>LPNX010512003.1:298739-442783 GCA_001517045.1 Pseudotsuga menziesii | reverse complement strand
ATATATATGCTTTGTAAACAGTGAGGGTTTTTGAGGATTACTATTCTTTGAAGGGAAAAGAATAAGTTGTTTTTCTTGACAGGTTTTCTTAGTTAGGGTTTGAACCCAAGAAAATTTATTGTTATTTATACTCCATTTTTTTGTTGTGTTTACTATTAATTATTTGATAAATGTTGTTTTATTTACAGTATTACAATTATGTATTTGTTATTTTAAAACCCAAATTATTACTGCAGTTTCATTATACTTTTATATAATCTAAGTTGCTCCTATTTACATTATTTTTCTGTTCTGTATTAGTTATTAATTATATGTATATATATATCAGTTTAAGCCTTAAAGACAATTATTTTTACCGTGCTAAAAGAACACAGTTACACAAGAAAGTAAATACTCAATTCCTACACATCTTGATTTGATTTATTCATCTAACTTAATTTCACCTACTGTACTAGAGTACTACCTCCTTAGAGGTGTGGAAAAATACATTCAGATAATTCATTCATCAGTAAATTTAGACTAACCCTAATCATTTATTTTAATACATAATTAACCAGAATTTATCTATCTTTGAACAATAAAATATTTAACTAACTAATTTGAAAAACCACAAATGAAGCAGTCATATAAATACATCAACTCCTAAATTCATACATTCTAGTTCCTATGCATGCATAGAAAAATTAAATAACATTTAGAACCTGGTAATATAGCTGAGGAGACAACAACCTAAGGAGCTCGTTCCTCCCAACCAACTCCTGAAGACAGTTGAGCTGCAAATCTTAGGACCCCTGAGCCTGTCTACTGGTCTGCCTGGTTGAAAGCACTGGGTGAGAGAATAGGCTTAGAAACCCCTGCAACTCCATAGAGTAATCAACATTAATACTTATGACTGTAGAAGTAATAAATCAGTCCAAAACAGCTGCACTAGTTCAGTAAATCAACACTTTCCCACTCAAACACTTCTCCTTGTCCCCTCCATCGAACCTCTTGTGCACAAATTTCTCTCAAAAATTTCACAAGTAAAGATTGAGCAGCCTCAGCTGAATTCGATGGGTAGTTTTATCAGCATGCCTATCTCTTTTGGGTCAGTTTTTCACTTAATGAGCCACCTGCTTTTGTTCCACTTTCTTGGGGAACATGACTACACAAAATAGGGAAGTTTCCTCCTGCAACAGCTAGAAGTAGTTTGAGGATGCTTCCAAGTGTCAATCTACTCTCAACCCAACCTATTCCACCAAGTGGCCAGTAGACACTCATTTAACAACCTCCTTAAGCTGTTGCCTCATCTTTTATTGATTAAATAATAAAATATTCAGCAATTACATACAATTATCCTTGACCCCACTTTGTCAATAATTACAAAATTTATAATAAAATTAAAGCATAATGTCTTCTCAAACATAAAATGTTTTTGCAAATATGAGGTATGTGACAAAAAACCTTCAAATATGGATTGCAACAATTGAACAATGTAAGTTATACCAGTATTGGATAACAATGAAAGCACAATAAACATTAACGATACATTCAAGGGAAAAGTAAAAAGACGTTATACCTAAACATGCAGATTCTAAAATAAATTGCATAAGAAAACAAACCCATTTTTTAGTAGATCCTTAATAATTAAAATAAATCAAAACCAATACATTGAATAAAAAATAAACATGCAAAATAATCAAAGATGGATCAATGATAGAAAAATAACATTCAATAAATCTAAAAGAAACTGAAAAAGATCAAATAATTTAGATGATTTAATTGTGGACAATATCAAAAGTGTTATTCTAGTCTCTTGATAAATTAAGTTTGCGATTCAACCCTTGCACAACTACTGCAAGGACTCGATGTTGAATTATGTCAATCCCTTTTCTAGATATATACCAACTGCTTACAATGGGCTCGCATTAGACTTTAACAAAACTTGGAGGTTCAAGTCTAAAGTTTTGATTTGGTTTTTTAGAGTTAGAGTGATTTAGAAATCATTTTCCAAGTGGGATCATCCTTACCCTTTCATTACATCTCCCACGTTTTTCATTATTGGATGAGAATAACAAGGTATTATTTAAGGGAAGAACCTTAGCGAGTATGATTAATTAATTGGATAGATCTATATTGATTTTACTTGGATAATACTATATTTATAGGCTTAGGCACATAAATGTTTTATTTGTATGAAGAAATTTAATTCAGATTGAGTCTTTATATCTTTAGTAAGAATATATTAATCAATAACATCATTTCATGAGATAGATAATGCTTTAGGATTGTTATCCCCATATTTTCTTGGGTGGTCAATTTGAGGTTTATTGAACTAACTTGGGATAAATCACTACAACAAAATACCCTTTTGGGGGCGGTTTTGTTAAACACCCCACCTTCCCCCATAATTTTTTTATAGGTATCTGGGGACGGTTCTTAAAACCCCCCCTCAAAAGTCCCGAAAATTAGACTTTTGGAAAATTCAAATTCTTAGGATTTTTTTTTTGGGGGAGAGGGTTAGAAAGACCCCCCTAAAAGTGTTTTTGAAGACAATTTTTAGAACTCCCCACGCCCCCCTAAGTCATGACAATTAGACATTTGGGGGCGGTTGTTTTAAAACCACCCCCAAAAGTTCAATTCTTGTTGGGCTCTGACAATTGTCCATTTTCATGACTTCATTTTCGCTACTTTCCTAGCTCATCCACCCATAATTTAGTACATCTATGTTCAATGAAGCTATCATTTACTTTATTTATCAATTTAAACCATTAAACGTAAAAGAAGTCTAACCTGTTATTTTTAATGTATTAAATGCAATATTGTGCAAATGATATTTCAGTACTCCATCCAACCCTAAGCTCCGCATTGGGTTTGATAGCATGTTTCTGATTGGTTTATTGGTTTGGCTTACCCTTTTGACGAACAAATTTACCTTTGCCACTTGTTGGTCTCGTAATATCTGCATGTGCAAATTAAAACCTTAGTTTAATGATAAGCTTTTGACATTATTTTAAATTTAAACAAATAAGTAAAAACTAATTAATAAAATTTTAAGAAGATTATTATTATTATACTAATCCTTTTTCATTAGAATTTGTTTAAATTTAAATAAAACACTCATACATAATTATTATAACTATAAGTGTTTAAAAGTAATATCATAAAAGTTAAACTAATTTACAAAACAAAAGCAATTTATACAATTTGTTACAAATCCCATTAACAAATAGAATAAAGTTGGCATAAAACAAATGATAATTGTTTGATATGAATTCCACTTATATAAATATTAATTTATGCCACTTAAACTTACCATTCATAGAAAATTACGTTGACTTTGGTATAAAACAAAGTTACCATAGGAAGGTAATTTAAGTGTATGCTTTTAATCTGTTATTACTATATTAACTCATCGTATTTTATGCAAGTCATGCATATTTCATATGACACAATTTTTAACACCTTCTCAATTACGCACAATGGATAATCACACAACATATTATTCGAGTATTTTGGAACCATGGTTGGAATCCAACCAACAATCCATCCATGAAACTATTTTGGGAGTCAAATTAACACTCAACTTAACCATTCTCGGAATCCAACATAGTTGTTGAATGGTTTTTATTTTCAGAAAATTGTATTGAATTTGTGGAAACCAACTCCTTGGATTTCCAGATCATGTAAATGCTATATAAATCCATTATTTGACAATTAGACAGGGAGGAGATTTTGGGGAAACTTCTTATTCATATTGTAACTCACTTTTCTCTTCAGTAAAGAATTGGTTTCCGAAGATCTAATTCGTGTTCATGTGGAATCCTCGGGGCTACACAATTTTAAATTAATTTTTGGATTGCATATTTATATTAGATTTCATGTGCATGTCTACTTGCAGGTTTAGATTATATTTTATGTAGTTTATATTAGATTTTTGTTTAGGTTTGAATGCAGGTTCGAACATAGGTTCGAATGCAGGTCGTTTGAATGCGGGTTTGAATGCAGGTTCCTTAAGGATAAAATTATTTCAGAAGTGCTCTTTTTATGGGGATTGAATTCCTCACTATTTACAGAGTATTATTCATTGTAATTTCTTTACTCGTGGTATGTGTTAATCTCATTTAACGCTCTGTAGGTGGTTGTATACATTAGTTCGTGTGAATTTTATAAATAAATAAATCTACAATACATAAATTTATTATGCCTTGCTTTGAGTTTTGAAGGAATTTAATTTACCTTGCATTGAAGCGTTTTACACCTTGAATTGAAATATTTTATACCCTGCATTGAAGTGGAAATGAATAAGTGATAACCTATATTTCTACATTTAACACATAGCTTTTATTAATGTTTATTTTAGTCCACTATAGTTTAGATTTTAGTTTAATGAAATTTTTATTATTTAGTGTTAGTTTGTAATTCAATTAAAGTTTTATTTAGTGTTAATTGCTAAATGATGGGATTTTGATTTAAAATGTTTAGTTTGTAGTTTTTATTTTTCAATTTATATTTCTTTTGTAAATTAGTTGCAACATAGGTTTGTAATTTATAATTTTATAGATTATTTTATAATTTGTAGTTTATAATCAATTTAATGATTTTGTTTTATATTTTATAATTTAAGTTTCATTTTAAAATCCAGATTTATCATAGATTTTATTTCGGTAATTTATAGTTTGTGGGTGTGGTTTTAATTAGCATAGGTACCTTGCCGCTTTTTAAAGTTTTTATAAATAGATAGATGTTATGTATTTTGGTAGGGATATGTTATGTAGGTATTGTATTTGCATTAAGCAAGTTTGGTTTTCAATTAGATTATAAATTAGGTACTTTGTTTACTATGCTTAAAATATGAAAGTTATAAATTAGAATAAGTTTTATAAATTGTCATTTGATTTAATTTGTAATTTAAGATTAGTTTGAAGTCTGCAATTCAAAATGTTTGCATAATTAATTAGTAGATTAAAACTTATTGATTAGCAAAATTTACTTGGTAGTTTGTAGTTCATTTTCGCAACTAGAGTGCGTTTGTTAGCCTTAGTATAGGCTAGGATAGATTATGTTAACATTTGACTCTACACAATTTAATATTGAAAATTAATTAACATATAATTTTACCAACAACTCTTATAAATTTTGGAGGGTTTTTTTTAAAGACCCCCCTAAGGACATTGGGGGTAGTTTCGCTAACCCCCCCATTTTTGTTTTGTTTTAGGTCTTTGGGTATGGTTCTTAAAAATCCCTCTAAAAATTCTCGAGTAATTTTTTTTTTTTTTTGGGGGGGGGGGGGGTGTTAGAAACACCCCCACCCAAAAGACATGAGAATTGAACTTTTGGCAATGGTTTGTAAAATGTTGGCTACAAGTGTTAAATTCTCATGACGTTTAGGGGGGGGGGGGAGGGGGGGGGTAGGTTCGAAATGATACTCCTAAATATATGTTTCAAGGAGGTTTTTATAAAACCCCCATAAAAATAAGAGAATTTTACTTTTGGAGGTGGTATTTTAAGTACTATAGCCAAAAATTCGATTCTCATGACTTGGGGGAGGTTAGAAGGACTGCCCCTAAATATATATTTTCAGGTATGTTTTGAATATCCATCCTCTCAAAGACTACTAAAATTTACCACTAATTATTGTATAATTGACCGCTAATTACCCCCAATTATCACTCATTGCACCAAAATGACCCCTACTTGATCACTAATTACCCCTAAATAATCCATGATTATCAGTAATTAACCGTTGATAAAACCTCTAAATGAGGGCTACTTTTTTCCAAGGAAAACCTTGTGGAGAAACCTATTGGATTTTTCCAAACATTCATATATGTTATATTCCCAAGTAAATCCATCGATGTAAACTAGTGCGCCTCACACACAATGATTCAAAATGGGCACATGCCACAATGAACTGAACTAAATTCCCAACATCATGGACAATCACTAGTTTAGATAAGCCCTTGAGCTTAAATGGCCCCTACTTACCCATAATTGAACCATAGGTACCATTAATCCCCCATATTTAACCTAGAAATCGACCCCTAATTACCACTAATTAACTCCTAATTACCCCATAGTTCACCCATTATTAACTAGTAATTACCACTAAATAATCCATGCATACTAGTAATTAACCCTTGATAACCTCTAAGTGACCCCTACATTTTTCTAAGGAAAACCTCGTGGAGAAACCCACTGGATCTTTCCAAACATTCATAGATGACATATTCCCTAGTAAACCCATCGATGTAGACTAGTGTGCTTCACACACAAGGATCTAAAATGGGCACATACCGCCATGAACCTAACTAAATGCCCAACACCATGGACAACCACTAGTTTAGCTAAGCCCTTGGTCTTAAATGGCCCCTACTTAGCTATAATTGATCCATATGTACCATTAATTTCCCCTAGTTAACCTATAATTGACCCTTAATTAGCACTAATTAAACCCTAATTATCCCATAATTGACTCCTTATTAACCCTTAATTACCACAACTCATTATCCAATAATTACCCCTAAATGACCCTTCATTACCCATAATTGACCACATATTACCCCTAAATTATCACTAATCAACCCCTAATTATAAGGGGTTAAGTGGTTAGGGGCATTAGGGTTTAAGGGGTTAAGTGGTTATGGGATTTGGGGTTATGGGGTTGATAAGAAGTTAGGGTTTATCATTTTCATAACCATCATCATCATCATCATCAAAATCATCATCATTGTCATCATTATCATCACTGTAATTAAGTTTCATCATCATTTGTGGATCTAATATGCCTTTTTCTGTAGCTATACCTATAAAGATAAGTAAGGCCTTAATCTTTTCCATATTGTTACACTCATTTCCATGCTATCGGGTGAAGGTAAAGTGGCGATCATTGGTTAAGTATATGAATTCCCCACACTTTACATAGGTCCAAATTTACCATGAAATCTTCGTTAAGAAAAACCCTATGGAAAATTTTTGTAAATTTCCAAATTCCCAACTTGCATTGGTAAAGTTATTCTCAAAATGTTCATAAGTCCATCATATTCATGCTAAATCTTCTAGAAAACTTGCAAGGGATATGTGAATTGGTCTTAGAATATCATATTGTTCCTAGCTAGCCATGGTGCCTAGAAAATTCTAAGATGAGCAATTTTATGTTTAGAAATCACCTTTTCATCGAACTAGGTTTTGTGAGCTTAATATCCATTTGAGTTTCCTTCTCAAACCCCTCCTCCACCAGTGAGTGACTTTGATGTTTCCTAAGCCTTCTTGGAGTATCGACATCTAACTAGAAAATGTTATATTTCCTTTGATTTACTCTTACAGAAAGGACACATACTAGTACATTTCCATCTGCATCTCATTAAAACATCCCATGTGATTACTTTGTTTTATAGGTGCACCCACATAAATATTATGGCCTTTAAGAATGATTTGTAAACTTTGACCACCACGAATTTCCACCAGTCTCTCAATTGTTTAAAAACATGGCAGTATGCCCGAAACACACTATTCCATTAGTAGGATTTTTAAACCACACCAATATATCTTCTTCAAATCTAATTTTGAAAAATTATAAGATATATATTGAACCAATCTATTCCATTTTCCAATTAAATCTCCTCCAACAACACAATCTCAACAACATATTTCCATTATTCCCTTCAATAGTTTCAAGCCTTTACCTTGATCAACCTCCACTTAGATTCAATCACATGCATATATTGTCAAGCATGAACTTGACTATGTCTATGTATTTACCCAATACGTTTCCAATGGGTTTGAATGTTTCATCATCCAAACAAATAAATACAAGTGTGGAAGTGTTACCTGACCTTGTAATGTAGTTGGGCTTCTTATTGTTATTTGAAATCAAACATCTACCTACTCAAATAATTTTTACATGGCCCCACATTAAACTATGGGTCATTTTTGAAAATATTTTCCTTAACCAAGGTTTATCTCAAAAAGGAAGGTGTAGAATCCATTTGCATAGAAATAGTATAGGGTCTAACCCCCTTCATGGGAGGTATCCACTACTCATGGAGTTAGTTATCCATGGTTTTTGGGTTTATCCAATTACTTGTAAATATTTCAACCAGAGTTACTTTTGCAAAGATAATGACTTTCTTCTCGAGTGCATTTTAATAGGATATTAGAGTTTGGATTTGGTCCATTTCTTTTTAGACTTTGAGTCATATCAACAAATGAAGTCTAGAATTTTAAATACTAGAGTTTCCATTGTTTTTAAAGTTATCACAATAATAGTAAAATTAGATGATTTTCCCCATGAGATATTATATTCAACATTAGAGAAACCTTTGACGAATATTCCATAATAACACAGCAATCCTAGGAATCTCCTCACACCACCTGCATTCTTTAGAGTTTACCAACTAGATATGCATTTGATATTCTTTAGATTTGCATTCTTTAGCTTTCAAGGATTTAAGTTTTTGTTGCAACATCAAATTTTGGAGCTTATGTGGATATCAACATCCTCTCACAACTCACTTGAATTACCTTTAAACCCCCATTGACCAAACCAATTTTTTTTCAAAATAAAGGGTATTTTTTGGCTTACCTTATAGGTTCCATTATAAGAGGATAGGACAATTATCCAATCCTTATTGAATCTAATGACTAGAAGAATTAAATAACCTATTTTGAAGTAATTTGAGAAGAGGGGCTCTTAAATAATAATTTGATTTAGCCTTTCTACAACGTGAATCAACCCGCCACACCAATTGTTCCAAGTGAAGATGATATTCTTTGGAAATACATCCACAAATTATCACTACTCTAAAATAAATTAGTGTGTTGAACATTGAAATGACCAACACATTGAACCAACAATCCCAATTCAAGGCATCTGTGATGGTTTGGGAGGCACACATGGCCCATGAGCCATAAATACAAATTTTATTAACCAATATATTTGGTGTTGGCCTTGTATCATGCCCATATCCCTTATAAATATTTATACTATGCCAAACCTTGAAATTTCCACCATGTAAAAATTACAAGCAAAATTTTCCCTATTTATACCATGCGTCACGACCTAGGGGTTGACTTATAGCCCATAATCCATGAATGAAAATATTGTTGATGATGACTTCGATATACAGCATGGGCCAATGCCTTAGAAGAAAATGACAATAATCATATGTAGGAACAAAGAAATAAAGTGCTCCACTCCAATAGTACACATGTCAAGCTCTTAATTGATGTCATACAAAATAAGGGCTACAATATTATGTGGCTACACAAGGTGTTTTCACATGCCTCCGTCACAATTCCATATGAATTCCACCACTCCTCCTATGCCATGTGCTACATTGGGTCCACTCCCCCTGAATGAACGTTGTCACAACCCAAGCATCCTCTATACAACTCCAAGCCTCCATAGAGGAATCCGAGCTATATTGTGCTATATAGGGTTTGATGACCTCCTCCAAGGTGCACAATGCTCCTCCTTCTAAGTAGGGTGTTCTCCAAGTAAGTGAACCTCTCCATGTGGCCATTGTACAATAGCTCTATTATTGAGTTTTACATACTTGAGTTTGTATGCAACAAATATTGAGTAAAAAATAAAAGGAAAACTTTATTAGAGTCCAAAGATATGGATCCAATGACTCCATTACATACCCTTCCTATAAAACCCTTATAAAGTCAAGGGCATTGACCCTTTCTTCTAAATATTTAATTATTGGCATTGGATAGTTGATATTTGTGATCTCTTTTGCTATAATGACCATCCCTATCAATGGTGCTATGGTTATTATGATGAACATCCGTAGTCTCTGTGGTCACACTATGGTCACACTAGTCACATTATGGTCACAATGGTCACATTAATTAGAACTTAAGGGATTTAGGGGTTAGGGATTAGTTGGTTAATGGGTTAGGGAATTTGGGATTAGGGGGTTTATAAGGAGTCATGGTTATAGTTCAATGGGTTTATGTTCACTATGACCATTAAGGTCACATTAGGGGGGTTAGGAGTTAGGTGTATAAGGAGGTTTAGGTTTAAGGGGTCAATGGATTAGTTATTAGGGGTTTTAGTGGTTAGGAGCCTTATCATCACATTATGTCATATGAATGCGTTACGTAATATACATAGTAATTATGGTCACTATGGTCACATTCAGTGATTAGGGGACTTAGGATTTAGGGGACTTAGGGGTTAGGGTTTAGTGCGTTAAGCGATTAGGGGATTTGAGTAATTTAGGGGGATTATAAAGAGTTAGGATTAGGGTTTAATGGGGTTATGGTCACTATGGTCACTATGGTAAATATGGTTACATTTAATGGTTAGGGGCCTTAAGGGTTAAGGTTTAAGGGGTTCAAGTGGTTAGCTCTTAGTTGATGTCATACAAAATAAGGTCTACAAGATTATGTGGCTACATAAGGTGTTTTTACATGCCTCCGTCATAATTCCATATGGACTCCACTGCTCCTCCTAGGCCATGTGATTATACCTTGAAAACTATTAATGGTTTGTTAAACCTCAACATGACCAAGATATATTTAAGGTTCTTCTGGGGGAATTGGGGACCATGTATGACCCATAAGTCTCATAGACAAAATTTATGTTTTAAGACCCCAACTTTTGGCCCTATAATAACAAGAAATGGATCTAATGCAATTGTCAATGTTGTAAGGATATGGAGATCTAGTAACAACTTAAGGATAATAGATTCATTGACGGAATCAAATAATTTAATTGACTGTTCATCCAATAGGTAGTGAGCGCACACCTAGATATAGGAGTGAAAGTCACGAACCAAAGTGTATGAATAACCAATTGGAATGAGTTGTCTAAGTTGATCGTTTGTGCATTATATTTTCTTTTTCTTCATGTATTTCGATTCTATAGTTTACCTTATAATGTTTAGTAATTGAAGCATGTTTGATGGGGAGCCTATGATTACCAATTCTCGTAAGAAATGGTTGTGTAATAACATTCTTTAGAATCTCAGTCAATCAATACCTTCTGTAACAACTCCGAAAATTCCATAAGTAAACAAAAATTTAATACGAGGGGTTTAGATCAATATAATACCTATTCTAGTTTTCACATAGCTCATAAGAATTACTATGAACCCTACATTCCAATTTCATCATAGGATTTAAATTAACAATTCGAATAAAACAACTCTATTTATGAAACATATAGTACTATACTGGTGTACAAGTTTACTTGTTTCAAAGGTTAATGTGTCATTCCTGCTTGTCGTAAATTACAGTTCGTGTGCTTATATTGTATGGCTTCGTCACATTTTAAGATTTTAAACCCTATGCTTACTAACCCTATATATTTGCTAGGGTTATAGGTCTTACTTAGCTTTGTAAGCTAATGCATTGTTAAAAATGTATTTATGTAGGTGTTTCAAATAAAATGATAGCCCCATCCATTACAACCTAAACCAACTAAAGAACCTAAGGTGACAAGAACCAAGGTGAAACCAACATGGCTTAAGGGGAACTAAGAGTCCAAAGATGATTTTGCATTACAAAAGTGAACTGGTCAATTTATACTATGCTTGAACTACCATAAATTTGTCATTTGATTGAAAATGTTCTAAAATATAGTGAAAGGGTGTTGAAAGTAAGGATCCATGTGGAGGTAGGTGTAAGGATTAAAATCACCCACGTGAATGGGATTTGTAGTGCTATCCAACTGGGAAAAGGGTTAAAACCCTAATGAAACCCAAAAGAGTTTAACCCTATGCATTATTATTTTGCGTATTTTTCTGTGTTGTGGGAAAGGTGAGGATAGACGAGGGATATCGACCCTTCTAGTGCTCGAATCCATGACCTCCATCACTCCAACGTAGTCATCACCACACCACTGGTCTTTGACTCACCCATCGGTTACTTCATAGAACTGTCACTACAGTTTCTTTTGCTGAGAAATCCTTGCAGAGGTAAGTTATTCTTTCATTTATGTTTGCTTCTAGTTTTGAGTCCATGCTATTTTATTTTAAACTGCTATATGTTCAAGTTTAAGCTTTATCCTCTGTTTAACTAACATGAGGGTTTTCAAGGATTTCCATTATCATTGAAGCTTGGTTTACAGAGTAAGTTTGGGTCGAGGCACTTGCATCCAAAAGGGTTCTGGTAAGACCTAATCCTTGAGCCATACGGTCCTTGATGGTCTATGGCTAGAACAAATTTTTCTCTTTGGTTTGGCTTCATTTGGATTATACGAGCCCTTCAGTTGATGGTAAACACTCTTGTGTTTTTGCCTTTATGACGTTAATGGCAGGGATTTAAACTGTTTCTAAAGGCTACGGGCTATGTTAGGTTTTTATATAGAGTTAATATATTAAAACCCCTTTGTTACAGACCGTGGAGTCTGTGGGAAAATGTATTTTAGTCCTTTGAAACTTTTATTGTAAATTTTGTTAATATTTAACTGTAGTGCAGTACTACGATTTTTGTTTCTATTTTGTTTACTCCTACGAAAATATTTCGGATCCGTGTTGTGTAAAAAATGATATATTATTGTTAGCACTACTATGTACATTTTTTTATTTTGTTTATTAATATTAATCTGTATGTAGTTTCATTGAATGATAAACAAAATGTTTGCTAGGTTACGACTACTATGACCATTTTGAAAGGAACGCCATTCTAGTTTAAAAAATATTTACGGCCTCTTTCGATTTTAATGGCCTATCTGGTTTAAAAGGATACAACATATTTTCATTTATGTTAAGTTCTAACTTAGGTGTTTTGGCTGTAGGTTTCAATTATTAAAAATACTTAGTAAATTTGGCCTTACAGTCCTCGAACCTTTGACATGTGCTAATAGTTCTTAGGTTTGATTATTGCGTTTTTCTTCGTTGATGCTTAGGGATTTATACTGTGAGTTTTGTTTATTAAAAAGATATGGAAGAAGTCGCTTGGTTTGGAAATATTAGATGGGAAAGTTAATTTGCTTAAATTAAACGCTGCTATTTGTTAATTTAAAAATGTTTAACCCTAAATTGTTTTTCTTTTGTAAAGGATAAGCTTCTCAGCAGAAAGAAAATTAATACTAAAAGATTAATAAGCCTTTCAACTGTGTGAGAATAATACTTGAATATATTATGAATACAATAAGCCTTTCGAATGTATTATATTTATACTGAATAATTAATATTCATAAGTAGATTTTATTTCTATGGGTTTTGAACCCTCAACTGGAAGCCATAGCGTTCTTAACTCTAAAACTTTGGATGGTCATAAAATTTGATGGCAAGCCCTGAGTGTAAAATAATTCATTGTTTAGTTGAAACGATGATAGCTATACTCTTTTAACTTCTAGGTTAAATATGTAAGGGTTTATAAGAAGAATAAAAGAAGATAAACATTTACTAAATTATGTACTACACTTAACATTAGGTAAAGCTGTATATATGTTATGATACTGTTAGATAGCCAACCATTTCTACTAGGAAATTCTCTGTAAGCAACAACATTCATTAACTGATAATTTAGAGGAAATAAACTTTCTTACTTTATTTCAAAATCAATAAATAATTCTAGAAAATTTCATCATACATAAATCATTCAAAAATAAATAGAAAATGAATTTAAGATAATAAACTAGTAGCAATATAGAACCTGTTAAGTTTCGAAGTGGACAAACATCCAAAGAAGACCGTTCCTCCCAACTGTCTCTTGAAAGTAGCCAAAATTACTATCGTTAGGACCCCCGAGCCTGTTCACTGAACCACCAGGATAAAGACACTGTGTAGAAGCCTATTCAATCCTCAATGTAACTTAGCAGTCACATTTTCAATCAACACTCTAGCAACTCTTTTGATTAAGTTGTCATTGATGCCAACGGTGTCTGGTCATTGATGTAAACTGTTGAGTCCTTGGAGCCCCTTGTGGAGCCCCTGAGGGTTATTGTTTAGTTTGTGGTTATTTGTATCATATGAGCCCTTTTGATCTTGTCCAAGCCCAAGATTGAAGCCCTTGGAGGCATTGGAACAATGAAAAAATCCTTGGTTACCCATTGAGTTTGTCAAGTGCCCCTAAGTTGTATCTTGGTCCCATTTGAGTCCATTGTCGAGTTCCTTACTCTTGGTTGATCTTTGGTTATTCGTATTTGTGCTGCTTGTGATGATTGTACTTATTTTGGTCTCTTGATTGGTTGTTGGATGAATTATGTGGTTCATGTGTGTAAAATAATTTATGTGTTGATGGCAAATCCCATTTCTTGCATTGGATGGTCTTGAGGATGTTAAGTTCTCGTGGGGTCCTTAGGTCCACAAGCTTAGATCTTGATCCTCTTGCATCTGGAGACTTAGGTATTGGAACCCACACTTATGGTGGTATGTTGGAACCCATTATTATGGGGTCCTTGGTGCCCTTTAAAGTTCTTTAACCCACATATATGGTGGTTTGATTTCCCTTGGATGCTATATGGTCATTGACATGTAGTAGCCTTGTGATCATGCATATGAAGCCCATAAGGTGTTGCAAACTAGTGGTGAGGTATTTCAACCCCTCTTTTGGGGTGTCGGTACTCTTATGGTGATGAATATATATAGTGGAACCATTGGATATGATTTTAATGATATGGAGACCTTGAACATGATGATGTTGAAGCCCTTGAAGTCCATGGAAAGTATCTTGTTTAAATATAATATGATATCTTTGAAAGAGTCCTTGAAACCCTTGCATGTGGTGCTTTGGGTATTGAACCATGATGATGCATGGTCCTATTTGTGGTTATATTGATATTGGGATGTATTTGGAGGTAGATCCCATGTAATTTCCTTGATATGTTGAAGAAGATATTGAAATTCTTGTACTTGGTGGTACGGTCTTTGACATATTTTTGTGTGGAGTCTTGATGTGCTATAAAAATTGAATAATTTAAGGGTATTAGAACAATAATTTTCAAATAAAACCATAATAGGGATATATTCCTCTTCAATATGTTTATGTTGATATGTGGAGCATCTTCTAACTCCTTATGGTTGAAGAGATATGGATTTTTGAAGTTGGTACCCCACCTTTTTGGGTGAGCCGACCAAACAAAAGAGAATTTAATTATTTGTAATTTTGAATTGCATGTTGTCCCAAGGTAATAATTTTTATCCAAAACATATATAAATAGAATATCAAAAATTTCATTTGTTCATCATCAATTCTCTCAGGAATTTCACAACTCTTGGAGAAAAGTGCGAAATTTTGTGACAGAGAAATTTCTGGGCATCTTCACTAAAATTGGCATAACTTTCTCATATGGAATCGGAATTACAAAATTCTTGGCCTACTGGAAATATTGTTACGAGGGAAATGTGATGACTTGATATATATTTTATTTTGTTTTTTATACTTTTTCTTCATCTTGTGATTTTCAATAAGGTATGGTTCATGCTTCATGGTTTCTCTTGTAATGGCACATGTCTCTCATGGATAGAGTTCATATTTGATATTAGTATGTGATACTCTATATTGGTATATATATTTGAATTCATTATGGAGGATATGATGATGATGTTTCATACCTTTAATTTATGATATGATACACTTTATGATGATAATGCATGTGATAATTATGTATACTCTATGAAGTTGATGCACTCCTATACAATATGATGTACATGTATACCATAGTGTGATGATGCTCTCCTATGAATTATGATGTATACTTGATGTTGATGATGCATACATGGTGCACAATGATATTATGCTGATGTATATTTGTTGATGAGGATGCATACCCTATGACGATGATACATACCCTATGACGATGATGATGCATGACGATGCATGCCTTGCGTTTAGTGGAAGAAGAGAAGGATTATTTGTTCAGTGACTGTGTATGATGAGGTGTACAAGGATGTAAATGAATATTGTATGGAAGTAAAATGACTTGTTGGTATACATGGATGATTTGGCAGTGATCAGAGTGCATAGGTTATCGACCACAGATTCAAAGATTGGTACATGATAGGTCTACAGGTTGTGCAGTATGGTACCGGTTGTGCAGTGTGGCACAGATTGTGTAGTGTGGTAAAGATTGTGTAGTGCAGTACAAGTGATGATTAGAAGGTACACAAGATCAGTGCAATATTTGTTCAATAGTTTCTATCTTCATATCAGGGTGGCAGGGTAGGGCAAGGAAAGTAGGTCGTAGCCTCCTTGTGGTTGAAGCCAAAGAACTAGGGAGTTGTAGCTTCCTTTAGGTTGGAGCCTGTAAATTAGGGGGTTGAAGCCTCCTTCTAGTTGCAGCTGGAAAATTGAAGTCTTTATAATAAGGAGGTTTTTTCCTCCTTCTATTTATTTCTAGAAAACTATTTTTAAAAGGCTTTCATGGTTTTACCCCAGAAATTGGGTTTCCATGTCAAAAATTATTGTGTACTGTGTAGCTTGTTATTTTTATACAAATTGATGATGTGCGGTGATTGGTGATGAACAACCTGCTTTTCATTAAAATTTTAAATAGTACAAATACTGATTCACCCCCCTCTTAGTATTTCAACAAACTCACTTTAGCTTTCCCCTCATCGAATTCCTCTTGTGTGCCTAACTTTTCAGTTTCCAACAGTCCACAAGGTTCTAATCTCTAGAATGTAGTGAGCCTCTTGCTCATTCGATGGGTATATATGTGCTTTCCTAGGTCTTTGGGTTATTTTTGTAATTAAATGAGCCACTTTATCAGTTCCTCCTTTCTTGGGAACATGAACACAATTATAGGGAAGTTGCCTCCTGCAACAGCTAGAAAGTGAATGTTGTTGTTGCCATTTGTCATTTTTGCCTTCTACACCAAATCATTCCTACTAGTGGGTCAGTGAACACTCTTCAACAGTCCTCTTTGGATAGGTGTTTCTTCTTTCAATTATTAAATAATAAAATATTTCAATTACAATAATCTTTGCCCCTCCTTGGTCAACAACATAAAACTTTACAATAACTTTTAAAGTAACGTCTTTTCACAAAATAAAATGTTTTTAGTTCTAGATGGCTTACACCTTCACCCACTTTGACACTCAATCATTGGAATATCTTTTATCTATTTGTCATACACTAGATAATTGTTGAGGGAACATGGAATCTATGTTTATGTTTTAAAGGATTAGTTGATAATCATGTCTATTTGCAATTTTGCAGGATAGTAATCCGGGGTTAGTCCAACAAGTTTTGTCATCTCATTATAAACATAATATTCATAGATTGACACAAACATATGTGGAAAGGGGAAGTAAATAGTTAGCAACACTTTCTCCTACATTACGTGGCATACTTTCAAATTACAAAAAGGTAGAATTTATATATGTGTCTTTTATTTATTCATAAAAACGATTACTTTTGTATTTGTTAGGAAAAAGTTGCGGCCGCACCACTTGCTATAATTATCATAATTTCTCACTTTAACTATTATTACACCACAAAATTTAGTTATAAAATTAATGAATGTAAATATAAAATTTTAATTCATAAAAAAGAGTTTAAATTAATTTATTTTCATATTCAATTTCAATACTTCTTCATGTTTTATGGATGGAAAGGGTAACCCCAAAAGACTGGTAACACTAGAAGAGTATGGACACATTTTACCAATTGAACTAAACATTGAAACTCCTCTATCATATTATTTTAAAATAAACCATAACCTTTCAAAATATTTATTGTATTATTATTTTTATTTTAAAATAAATCATAACATTTAAAAATTAATTTCTATAAGCAAAGTTCCTCTCTAAAAAGACTATAAAATTTTATCTACGTATTATATTAAACAAATATATAAGGGAAGATTATTCCAAATAATATTTTTTCTCCATTGAATGTATATTGGGTGGTTAGGAGGAATGATTGTTACTCTCCCCATCGAGGTTCAATTCTTGTAAGGGACATAACAGTCTTACTAAACCCCTATATATTTATTCACTATGCCATGGTTTGACTAAACATATAATTCTGACCATACCTTAATTATTCCCACTAACAAGTATTGGAATATTAAATTTTAATAATTATTTCTAACAATATTTCCTCACATTACAATTACATACTCAAGTATTCTTCCCGCGTAAGTCATTATTACTTGCCGCCTTCTATATATGATCCCAGAGCCTCCAAATTCAATGAGTGGTAAAAATAGTGGACCCCATATAAAGTCTAAATTTCCATGTTGAGATGGATTTAGGTATTAATTGAAGTTCCCAACTAAGTTAAACATGAATGAGTGAGCAGCTTCTCAGCAAACTGGAACTGGAATTCAATGGCAAGGACTTTCAAGTAACTGAGTAGGGTGGGTTTTTGTGTTCTCATGTTCGAGATTTGAAACCTCTCTACGACTCAAATATGAGTAGGAAATGCTAGAACTGGAGGTTTCAAGGAGGGAAATGACATGAATCTCTCTTTCGATATGCCCAAGAAAGGTTGGAGACAAGGGTTGGTGTGCAGGGAAAAGACATCCATAAGGTCAACATCTTGGAATTCAATTTGAGAGGTCGCGAGGTCAAAAATTGTAGAATATTTATCTCATCATTCTGTCGTCATAACATTGGCTTAGTCATAGGTCAATCGGTTTGAAGTTAGGCATGCTACCTTCGAAGTAGGAGAAGCTCCTCTAAGGGGAGAAGGTGAAGGCAATTTTTCTTCCTCTGTTTTTTTCAGTGCTTCTAATTTTTGTAGTATTTGATTTCTTTTGGAATTATGTTCTTTCCTTTGCTTAATTTATTTGAGTAGAGAGTAGAGTGAAAATATATAACATTGCTATAGAATATAATCGTGCATATTGATTTGTTAAATTTTAGCTTTTTATTACAGGCTGCGTGCTTACGCTGTAAGGCTTCAATTGACGAGAGGAGAGATTATATGAGTTAATCGCATTAAAAAAATGATGAAATTGAAGTGAATTATGCAGTATTTTACTGCATGCAAACCCTAACTCTCAAGGGAAGCTGAGGGTGTTTGAAACCTTAATTTTTTTGCAGGTTCAACAACACATGAAGGGACTACGGGGGTTGTGGAATTATGGAGTTGTGAAGAAAGTGAGAAGATTACATTGTTTTGGGGAGTATAATGAGCTTCTGAATGAAGAAAGAAATACAAATCTTGTTGAAAGTATTCGATTTTGGCATGCTATTGATGGCTGAGCTAATGTCTTGAAACATGGTAAAAGGTACATGGGCTATATCAGTCCCCTGCCTCCAGCTTTGGAGATTTGTGAGAAGAAATGGAGCTATGCGATATGCATGGAATTCCTTTTGGATGATGCATGGTGGGAGGGCACACTTTTGGATGATCATGAAGACTATGAAGAGAGGACGGTATTTTTTCTAGATGAAGGTGATCAGAAGAAATTTCATGTGAAGCAACTCAGAGTGGCACAAGACTGGGATGAATTGGAGGGGACTTGGAGTCTCCAGGGTCATTACATTTTGGATATCACGTAAGAAAACCTTGAGTGTGAAGGTTTGTCTATTAAAGAAGTTTGGTATTACTTGAGACATAAGATGTATTTTTTGAGGAGAGCAGGAGAATGGACTGTTGGCGAAGAGATCTTGTGGATGAAACTCATGAAGGAAGTTATTCAGGATCGTATAAATCAAACTATAAATCATATGCTGAAAGGTGTCAGGTTGTCCGTACAAGACTTGACATTAGCTTGTAGTTAATTGAGAAGTGGACACTGTTTAGATTCCAGTGAATTGCAAGGTTTGGCCCAAGCCCAGGAGAGAAAAATAGATGTAGATGTTGGCTTGAATCGTCAAATGGGGCCCATTGTTCCCTATGAAACACTCCACTAGAAAAAGGCATTCGATTCTAGTGATGGTCTGGATACTTAAATGGTTATGTAGACTAATGGTGAATATTTGAAAAATCCAAGAGACGACACCAGTGATAAGCTATTGAAGGTTCCTGTTAGGGAGGTAGACTCAAAGGATCAACCAATTGTGTAGTCAACAATTCATCTTAGGTTGGGGTAAAGGAGACTGCCCATGTAGATATTTCTCCAAAGTTCCAGGCATAGGGGCTAATTCAATGAACTTAAAAGAATGCACCAGTGCTTTTGCAATGGGGAAGTTGTGAAGGATCAAGCACCATATACATGCTTAGTTACTAGAAATCATACAAGAATCTAGAAAATGGGTCATATTTGCAGGGTCATACAGATTTCCTCGACAGAGCATTATCTACAGATTCCTCCAGTAGGACAATTCAAAAGAAAAAACATATTATGTTAAGTTACTACCCCATGTTCCAGCCAATTACGCATATTTAAAGAATAAAACAGAACACATAGAAAAAATTATGCCCCAATATCCATCCAAGGAGGTAGACATGAAAGACCAAGCATAATGAAATTTTGATGGGATATTATTAAAGGATCTAGCCACTGGGTTACATGATGGGATGACCCCTACAAATGAGGGAGAACTATCTAATGACATGTCACTTTCTTTATCCAATCATGGAAAACCTGTACAACAGCACATGCCAAGGCACATATCAACTCGATAATGGGAGCCTCTTGCAAAAGGAGAAACCTTTGATTTTGAATATTGTCCTATATCAACCCTTAACTATAATCTTACATTGGACAAGACCAGAAAAAAAAAAGCTCACATAAAACCAAAAATACATATTCTATTTATAGGATAGAGATTTGAGTTCAAATCTTGTAGGGGATGTCATGATGTTCGTTATATTTCCCATACAGGCTAGAATTACTATTCTCTCTTACGAGCGTGTTTGGAATGGAAGCATCAACATAATATTAAGGGAGTAATAGATGTGAACCATGAAGATTGTCACATGCCCCACTTTTGCAAAAAAAACAATTTTATATTATTGAGGAACAATATGTTAAATTTTATGCTAAGTTGTAATTGATGACCCACTGGGGTCAAGGATATTTAATGTAAATTCTGAATATTTTATTTATAAATAAATAAATGAGGAGACAACAGCTTAGGAGAGCTGTTAAAAGAGTGTTTACTGGTCAAATTGGTGGAGGAGAATGGGTGGAGAGCAAACTGACATGTGGCAGCATCCTCAAACCACTTCCAACTGTTGCAGGTGGCAACCTCCCTACATTTGTGGTAATTATTACCAAAGAAAGTGGAATCAGAGTAGGTGGCTCAATTAATGAAAACTAACCCAGAAGACCTAGGAATCTTTATAAAAATTCCCATTGAAGAGAGTTGAGGCTGCTCATTCTAGGGAAGTGATCATTCAGGGTGAATGAATTTACTTTAGAGAAATTCAATGGAAGGGAAATTGGAAAGTGTTTGAGGGGATAAATATTGATTGATCTTGTTGTAGCTTTTAACTTGAAGATCATATTGCTGAGAGTAGATTATTGTTACTGAGGTATTGAACTAGTTAGGTGACACAGGGTTCTACAGTTGCATACTCCACCTAGTTCTTAGCCAAGAAGAACAGGAACATGCTCGGGGGTCCTGAGGAAGCGTTGTTTGAGCGCTCTATAGGATATTGGTAGGGAGGAATGACCTCTTAAAGTTGCTGTCATCTTGTCCTCAATAGGTTGTATGTTATTTTATTTTACTGTCTTAGTTAAATAAATTTTAGCTTATCTACTACATCAATGTTATAAGTTTAGAGTTTGTGAAATGTTAGATATAGTATTCTTATTGGATAGTTGATGTAAATGAAAATGGTTTAGGAGAATAATAAAATAGAAAGGAATTAAATTTCTAAGCTGTGTTTTTCCACACCTGGTTACAGGCCATACTCCAGCACAGTTAGATTGTTTAAGGTATATGAAATAATTTTTTGTAATGGAATAAGAATAGTAAATATGATCTGCATCTATAAGTAAATGAAAATAGAATTTATTTCAATGTTTACAGTACAATGAAAAGCAATGTTATAGTTTATTCTGATTTACTATTTAATTTAGTCTATCTAGATGAAAATACAGGTGAAAGAAATAGTAATATACTTTAGCACCACAGTATTAGTATACTATTAAGAAATATATGTTTACACAAACTAATAACTATTATTCAAGAAAATATGTATACAAGTTAATAACTAAACAGTTCTAAGAAATATAAACTTAATCTTAAACTTTTACTTATTAAAACCCAGATTAGGGTTTCATTTATAAACCCTTTATTATGTAAAATAAACAGAGTTCAGAGTTAACATTCTTTTCTCTACAGAGCTCTAAATAATTACAATCTACGGAGTAGTAAATAAAAATAAATGTATAATAAATAATAAATGAAATAACTAAGAATTATATATATCTGTGCATTTTTTAAAACCTTAAAAAAAATAGACAGGTTATTACCTGTGAAAAACCAAGAGTCGAAACCCTTCCGACTAACTTATTCAAATACAAGTTAATCTACATCCAATTACATTGCTAACTGAGATTTAAAATAACAGGAAAACTTTAAACTGTGCATTAGACTGACTACAATCTTATCCTTAAACTTTAGAATGTTTTTATAAACTTTTTTTAAATTAAATACTTCATTAACAGGGTAATGAACAACAATACACCTGTAATAGCGAAACAGAGGCAAACAAGAAACAGTGCCCAAATTAATAACTTATATAAGAATACATTTACACAAGGGTTTCTTTTCCATTAAACCCTAACTATTATATTCTGAACTGATAGTATAAAATTTATAAATTTTACATTATGACTGTTTCACAGTCTTCATATTAACACTATTTATTTATAAATGTTATCATTAACAATAAATTACTTCACTAACAGTTGAAGAAGAAAAACCTATTTTACAGTACTATCATTTAAAAGATCGATTAGAATAAAACAGAGTAATTGAAACAAGAGTCATTTAATAACCATAAGTAGAGGAAAAACCCTTTTATCTTAAAACTAGAGTATGATATTATCAAGCCGTAAGGCTGTAATCACTTTTACAAACCGAAGAAACTACATACAAGTCACAGCTACCTAGCAACACGGAAGGGTTTAAAAAACAAAACAAAACTAAGTAATAACAAAAACTAAGCATTTAAACATTGAAGGAACCAAATCCATGCTTCCCTTCAAACTGTAACTCCTTCCAATAACCATTACAAGCAGGAAGATGCCATGATAAACTGAGGCTTACCCGTTATGGCCATGAAGTTAACCAACGCTGGAGAGGTTTCCTTCATGCTTGAAGCCGTAACTGTAATCTACAAGAACAAGACTAAATGCGATAGTTAGAAGTGGTATTCATTATATTACAAATGTATCTAGAGTTTAATGAAAGAGATAAGAGTGGGGTAACACTATTACTTGGAAATAATAAGTCTGGAGCTGAGGAGGAGACTGAACCAGTTTGAGTATCTGCACCAGGAAAACAACAAAACCCTCGTGCCAATCCTGTGACAGAGACAACGAGGTTATTATTTCTAGATTTTACCAAGGATGGAGCAAGTACGAGCAGAGACAAGGGTAATTCTAGGTCCAGTTCACAAAACTACTGACAGAGTTAAGAAAACACTCTCACGATGTTCCATTATCTTCCAGAAAGTAACCAAGTTACAAACTACAAATCCTTTAACATTGGCATGATTGATGCAACACTATACTACACACAATGGAGCTATCAAACGATGAATCAGTGAGCCTCTCATGTCCGCAAAGAAACCCAAACAGCGCAGAGCTAAACCCTCGAAGGATAATGAAGAGGATAGGGTTTCTATGTGAGTTTTTAAATCGACCAATGCATGGTGGAGACTCATCCACGTGCCCATTGAAATTTTTAATCAGAAGTGGGTCGATCCATATAGTCAAACTTGCACTGTCAGGTGAAAACACATATTATTGCCAATCATTTATACCTTATAACCAATGGAAATTTTTTGTATTAAAGGTATCTTATCATTTTTCATGTAGGATAACATTGCAATTGACCTTTTGGTAAAATCATATATTCTATACAACTAATAGTATGGTTTTGTATTAAATCAATTCTTATCATTTGCATTTGATAACATTGAGATCAATCATTTGTAAAAGTATATATGTTGTGATCAATAATGGAGTCTATACCATTGACCTTTAGTCGGTGGCACTTCTAAGTGCTCTTCATACAAACCTTGTTTTCGATATTTAAGCATTGTTTGGAGCTAGCTTTATGTAAGGACTAAACTAATGAAGTCATTATATTTAGTTCAACATTATGCAAGTAAATGATAGGTAGTATTTCTACCCTAGTATAACTCTTACCAATGCATAAAGTCGACAGTGTTATGGTTTGAAATCTTCTTTGGAGTTAGTGTTCTTTGGTTTGTATAAGGAACCAAACTCATAATTAAATCAAACCAATAATTAGATTATACCTTGGTAATTACAAGGTAGTAAGACTACCTAAGGTAAAAGAAAAATTTACTTAGTAATATTAGTAACGATATGGTAATCTAATATTACAATAACACATGTGACTTGGTGTTAAAATAGAAACTGAAATTTATAGCTTGATGACTAGTAGTGCAAGTAGACAATTATAACTGTATACAAAGGAATAGGTTGATATTCATCACTTCTAAAGAAGAGTTATAGGCAATATATTTGTAAAATTTTTCTTGAGGATCATAGGATTATATTCATGCTTGTAAACAATACTTTGAGTATTAGACATATCAGTAGTAGTAAAAACATACTACAGTAAAAGTGTTACTATGTTAAATCATGAACCCTATGCTCATTAGAAGAATCTGTAAGTAACTTGGCATATAACACTAAAAATGAAAAACTTAAGTAGAATTCATGCTAGTAAAAGACACTAGTATGTTAAGGATATTGGTCTTTATGACTAACTTAAATACTGGCTTAGATCCAAAAACAACAAAGGAAGATACTTTACCTCATCGTAGCTTTGCTTTCTATTAATCAATTTATGATCTAGCATTTTTATTATGCTAAAGAAGTATTTCTTGACTTAATGCAAAAATAAACTCCTACTTGTTCAAAAGATTACCTATTGAACCTGTAAGAACCAGAAATCCAGCTGAGTTAGCAATTGCTAAGTAAGCCCCAGTTTAGAACATAGCTTCTCACCTACTTGACAAAAAGCATATCATCAATATAGCTAGAAGCAACTGAATGTAGGTCATATATATAAGATATCAAAATTAAAGTGGTATTAGTTTTTATGTGTTTGAAATTAATCACTACATATTGTTAACTGTTTCATTTTTCCGCTAGCTGCTAACAGTTATTAAACTGCGACTTTAGACATTTTATATTACATGAAAATTTTTAAATATTTTGTGAAATTTCGGGGTTATGACATGTGGTATCAGAGCACAAGGTTCAAACACTAGGCCTTGATGAAGCTCAACTTGCTTATATGAAACAATGTATTTAAATCATTTTGCTGATGTTGTTTTCTTTTAATGTTATCAACAAAGAAACTTGTTTCTGAGTTTAAACAACAGGTATGGAAAGACTGGAGGAATATGCAGAAGAGGAGTCTCCCTATACTAAACAAGATAATTTACAAAGAGAACCTATACAGGAAGACATAACCACTAATTCCTCAGAACTTTTACAAACTGTAAAAGAATTAAAATTTGAAATGGAATTTGTTAAAAAGGAGAATGAGAGGATTTCTGAGAGCTCAGGAAGAGCTGAATCATATTCTAATAAAAATATTTCATATTGAGGGAAGGGGTAGAAGAGCTGAATCAGAATATATAAGTTACCAACATAAGTATAAAAAGACTAAACAGACTAAAAATGAAAGCGGCTCATCTTCCGAAGTGTTTGGTGATCGATGTAATTCTCATTCTACTAGTGACAGTAGTGAGGATAACCACCACACTAGAAAAAGAAAATATAAACCTTATGAAGAAATTTATGGAGAGTTTAAAAAGATCAAACTGCCAACATTCAATGGGGAAATTGAAAAGGGGGAGGAAGCAGAATCCTGGTTATCCGGGATGAAGAAATACTTCCATATTTATAACTATTCTACCCAATTAAAGGCTAGAATGGCTATCTATAATCTTTCAGGGAAAGCTGATATATGGTGGCAAGATTTAAAGAGAGTGAAAGGAATAAGAGAGAAAAACATAAATTGGAGTACCTTCAAGAAGTACTTTAAAAACAAATTTTTATCTGAACAGTACTATGAAGAAATGGCTAAAGAATTCTATGAGTTGAAACTAGGTACAATGACTATGAAAGATTTGAACAGTAAGTTTTTAAGTCTGCTTAGGTATGTGCCATACCTTATGGATGAAAACTGAAGGTACAACGGTTCCTCATCTATTTACCTTATCACATAAAGGATATGATTGAGTATGACAATCCAAAAACTATGGAAGAAGCTATGAGGAAAGCCAAATTTTGTTATGAACATAATTGGAAAAAGGAGAGTATGGCCAACTGGAAGGCCAAGAAGAATAATAATTATGATCAAAAGAAGAAAGAGTTTGTGCCCAATCAGAATTCTAAAAATAATAAAGCCATAAATTTTCCTAATAAGAATTTCCAAGGGAATAAGACTAATTCACCGAACAATCAGAACAATCAAAAGAGTAAGGAGTCTGCTAATAATCACGGTAATTACACAAAGAACTTTGAATGAAAAGAACCCATAAAGTGCTGGGAGTGTAATGGCCCACATTATGCCTCAGTCTGTCCTAATCAAAACAAGACTGTGAGTAATATTCATACAATACAGGAGGAGATGACTGTTGGAGATTTAGCGAGGACTATGCCCAAGATCAATGCAGCCTTGGAGAATCGACAAGCAGACTATCAAACTTCCATGGTGGAAGTGGAAGGTAAGATAAACCAAACACCCATAGGTATTTTAATTGATCCAGGATCTAGTTTAAGTTATATTTCACCTAAATTGGTAGAAAAATGTAAGCTTCTTGTTGAAAAATTTGTAAGTTCTTGGTTGGTTCAGTTAGCTACTGGTGCAAAAAGGAAGGTAACTAGTTTTGTAAAGAATTGTGCAGTAATGATGGATCAATTTGAAACTTTTGTGAAGCTTAATGTACTACCTCTGGGTTCATACGATATACTAATTGGTATGGATTGGTAAGAGCAGCATAGGGTGATCGTAAAATGCTATGATAAAACCTTTACTTGTATAAATAATGATGGAAAATCAATAAGTGTAAAGGGAATCCCTAGAAAAACAACTGTAAGGCAGATTTCTGCTCTACAACTTAAGAGAGATGTTAGGAAAGGTTGTAAGGATTATGCAATAACGGTAACCAATGAAGAAAATTTAAATAACATAGATAAATTAAAATTAGAGGATATACCAATTTAAAAAGAGTAGGCATATGTATTTCTGGAAGAAATTCTGGGACTACCTCTGAAAAGGGAACTAGATTTTACCATTGAGCTGGTACTTGGTGCAGTACCCAGCTCAAAGGCCCCTTATCGGATGAACATACTTGAGTTTAATGAACTTAGGTCACAATTAAAAGAACTTATTGACAAGAAATATATTCAACCCAGTGTGTTTCCCTGGGGGGCACCTATCATTTTTGTTAAGGAAAAGGACGGGACTCTATGACTTTGCATAGATTATAGTCAGTTAAATAAGATGACTATTAAAAATAGATACCCGTTACCTCACATAGATGATCTGTTTGATCAACTATGTGGAGCCACAGTGTTTTCAAAAATTGATTTAAGGTCTAGATATCACCAAGTTAGAATTAAAGATGAAGACATCTTTAAAACATCTTTTAGGACTCGATATGGCCATTACAAGTTTGTCGTCATTCCATTCGGGCTTACTAATTCTCCAGCTGTTTTTATGTGTCCAATGAATAATGTAATGCATAAATATCTGGATAAGTTCGTGGTCGTGTTTATTGACAACATATTGATCTATTCGAAATCTGAAGAAGAACATAAGGAACATTTAAAAATTGTCTTTCAAGAGTTACGAGATCATCAACTCTTTGCAAAGTTTAGTAAATGCGACTTCTTTAAGGATAAAATCCAGTACTTAGGTCATGTGGTGACTAAGGAAGGAATTTTGGTGGATCCCAAAAAGATAAAGGCGATTGAATATTGGCCAGTTCCTAAAGACGTAATTGATGTACGATCCTTCATGGGAATAACCGGTTATTACCGGAGGCTCATTGAAGGATTTTCGAGAATTGCAAATCCAATAACCTCTTTGCAGAAAAAGGGAAAAAAATTTGATTGGAATCAGAAGTGAGAGGATAGTTTTAAAAAGTTAAAAACCTTATTGACCAGCGCACCTATTTTAAGAATAGCTGATCCGAACAAATATTTTATAGTGTGTACTGAAGCCTGCAATGATGGTTTAGGTAGAGTATTGACTCAAGAAGGGCATGTTATTGCTTATGAGTCTAGGAAATTAAAAATTCATGAAAATAATTATGCAACTTATGACTTGGAATTAGCTGCTATCATACATGCTCTAAAGATGTGGCGTCATAATTTAATTGGAAGAAAATTTATTCTAATGACAGATAATAAAGGACTAAAATATCTGTTAGATCAACCTAACCTGAATGCTAGACAAGCTAGGTGGCTAGCTTTTCTAAGTGAATATGATTTCAAAATTCAGCACATAAAAGGGAAAGAAAATAAAGTTGTTGATGCATTAAGTAGAAATGCAAGACTGAAATTTACACCAGTTATTGGTACTTATACAACATATTTGGAAGAACAGCTTAAAGCAGGGTTAGAACAAGATGAAATTTACCAAAAATTACAAACAAAAGCAAAATAAAATCCAACAAAAAGTTTAAGTAAAGGGTATAGCTTGAATGAAAAATGATTTTTACAGTATAAAGACAGAATGTATGTACCTAATGTACCTAAAGTTAAGTTACTAATTTTAGATGAAATCCATAAAACGCCATACTCAGGCCATCCAGGTTATCAGAAGTCTATAACTATGTTAAGAAAAGAATATTTTTGGCCAAACATGAAGACTGAACTGGCAGAATATATCGCTATATGTTTTGAATGTCAGTAAGTAAAATCTAAACATCAACATCCAACTGGATTACTTCAGCCATTGCCCATTCCTAGCTGGAAATGGGAGATAATTAGTCTTGATTTTGTTACTGGACTGCCTCAAAATCATAATTTAAATGATTCCATAATGGTAGTGGTTGATAAATTAAGTAAAGCAACCCATTTTATACCTATAAAAACTACGTATAAAGCTGCAAACATAGCTGATATGTTTTTAAAGCAAATTTTCCGACTGCATGGAATAAAAAAAGTTATAATCTCAGATCGAGACCCTAAATTTATAGGTAACTTTTGGAGATATTTGTTTAAAGGATTAAATACTACACTAAATTTTAGTACTTCGTTCCATCCTCAAACTGATGGACAGACTAAAAGAGTAAATCAAGTACTAGAAGATTTACTAAGAATGTATGTAAAGGATTAGCCAGGTAAATGGGAAGATTATTTGCACCTGGTAGAATTTTCTTATGATAATATTTATCAAGCTTCAGCCAGATTTAGTCCTTTCGAAATATTGTATTGAAGGAAGTGTAACACTCCTATCTCTTGGAGTATTTCGGTGGACAGATTAGTATTAGGTCCTGAATTATTGAAAGAAATGGAAGAGATTGTAAAGCAGGTACAAGGTAATCTAAAAATTGTGCAAGATCGATAGAAAAGTCAAGCAGACCTTAAAAGAAATCCAAAGGAGTTTCAGGTAGGTGAACATGTGTTCATCAAGGTGAGACCCAAAAAGAGCTCTCTAAGGTTGGGTAGTTGTGCCAAACTAGCACCTCGTTACTGTGGTATTTTTTAAATACTGTCCAGCATTGTGCAGGTAGCCTATCAGTTAGCCTTACCACCGAATTTAAGAGTTCATAATGTTTTTCAAATTTATATATTAAAGAAATATGTGCATGATGCTACTCATGTTATTAACTGGAATGATGTATAGGTGGAACTTGAAGGATATTTTCTGGTGGAACCGGATTATATCCTCGAGGGGAGGGAGATCACACTTCAGAACTGCACCATTGGACAGGTGAAGGTGCAATGGAAGCACCTTAGTCCAAAAGAATCCACCTGGGAATTAGAAAGTCATATGCGGGATGCATATCCAATTCTGTTCCAGGGAAATTCTGAGGACGAGGAATAAACAACATCAAGGATGATGTTATAATTTAAGGGGGTGTGTATGTCACATGCCCCAATTTTGCAAAAAAAAACAATTTTATATTATTGAGGAACAATATGTTAAATTTTATGCTAAGTTGTAATTGATGACCCAGTGGGGTCAAGGATATTTAATGTAAATTCTGAATATTTTATTTATAAATAAATAAATGAGGAGACAACAACTTGGGAGAGCTATTAAAATAGTGTTTACTGGTCAAATTGGTGAAGGAGACTGGGTGGAGAGAAAACTGACATGTGGCAGCATCCTCAAACCACTTCCAACTATTGCAGGTGGAAACCTCCCTACATTTGGGGTAATGATTCCCCAATAAAGTGGAATCAGAGCAGGTGGCTCAATTAATGAAAACTGACCCAGAAGACCTAGGAATCTTTATAAAAATTCCCATTGAAGAGAGCTCAGGCTGCTCATTCTAGGGAAGTGATCATTCAGGGTGAATGAAATTACTTTACAGAAATTCAATGGAAGGGAAATTGGAAAGTGTTTGAGGGGATAACTGCTGATTGATCTTGTTACAGCTTTTAAGCTGAAGATCATACTGCTGAGAGCAGACTGTTGTTACTGAGATATTGAACTAGTCAGGTGACAGAGGGTTCTGCAGTTGCATACTCCACCAAGTTATCAGCCAAGAAGACCAGGAATAGGCTTGGGGGTCCTGAGGAAGCATTACTTGAGCGCTCTCCAGGAGATTGGTAGGGAGGAATGGCCTCCTAAATTTGTTGTCATCTTGTCCTCAATAGGTTCTATGTTATTTTATTTTACTGTCCTAGTTAAATAAATTTTAGTTTATCTGCTACATGAATGTTATAAGTTTAGAGTTTGTGAAATGTTAGATTTAGTATTCTTATTGGATAGTTGATGTAAATGAAAATGATTTAGGAGTGTTGCCACCTTACACACACCTAGGTCACGTGGAAGAAATATTCAAGCCACTCGGTGTGTCCTTGGGGGAAAGTCTCGAGTCAAGGCTGTCACCTTGTTCTTGACTCCTCCGTTTAGGCTCAACTCCTAACGAAGCCAAGGGGGGTAGACCCTATTAAGTTACTAAGGATAATTACTTAGTATGGTGATGTTAAACTGAATGAGTTACTTAGGAGTTTGAGATTTAACTATAGACAATCAAAGATGGCAAGATACAAAAATGAACACACGAAAGCACAATGCTGAGACACAATATATATATAAAGCAAGAAAATAACCAGTGCCTTGAATGGAGTTAAAAAATAAGATCAATGTACTTGCATGTGCTTGGAGTGAATGTTTTGCGATTGCCTTTTGGTACGTTTTAAGTTAAATTTGAGGTGTGAATTGATTACAATTAGGCAAAGAGGGGGCTCCAGATATACCCGAGAGTACTTGGAGTATGTCCAAAACTAAACCTTCACGGCTACCCACAAGGAATATGTGGGATGAATGGAGTCTCTGGGGCTATTGTTCATAACGCACCCATTAGGGTGTGACAGAGATCGGTGCCCCAAGGTCACTTTTCAGTAAGTTCCCGCTTCCTTTGGGTATTTTGCCATCGTGATGGTTTGATCTAGGTGTTGGATTTTCACCTGTTGGTTTGTTAATTTGGGAGAGTGAGTCCTAATTATACTAGTCAATCAAGTGCTTTTAATACAGCTTGACTGATTGGATGAACCACAACCAAGTGTAGAGAATACACACCGGAGTCTTGTCAATTTTAGTAAATTTTACAATGGGTGTTCTTGTTTAAAAGAAAACCCTCTAGGAACCTCTTTCAATCCAAGTGGATCTCAATCGGGGAATCGAGGAGGGGCTAATTTTATAATAGCTGAAAAAAATGATAGAAAAAAAAATATATACACAATTCTAGTTTCCTAATTAGTCCTACCAGGAATCTCTTTCCCCTTTCGGGTCAATCGGGAAGTCGTGGGGTAAGTATTACGATTACTTTAAAATGTAAAATATGGAATATGAAATTAATAATGAAATAAAGTATACTACCCTGTAGATTAGATCAATACTGGTTTGAAAATAAATGAGGAAAAAGCAACAAAAAAAAAATCGACGCAAATCCCCCCCAGGGGGGATGGGGAATGGGCTCGAAAGAGCATATTCAAAAAATATATTTATTAAAAGTGGTTAAAATATCATAGAATTGATATAATTCCTCTTGATCCTTATACATAATGAAATCAAGAGCTTACAAAGTGCGAAAATTAAAGGTTTTGGTCAAAAGGGAGACCCCTAGGGGGATTTGAACGCTCCTGAGGCCACTTCCGAACAGCAGCTTCCTTTATTTTCTGTCAAAACTGCTAAAAACCAGCAAGAATATTCGACTGAAATATTCCCAAAAGCACTCTGAAAGTACCTTTGGGTCAGCTTACTTTTAACCAAAAAATGCTAAGTAAAAACTAATTAAAAAAGGTAAAAACAAAGAACCAAGGAAAGCGAGATTTCCTTGGGATCTTGGATTTCCTTTTAGGAAGCCAATATGATGTGCAATGACTGATAAATTTATCTTTTATAACAACAAACAGAAATCTAATGCATGCAAGTTACCAATTTTCTTTAAAATTCCATGCAAAAAGGACGATTTCCCTAAAGCTAGATCTAGAATGCTTATGAAACCTTTTAAGTGTGAGATCTAGTTTATGGGATTTGATAAGATATATCTATGTCAAATTTACTTTTAATATGATAGATCTAAAAAAAATCAAAGCTATGAACAAAGTAACCGGGTAAAAGAGTTGATTTTGAGGGAGGAAGAGGAGGAGAGAAATGCTGGTAGCCTTGAAGATCCACAGTGGAGATTTTAGGTGGAATGTTGAGGGACTATGCCTTTGGAAGGTTTTGAAGAGAGTGAAGAAGCAAACTAGATCAGCATCCTCTCCAATCTAGGAACCTGCAGCTCAGCTGAAATAAAAAAAATACTTGCCGAAAAACTTGTGAGATCCGATTAGTACATACACAGAGTTTCAAAATAACATGCATATAAGCTTATAGAACATGCTGAATCTAGATATCTAAACATGCATCAAAGGAAAGAGAGGGCCAATAAACTTATTGAAAATCACCTTTCCTATCAAGATTATAATAATCTTATTATCAATCTTAACAAAAGATCTACAAGCAATTAGCAAATTGTCATGAACACAGATATAGGTTACCTCAGTAAAACAATGGCAATGATCATCCACACATACAATGGCACAACACTGTATTGCCTCCAAATCTTCTCTTTATTTCAAATGAACAATAACAACAGTACAATAGCAGCAGCACCTCGATCCCAGTTCTACCTAGCTTGGAAGAGGCTGCTGTGCTTGGATATATACAAAAACCAGGAGATCAAGCCTAGAGGGGGCGTAAATCCCAAGGAGATAGACCAAGTATGCTGATGGAGATTCCATCAATGCCTGATCTATGTCTAACTGAGCCAAATCTGAGTCTCACTGAGCGCAATTGTCAATTGGAGAGCTGATCTGACTGACACCTCAACCTGTTGACTGAAACATCCACCAAAACTCATCCAAATGAGCCAAAACATGTTGAGGAGAGAGGGAGGGTGAAATTCCCCATAAAGGATGCTAAAGATCAACTCTGGATCTGATTTGATCACCTCCTTCAGTCAAGGATTTGTCAGATCCAATCAATTTGCTTCAGATCTGACTGATTTCAATCAAATTGGCTGAGAATCCACTGATCTATGATTTTGGATTTGCTCCATTATTCATCAATTTATTAATTAAAATAATCAATAATTGATTTTTGGGGCTTTCTGACCCAAGTGATGAAAAATCACTCAAAACTAGGAAATAGTTGGTCCATGGGTTTACTGCATGGTGCTCTTAGCTTGAAAATGAGCACCTACATGACTGAAATTGATTATTTGGCCCACTTTTATTACAAAATCAAATTTTCCAATTAAACTATTAAAAAATAGCCTAAGTTTTGGAAAAATTAGATTTTAATAAAAAACACTGAAAAAACAAAAAAAAATGAAAAATTGAAAAAACCTAGGGGGGCTTAGACATGTTCATATGACTCGACCATGATGTCTAGCATGTTTATACATTGACACATAGACTCTAATAACCACAATAGGCCTAAATTCCAAGCCTACCACCCCAACTTTGGAGGTATGGAGTGAAAAACTCAGAAATTATCAGTCGTTTATTCAACAACCAATAATAACCAAGGGAAAAAACACCCTAGGCTGATCGAGTTGACAAATAAAGTCTAAGAGATTGAGTCTTTTACAGACACTATCATGCTAGAACATTTATTACAATTCCCTCATGGGGTATGAACATGTGATATAGTACAACAAGCACTTCCCAAAAGTACTTCCAAAGGCCTTCTGAAGTCCGAACAAGTTATCCTTGTCCAGTTCACCAGGCTCACTTGATAAAAAACCACTAAATACAACTTAGGTGGTAAAATTATGGCTCCAACTGTGGGACGCGTGCTCGATCTAGTCTTTGAGGCAAGGAGATGATACGAGAACACCATAATCTCTAGTTTATATACCCTGTAAAAACATCTCAACTTGACAAGAAAAACCTTAGTAGCACAAGTTTTATAAAAAACCAAATGAACCATTAAGCTAATTTATTTAAACAAAATAAATGTAACTAACTAAAAGAAGCAAAGTTTTATTATAGCTAAATATAAAATAGCAATGCAGAAAGTAAATGCTCTCTTTCAAGGAGCTTATTTTCGTACTCTAAGCATGATATAAAAAGGGTTAAGTGTAATCATAAATCCAATGTAACCACCTAAGCATTTTATTAACATAATTTTTTTTTTCTTTGTCTTTGGTTACCAGCCAAAGTAAGGATACTTTATTCAAAAAATGCAAACCTGCATGATCATCTGGAAGGGGTGGGATGGATGGGAAATCATAGGCATGAATAATGTCATCAAACTTCCTCCCAAACTGATAAGTGCTTGCGCAGGCTGCTTCTATCCATGACTATACAGGGTCGATGTACAAATCAGAATGATGAGGTAGATTGACTACACCATCATACTTATCATCAAGGCTTACCAGATGATAATTCACTGTATAAGGCCCAAGCGGCTCCAAGTATTGATGAAACTCTATATGTGAAGATGATTGTTGAGACTGATATTATAATAACTGCATCACATCTATCTTTTCACAACACTGCTTCTCCATGTCTTCATTATTGATACCTTTGTGTGGCTCTACCTGATATGACTCTGAATGATCATATGGATAAACTGCATGCTCCTTTTTCATATCAAAGTTTCCCAAGGCCACATGGTCCATGCTCTCTCCTTTAGATATGCCATAGACAGAACAATCAACAAAACCATCAAAAGTTTCTGGTTCATTATTTTCCTCTTTATGCATGTCACAGACTGGATTTTCCATGAATGTATAGGACTCCTCATCAACATCTTTATCAGGGATAAGGGAGTCTTCGTCACTTGTATCATGCTCCAAGCTATAATTTTCCTCATTTTCATACTCATCTTCTTCAGAAAAAAGGTCACAAGGTAGTAAACCTTCCAGACTGTCATCATTATATGGAGAACACATAGGAGTCCCATAATGTATATTACAGTTTTCATCATAAGTTTCACTATAAGATTCTACAATGGTTTCATCCTCAGGCTTGTACTATTTAGATGGTAACAAAGGGTAGGCCTGGCCTACCATGTATATATGATCAGGATTGCTTGAATTTGTTTCTTGATTACTGACCTTGGTAAGTCCATGTTCCATGACTTGATTTGCAACATAACAAGTGCTTTCTTGGTGGAATTTTTCACAGGGTCTACACCATGGAATTACTTCTTCTACCATGTTAGCTGAGTCTAACATGTTTGGAATCCTAGGCTCTTGTTGAGGAAACTTCTTTTGATACATCTGATTCTGCCTAGGCTGAAAGTACCTAGGTCCATTATTTCTTTCCATTGTGATTATTCTATTGTGCACAAGATTCAATTGTGCAGACTGATCTGTCATAAGTTGGTTTTTACTAGTAACCAAGTATTTTATCATGTCTGTTAGCTTTTCCATGGGATCTTTAGAGGCTCCCTTTTCTTCTGATTCAAAGGCTTTTCCCTTTTCTTCTGATTCAAAGGCTTTTCCCTTTTCTTCATTGTATGAGGTGTTTTCCCTAGTGTAACCTAGAATGTTGGATTTGCCTGAAGACTGCATATTCTTTTCTATTTTCTCGGCCAACTCTTGAGCAGTTCTTAGATTGGATAGCTCTTTGTCTCTTAACTGGTACCTCAAATCACCTGTGAAAGCTTTGATGTAAGATATGAGGATGGAGGCATCCTTTGTCTTGATTTCGTTAGGGAGGTCCGCAACCACACACCTGAACTTAGTGTTAAATTCATCCATGGTTTCATTCTCCATCTTCTTAATGTTATGAAGGGTAACAAGCAGATGTCTTGGTTCTTTCTTTTCTCCCCATTTATTTTTAAAACCCTCTAGGAATTCACTAAGAGTTTTATATGAATCATCATCTAGGTCGAAGTACCATTCTTTAGCATCATCTTCCAAGGATAAAGTAAAGAGCGTCATTTTGACATCATCATGGTCATGGGCAGCATCATTGCAATAACTGACCAGGTGCTTTTCAAACTTTCGAAGGTGAGACTTGGCAGTGATGGCATTATTGCCCTGAAATATGGGGAGCTTCTTGATAGCATCATTTGGAATGTCATGAGGACTATGTGCTATCTGAGAAAAGTCAAGGGGTTTGTAAAATTCCGTCATTTCTTGAGATTAGTGAACATGACTCTCTACAAATATGTGATGGATATCTGAGAGGGATTGGTCTCCTAAATTTTCGAGGTTTCTACGGGAAGTCTTCCTATTCAATCTTTCCATAATAAACCTTTCGAGATCAGGGAGAGGATTGAATAACTGTCGGCGGTTTCTTCAGGTAGAAATTCCTAAAGGGATGTTAGACAATGGAGTCGCCAGATGGATCGAGTTTTAATTTTTATGTTTTTTAAAGACTAGATCAATCAAATGTTTTTATCTTTTTAGTTGTTTAGAAAAAAGTTAAGCTAAGTCGTACTCGGGAATAAAAAGATTTATCCCTGACAATGGCGCCAAAAATTGTTGCCGCCTTACACAAACCTGGGTGATGTGGCAGAAATATTCAAGCCACTTGGTGTGTCCTTGGGGGAAAGTCTCAAGTCAAGGCTGTCACCTTGTTCTTGACTCCTCCGTTTAGGCTCAACTCCTAATGAAGCCAAGGGGGGTAGACCCTATTATGTTACTAAGGACAATTTACTTAGTAAGGTGATGTTAAAATGAATGAGTTACTTAGGAGTTTGAGATTTAACAATAGACAATCAAAGATGGCAAGATACAAAAATGAACACACGAAAGCACAATGCTGAGACACAATATATATATAAAGCAAGAAAATAACCAGTGTCTTTAATGGAGTCAAAAAATAAGATCAATGTACTTGCATGTGCTTGGAGTGAATGTTTTGCGATTGCCTCTTGGTACGTTTTCAGTTAAATTTGAGGTGTGAATTGATTACAATTAGGCGAAGAGGGGACTCCAGATATACCCAAGAGTACTTGGAGTATGTCCAAAACTAAACCTTCATGGCTACCCGCAAGGAATATGTGGACTGAATGGAGTCTCTGGGGCTATTGTTCATAACACACCCATTAGGGTGTGACAGAGATCGGTGCCCCGAGGTCACTTTTCAGTAAGTTCCCGCTTCCTTTGGGTATTTTGCCACCGTGATGGTTTGATCTAGGTGTTGGATTTTCACCTGTTGGTTTGCTAATTTGGGAGAGTGAGTCCTAATTATACTAGTCAATCAAGTGCTTTTGATACAACTTGATTGATCGGATGAACCGCAACCAAGTGTAGAGCATACACACCAAAGTCTTGTCAATTTTAGTAAATTTTACAATGGGTGTTCTTGTTTAAAAGAAAACCCTCCAGGAACCTCTTTCGATCCAAGTGGATCTCAATCAGGGAATCAAGGAGGGGTTAATTTTATAATAGCTGAAAAACAAATGATAGAAAAAGAAATAGATACACAATTCTAGTTTCCTAATTAGTCCTACCACGAATCTCTTTCCCCTTTCGGGTCAATCGGGAAGTCGTGGGGTAAGTATTACGATTACTTTAAAATATAAAATATGGAATATGAAATTAATAATGAAATAAATTATACTACCTGTAGATTAGATCAATACTAGTTTGAAAAGAAATGAGCAAAAAGCAACAAAAAGAACACCGATGCAAATCCCCCTGGGGGGATGGGGAATGGGCTCGAAAGAGCCTATTCAAAAAATATATTTATTAACAGTGGTTACAATATCAGAGAACTCATATAATTCCTCTTGATCCTTATATGGAATGAAATCAAGAGCTTACAAAGTGCGAAAATTAAAGGTTTTGGTCAAAAGGAAGACCCCCGGGGGGATTTGAAGGCTCCTGAGGCCACTTCCGAACAGCAGCTTCCTTTATTTTCTGTCAAACCTGCTAAAAACTAGAAAGCATATCAGACTGAAATATGCCTGAAAGCACTCTGAAAGTACCTTTGGGTCAGCTTACTTTTAACCAAAAAATGCTTAGTAAAAACTAGTTAAAAAAGGTAAAAAAAAAGAACCAAGGAAAGTGAGCTTTCCTTGGGATCTTGGATTACCTTTTAGGCAGCCAATATGATGTGCACTGACTGCTAAATTTATCTTTTATAATAGAAAACAGAAATCTAATGCATGCAAGCGACCAATTTTCTTTAAAATTCCATGCAAAACGAACAATTTCCCTAAAGCTAGATCTAGAATGCTTATGAAAATTTTTAAGTGTGAGATCTAGTTTATGGGATTTGATAAGATAGATCTATGTCAAATTTACTTTTAATATGATATATCTAAACAAAATCAAAGATATGAACAAAGTAACCGGGTAAAAGAGTTGATTTTGAGGGAGGAAGAGGAGGAGAGAAATGCTGGTAGCCTTGAAGATCCACAGTGGAGCTTTTAGGTGGAATGTCGAGGGACTATGCCTTTGGAAGGTTTTGAAGAGAGTGAAGAAGCAAACTAGATCAGCATCCTCTCCAATCTAGGAACCTGCAGCTCAGCTGAAATAAAAAAAAACTTGTCGAAAAACTTGTGAGATCCTATTAGTGAAATAAAAAAAAACTTGCAGAAAAACTTGTGAGATCCTATTAGTACGTACATAGAGATTCAGAATAACATGCATATAAGCTTATAGAACATGCTGAATCTAGATCTCTAAACATGAATCAAAGGAAAGATATGGCCAATAAACTTATTGAAAAGCACCTTTCCTATCAAGATTATAATAAGCTTATTATCATTCTTAACAACGGATCTACAGGCAATTAGCAAATCATGAACACAGATACAGGCTACCTCAGTAAAACAATGGCAATGATCATCCACACATACAATGGCACAACACCATATTGCCTCCAAAGCTTCTTTTTATTTCAAATGAACAATAACAACAGTACAATAGCAGCAGCACCTCAATCCCAGTTCTAACTAGCTTGGAAGAGGCTGCTGTGCTTGGATATATACAAAAACCAGGGGATCCAGCCCAGGGGGGCCCAAATCCCAAGGAGATAGACCAAATATGCTGATGGAGAGTTCATCAATGCCTGATCTGTGTCTAACTGAGCCAAATCTGAGTCTCACTGAGTGCAATTGTCAATCGGAGAGCTGATCTAACTGACACCTCAACCTGTTGACTGAAAAATCCACCAAAACTCATCCATATGAGCCAAAACATGTTGAGGAGAGAGGGAGGGAGAAATTTCCCATAAAGGATGCTGAAGATCAACTCTGGATCTGATTTGATCACCTCCTTCAGTCAAGGATTTGTCAGATCCAGTCAATCTGCTTCAGATCTGACTGATTTCAATCAAATCGGCTGAGAATCCACTGATCTATGATTTTGGATTTTCTCCATTATTCATCAATTTATTAATTAAAATAATCAATAATTTATTTTTGGGGCTTTCTGACCTGAGTGATGGAAAATCACTCAAAACTAGGAAATAGTTGGTCCATGGGTTTACATGGTGCTCTTAGCTTGAAAATGAGCACCTACATGACTGAAACTGATTATTTGGCCCACTTTTATTACAAAATCAATTTTTCCAATTAAACTATTAAAAAATAGCCTAAGTTTTGGAAAAATTAAATTTTAATAAAAAACACTGAAAAAACAAAAAAAATGAAAAATTGAAAAAACCTAGGGGGGCTTAGACATGTTCATATGACTCGACCATGATGTCTAGCATGTTTATACATTGACACATAGACTCTAATAACCTCAATAGGCCTAAATGCCAAGCCGACCACCCGAACTTTGGAGGTATGGAGTGAAAAACACAGATATTATCAGTTGTTTATTCAACAACCAATAATAACCAAGGGAAAAAACACCCTGGGCTGATCGGATTGACAAATAAATTCTAAGAGACCGAGTCTTTTACAGACACTATCATGCTAGAACATTTATTACAATTCCACCATGGGGTATGAACATGTGATATAGTACAACAAGCACTTCCCAGAAGTACTTCCAAAGGCCTTCTGAAGTCCGAACAAGTTATCCTTGTCCGGTTCACTAGGATCACTTGATAAACAACCACTAAGTACAACTTAGGTGGTAACAAGGAGAATAATGAAATAAAAAGGAATTAAATTTCTAAGCTGTGTTTTTCCACACCTGGTTACAGGCCGTACTCCAGCACAGTTAGATTGTTTAAGGTATGTGAAATAATTTTTTGTAATGGAATAAGAATAGTAAATATGATCTGCATCTATAAGTAAATGAAAATAGAATTTATTTCAATGTTTACAATACATTGAAAAGCAGTGTTATAGTTTATTCTTATTTACTGTTTAATTTAGTCTATCTAGATAAAAATATAGGTGAAAGAAATAGTAATATACTTTAGTACCATAGTATTAGTATAATGTTAAGAAATATATGTTTACAAAAAATAATAACTATTATTCAAGAAAATATGTATACAGGTTAATAACTAAACAGTTGTGGAAAATATTAACTTAATCTTAAACTTTTACTTATTAAAAACTAGATTAGGGTTTAATTTATAAACCCTTTATTATGTAAAATAAACGGAGTTCAAAGTTAACATTCTTTTCTGTACAGAGCTCTAAATAATTACAATCTACAGAGTAGTAAATAAAAATAAATGTATTATAAATAATAAACAAAATAACTAAGAATTATATATATTTGTGCATTTTTTAAAGCCTTAAAAAAAACAGACAGGTTATTACCTGTGAAAAACCAAGGGTCGAAACCCTTCCGACTAACTTATTCAAATACAAGTTAATCTACATCTAGTTACATTGCTAACTGAGATTTAAAATAACAAGAAAACTTTAAACTGTGCATTAGATTGACTATAGTCTTATCCTTAAACTTTAGAATGTTTTTATAAACTTTTTTAAAATTAAATACTTCATTAACAGGGTAATGAACAACAATACACCTGTAATAGCGAAACAGAGGCAAACAAGAAACAATGCCCAATTAGTAACTTATATAAGAATACATTTACACAAGGGTTTCTTTTCCATTAAACCCTAACTATTATATTTTGAACTGATAGTATAAAATTTATAAATTTTACATTATGTCTGTTCCATAGTCTTCATATTAACACTATTTATTTATAAATGTTATCATTAACAATAAATTACTTCACTGACAGTTGAAGAAGAAAAATCTATTTTATAGTATTATCATTTAAAAGATCGATTAGAATAAAACAGAGTAATTGAAACAAGAGTCATTTAATAACCATAAGTAGAGCAAAAACCCTTTTATCTTAAAACCAGAGTATGATATTATCAAGTCATAAGGCTCTAATCACTTTTACAAACCAAATAAACTACATACAACTCAGGGCCTAGGAGTCGGAGCTACCCAACAACATGCAAGGGTTTAAAAAAAAAACTAAGTAATAGCAAAAACTAAGCATTTAAACATTGAAGGAACCGAAGCCATGCTTTCCTTCAAACTGTAACTCCTTCCAATAACCATTGGAAGTAGGAAGATGCCACGATTAAATGGGGCTTACTCGTTATGGCCATGAAGTTAACCAACGCTGGAGAGGTTTCCTTCATGCTTGAAGCCGTAACTGTAATCTACAAGAACAAGACTGAATGCGATAGTTAGAAGTGGTATTCATTATATTACAAATGTATCTAGAGTTTAATGAAAGAGATAAGAGTGGGGTAACACTATTACCTGGAAATAAGAATTCTGGAGCCGAGGAGGAGACTGAACCAGTTCGAGTATCTGCACCAGGAAAACAATGAAACCCTCGTGCCAATCCTGTGACAGAGACAACGAGGTTCTTATTTCTAGATTTTACCAAGGATGGAGCAAGTACGAGTAGAGACAAGGATAACGCTAGGTCCAGTTCACAAAACTACTGACAGAGTTAAGAAAACAGTCTCACGTGTTCCATTATCTTCCAAAAAGTAACCAAGTTACAAACTACAAATCCTTTAACATTGGCATGATTGATGCAGCACTATAATACACACAATGGAGCTGTCAAATGATGAACCAACTAGCCTCTCATGGCCGCAAAGAAACCCAAATAGTGCAGAGCCAAACCCTCGAAGGATAATGAAGAGGATAGGGTTTCTATGTGAGTTTTTAAATCGACCAATGCATTACGGAGACTCATCCACGTGCCCATCGAAATTTTTAATCAGAAGTGGGTCGATCCATATAGTCAAACCTGCACTGTCGGGTGAAAACTCATATTATTTCCAATCATTTATACCTTATAACTAATGATAATGTTTTGTATTAAAGGTATCTTATCATTTGTCATGTAGGATAACATTGCAATCGACCTTTTGGTAAAATCATATATTCTATACAGCTAATAGTATGGTTTTGTATTAAATCAATTCTTATCATTTGCATTTGATAACATTGAGATCAATCATTTGTAAAAGTATATATGTTGTGATCAATAATGGAGTCTATACCGTTGACCTTTAGTCGGTGGCACTTATAAGTGCTCTTCATACAAACCTTGTTTTCGATATTTAAGCATTATTTGGAGCTAGCTTTATGTAAGGACTAAACTATTGAAGTCATTATATTTAGTTCAACATTATGCAAGTAAATGATAGGTAGTATTTCTACCCTAGTATAACTCTTACCAATGCATAAAGTCAATAGTGTTATGGTTTGAAATCTTCTTTGGAGTTAGTGCTCTTTGGTTTGTATAAGGAACCAAACTCATAATTAAATCAAACCAATAATTAGATTATACCTTGGTAATTACAAGTTAGTAAGACTACCTAAGGTAAAATAAAAATTTACTTAGTAATATTAGTAACGATATGGTAATGTAATATTACAATAACACATGTGACTTGGTGTTAAACTAGAAACTGAAATTTATAGTTTGATGACTAGTAGTGCAAGCAGACAATTATAACTGTATACAAAGGAACAAGTTGATATTCATCACTGCTAAAGAAGAGTTATAGGCAATCTATTTGTGAACTTTTCCTTGAGGATCATAGGATTATATTCATGCTTATAAACAGTACTTTGAATATTAGACATATCAATAGTAGTAAAAACATGCTACAGTAAAAGTATTACTATGTTAAATCATGAACCCTATGCTCATCAAAAGAATCTGTAAGTAACTTGGCATATAACATTAAAAACGAAAAACTTAAGTAGAATTCATGCTGGTAAAAGACACTAGTATGTTAAGGATATTGGTCTTTACGACTAACTTAAATACTGACTTAGATCCAAAAACAACAAAGGAAGATACTTTACCTCATCGTAGCTTTGCTTTCTATTAATCAATTTATGCTCTAGAATTTTTATTATGCTAAAGAAGTACTTCTTGACTTAACACAAAAATAAACTCCTACTTGTTCAAAAGATTACCTGCTGAACCTGTAAGAACCAGAAATCCAGCTGAGTTAACAATTGCTAAGTAAGCCCCAGTTTAGAACATAACTTCTCACTTACTTGACAAAAAGAATATCATCAGTACAACTAGAAGCAACTGAATGTAGGTCATATATATAACATATCAAAAGTAAAGTGGTATTAGTTTTTATGTGTTTGAAATTAATCACTACATATTGTTAACTGTTTTATTTTTTCGCTAGCCGCAAACAGTTATTAAATTGCGACTTTAGACATTTTATATTACATGAAAAATTTTAATTTTTTTGCAAAATTTCGGGGTTATGACAAAGATACTGTGGAGGCTAACAAGTCAAGACAATGCATTTTGGGGGGTTTTTCATTATCTCCTTCATTGCATAAAACTCAGGAAAGGGTTACAAGAAACATGTCTTCAACTGTTGCGTGTTAAAATAAAAGGAGAGTCTATAGTTCCACAGAGTTAGCAAAACATGAATACAAAAATAATGAAATTGTTAAGGATGCTTTGAAAAATCACATAGGAATAAAGCGACGGGCATTTAGGAGTCAAAAGATGCATAATTGTGTCAATAAGAGAAGAAACATTTCAGGTGAAATGATTCCTCTTATAGAAACAACTAATAGGGAAAAGGAATGTAAGTTTGGAGTCATAGTGCTTTGACCAGGAAAATGTGATGAGAAGTGCTAGTACAAAAGAACCAAAATTAAGAAAATCAAGGCAAGGTTTATTAGAAGTTTCAGTATTTAGTAGGAAAAAACAAAAAACTTGGTTTAGAAGATTCAGTTGAAGGTCTGAAACAGAAAAGAGGAAGACCATGCCTTGTGAAAAGAAAGGGGAAACTAGGAAATGGTTACCGAATGCAGGTACTCCCTTCTACTCCATGAAATTCAAAGGATTTATCTTCAGGCTAGGTTAAGTGAATTGTTTGATCAGTTTTTTCCTAGATGCTAGAAAATGGAATGATGGCACCAAACCAGAGAGTTTTCTATTGGAATACAAAGGAGAAATGTCCACAGGCCGAAGGCTAGATAACTTGTGATGGAATTATGTGTGCATGTTGTAAAAAGGTGTACACTCTAACAAAATTTGAAGCTAAGGATGGGAGCAAGAATAATCGGCCTTCTGCAAACATCATTTTGAAAGATGGCATATCTTTACTGCAATGCTAGATGTAGGTACTTGACAATAAAAACAAGTTGAAGGGGCGTAGAGCTTTTTCAATAGAAAGCATCAAGAAAAAACCTCCTCTATTTGAAAGTGATGATGTCTGCAACATCTGTCATGTTGGTGGAACATTGATATTGTGTGATCATTGCCCATATTCATTCCATTTAGAGTGCATTCAAATGGAGGTATGTTCGTCTTCCCGTAATAAATTTAATATCTCGCCTATATCTTTTGGTTGGATAATTGTTTTTTACTATCAATCACATTGTACGACATGGAAAGTTTCCTCAGGCTGTGTATCTCTACAGTTAATTGGTTTGGGTTGATGCATTATATTTTCTCAATAGGACAGTACTATGATGTTCGTTGTTGCATGACATATCGAGGTTCTAGGTCTATGTATTTGTTTGTCAGTTTTGAAATGGAATGATTTAATCTCAGTTTTTTTCCGTGAAAGTGGGAGATATGTAGAAGTTGACACAGAATACCACATACATCCCTTAGAACACCCTTTGATGGTTGTGAAGAGAAACTACTTTTTAACTCTTAAAATGACAAAATATTAATTTTATATCTTGGCTTGTCATTTTTTGACGTGTATATATGCTCTGTTAAGAATAATGGTCTATTGTTACATTTAAATTTTTATTTTACTGTGATGACAAAACCATGAAGGAATTTTCAATCCTCAGTTGCATTTTATGATAAGTTAAGAGAAGATAATTTTATTATTGTTCAACGAATGACTACAAAAGTAGGTCAATGGGACTAATAGGTATAGTGTGTGCAATGATGACATCACTAGTGGTTGACAAGGGGCACAAAATTGTCTCAAATCCCTAGAAAAAAATCAACTGTATGGAAACCAAAGGTAACACCATGACATGAAACATGGAGCTCTATACCAATAGATTCTGAAAATTCCCTGCAGGAGCATTCAAAATTAACAAAAACAGTAATTGTTGTCATAATTACATAAGATAATTCACATAATTTTAGGAATATATAAACCACAATGCTTTATTTTTCAAAATTGAGGAATTATTTAAACAATTGAAATAAACATAGCCGTAGAATTGATTGGGAGGAATTTAAGCTCGCACACAATCAATGTGGATGATATCATATAATAATTTCCATGGTTCCTATTGAAATTTCCATGGGTTTGGATAAATTGTGCTTGAATACTCTACATCATACCTTGCATGAAGAAAGTATCATCTCTAAGAGGAGAAATTATCAAGAGAGTGCATTTATTGCTCTGTTGAAGGATCCTTGTGAAACATAGAACTTGTAGCAGGATTTTAAAGTTCAAACACACTTTAAAGTATTGAAAATTACTTTAAACTTGAGATAGGGTCAAATGTTTGGAAAACAACCAGTGTGTTGGCATTGTTGAAAACCAAAGCATATAGAAAATATATCCACCAACTTACAATAACAACCTAGCTGCTATACATGCTGGGTGAAATAAGCTTACAACTAGACATATCAAGCGTGACTACATACAAAATTATATGACTTGGATGTCCCAACTCTTTTGAAGTCCTAGAGTTATCCTTCATGACTTTATCCAATGATTTTTCAAAGATGTTAGTGCCATCATATCAATGGAAAATGTAGGATCCCAAATAGTAAAATCTTCTAAAACTGGAGGGATGATTTTCCAAAGATGTTGGTTCCATCATATCAATGGAAAATGTAGGATCCCAAATAGGAAAATATTCTAAAATTGGAGGGCCTCTTGATTTTTTCTTCAATAGTGCTGCTTTTCTTTACCTTTCCTTTCTTCACTTCAATCCATTTTACCTGCATCAGGAACTAGACATTGGGAATTTTATCATCCTTTGAACTTATTGGATGTTCTTTAGTTTCCACTTCCATAGGATGAGTTTCCAGTCTTGCAAGTATTTTCCTTTGTGGGAGTTTCTTGTTCATTCCCATTATCTGTATGAGGACTTAGAACCACCTATAAAATAATGAAATTATACACCATTCCACCTAGTGGGCCTATTTTTCTTTTTCTCTTTGATTGGTACTCTTTAAGGGGAAACATAAAAAACCCACTCAGGAAAAGAAGTGGCTAGGCGGCTAGTCTTGAAACAAAATATGCATTGAAAACTGAATTGCTCGTAATCTAGATTATGTTTCCAAATCATTGCATTGACATATTAAAGGATTTCCTCTGGAAGACCAGAGTCCAAATCAACCACCATATAGATCTCGACAAAAAAGGAAAAGTGGCTAGAGCCTTTGGTGACATCAAGACATATCTTTCAAGACATCCACCTATTACCTAAAGGGAATCCAAACTTAAAAAATGTAGTGGGAGGTTTAGAATCCATACCAAATTGGAATAGTGCATAAGATGTTTGAGAAGGGATTGAATGTTCGGTGTGAAGGCCCTTTGTGGAGCACCTCATCTCTACCATTGACTACAGAAAATTCCACATTGAAAAAACCTTGTACAATGATGAATAATAGAGCCCCCTATACAAAGGGCTTTCAAGAGTTGGAAATCTAAGAATTAATAACAATGAATTTTGGCAAAAAGTTGTTGAATTGACAAATGAGTGTAAAGGTGCTGAAATGAGTTTCTTTGGTGTTAATCATGAGAGCATTGTTCTTAATAGGAGGACCATTATGGGATTTTTCCACAATGAGACCACCACACACCAAGAGGGACTATAGATTCCCAATAGCCACATATTTGAAAGTAGGACATTGCAAGCAAGGATATGACCACTTTTGAATATAAATGAAGGAACTTGAGGCCATTGATGGTAGTAGAAGTGGCCCCTGGCATGGGTGGATACCATTGTTGAAACAATCGATATCGGAAAAATCAGCGAGGGGTGTGGAATACAACAACTTGGTAACATCGACAAAAGAAGGGAAACAAATTTGCAATATGTAACAAGCATTAACAAATATAATTTTTTTGTTTCAATTTTTTAAACATATAAATAAACAACATAAAATAAATAAATTAGCAAATAAATATAGGAAAACACCAATATAGATATATGATGTAGTGGATGCCAAATAAAAAATGATACATCAAAGTCAATACTAAATGATGAACCTTGGTAGCTATCCAATCAAGGACTCAAAAGTGGAAAACCAATACAAAATGACATCAAATATATAAATGTATCTCATAATAATGTATCAAAATGAATGCTTTGGATTCTATTCAGAAAAAGAAGATTCTTTGGAATCCTGGTCATATTGGTTTTAACTTTTATGATATGGTACAGTTCCATATTGGGTTGAACCCCCCTGAAATTTTGACCAAATTTATGAATTTCATGATGGAGGAATTATATAATTCCATGTCTTAATTATGTTTTGGGTTTAATTCCGTAATATATTTTTGATTTTAGTAAATGATAAATCAATTCCCTCAAACTCAAACCCCTTGCATATAGGTGCAACATAATAAGGCTACCATATTTCAAACACATAAAACTTCATTATAATGCATTCCGGTTGGTTATGAGGGATTTCTTGTGAAGGGAACACATCCTATTTGTTTCATTTTGTTTATTCAGAAGATATTTGATGGCCTTATCATCTCCATATTTACCATTCAACAAACTGAGCAAAGGACATCAATGGCTGTCTTTCTGGAGAATGCTATCAGTTGGCCATAGATGTAAAATTTATTCATTTGTTGAATGTTGTAAGTTTTCAGTGATTCACACTTGCAATATATATGGAGGAGAGTATAGATATGCTAGTGATTTCAGTATCTACTTGTTCTTTATAAAAACAAGGCTAATTTACCTGGTTTTTGTTTGTGTTGAATCCAACGATAGTAGAATTTAAAAAAATTCATCGGGAAGAATTATGGTAAAATTTGCATTATGTTTTAGCAAAGAGAATCAATTAAATATTTTTATATAAAAAGTTTTAACAATAATTAAATAAATCTGATCATTTTTATAATAAATTTATACAAAAAATTTACCTTGCCATTGAATTCAAAATTTACTATTAAATTCAATATGAAACATTAAATTTGTGAGCGCTTGAGATTTGGAAAATATAGTACTTTGATAATATTTTCCAAATGCAGTGACTAAGAAATCAAGAATGATTCATTATGTTATATTTTACTAAATCATGCTTTTGGATTTAGTTGTATGCATAATTTTGAAGTTAGGTTGTTGTTGGCCATACAATTACCTGTTTATGTTTTGTTGTTGGTAGGTATTGTGTTTGCAGTGTAGATTCTATACTATTGATTTCCATGGATGTTGAAGTCCCATCTTTTTCCTTGTTCTTGATCATCCTCGCGTTTGTCTATATATTGAATTTTCTGTATTTATTAGTATTTCCTAATAAATATATAAGTGAATATAAACACTATAAACAATGATCCTCCTGGTTTAACCATGACCTTTGACTTGCCTTATTTTGATAGGATTTATTATAAGTTCATTTTAACTTTTTAAGATATGTCAAAATGAGATAAGTTGGTCTCCAGTTTGATTCATCTATCGAAACTAATGTATGATGGTCCTTATAGCTGGGTGTTACTAATCCATTCACCTCCAAGTTATGTGTTTTCTTTTTTATATTTGTATGGAGAATGTTCCTTTCTATTAGTCTTTAGTGTATTCAATTGTTTCCTGAATTGGGCCTTCATGCAATATAGGGAACACCAGATGAAGTTGTTGATTGCGCCCATGGTAAGCAACTTTGGGAACTATGCAAGGAAAAGAATGAACCATTATGGATGAAGGGTGGAAACCATTACAATTTGGAGCCCTATCCTAATTATATCAGACATTTGAAAAAATTATATTAATTGTTGAAAAATATCCTGTTCTGAGAAATGGTTCTAGAAGAAGCACTGATTGTTTTGAGACGTCTAGGAGGAGCACATATTGTTCCGAACATTCTAGGAGAAGCACTTATCGACGAGATAATAGCAGGATCAACATAGATAGATCTGAGAAGTCGCGAAGAAGCACTGATCGGAGAGACAAATCAAGGACCAATGTAGATAGATCAGATAAATCAAGGAACACCGTTGATCATTTAGGCAAGTCAAGAAACAATGTTAATTGTCCAGATAAATCAAGAAACAACGTTGATCATACATAAAATTTTATAGTTAAATGTTGGAACAATATCCTGTAAGAATATTTCATCATGACTTATACAAACTCAGAGTGTATGTCATATAGACTCTATGCTATTGCCAATAGTGTCCACTTCAACTTCTAGCCACTTGCGCTATATATAGAGATATTTTCTGAATCTTAGTATGCCATTTCCTGAAAAAAAATGGCTCCTTTGAAAACCTCTCTATTAATAATGAGACATTGAATATGTATTATGCAACTTTTATATTAAGTATAACCAATAGCAAAGTTTGGGCTATAGCTGAACTTCAACAAGTACTTGCAAATGTTCATATTGAAGACTTGGGTGTTGCTACCAATACAATTCGAAGTGGTCTTCTTCTCATTCCTTCTGTATATCGGCCATCTATATCAGCTAGTTAAGCATGGAGGGATAAAAGTACAAATACAACAAAAACTCTTCTTCTTCTTGCACGATGGGTTCATTATACTAGTCATAAGAAAAAAGAATACGTGATTAGTCTTTATGTCAAAGTTAGGGAGCTTCAACCAAAATGGGAGAAATCATTTTTTTAATGGAAAAGTATCACGATGAACTTGTTACTGATGTTAGGAAAAGATAAGAAGAGATCCTAGAAAGTAAAATGCAGGTGGATGAGAAGCCTTGGTGGTCCTCTCTCCCAGATGTCCTATTATTTTATGCCAAGGGCTTACACAGGGGTCAAAGTCCGCTTTATTAGGCCTTTCCACGCTTATTGACATTGTGGTTTCAATTTTCCAGCATGTACATTGAAAGTTCCTCCCCCAACGGTGATATGAAGAATGCGCATAACAAAGTGAGACTTCCATCCAAGTTTCCCCTTTTTAATAACTGAATACAACTTCTTTCCTATTTATTTTTATTTATGCTTTATATATTTGCAGGTAATGGTAATTATGCATGGTTGTGTGAAATATCTACCAACATATCAGTGTTTAATTGCACTATCTCAGTTAGTTTCAAGAATCTTCCACCAAAATGAAGAATTTGTTCGATTAGTGAAGCATATTGTAACAATTGTTCTACAGACATATCGACAACAAGTATTGTGGAAAATGGCTGCTGTATCTACATCTATTGTTGCTGCGATATGCCAAGATATTATACAAGCACCAAGAATATCCTTTCGACAGGAAAAGTCAAAAAATGATCTATTTATTCAGTTTTCTACTTTGATTGATCATTTGATTAGACTATGCTTTCATGGCGGGGATCCCAAAACATAGACAATTAACATATCTATAAACTTTAGTGCCTTGAAAATGATGATTCCAGTAGGAGTTATACTTCCAGTCCAACAAGCTCTCACAATATATTTACCAACAAATGGTATTTCAAAGAAGAACTGTGATCCATTTTTTGCTCAAAAATATGCAACTATTTCAGGAATCAAAGAGGACGTGGAAATACTGGAATTACTCTAGAGGCCAAAGAAAGTATGTCAGCATAGTAAGGGATGATTTTAAAATATAAGATTTTGATTTTTCATATAAAAATATGGTAGTAAGTTCTTGATATAAGTAGTTGTCTATGAAATCAATAATATAAACCTTGTTCTATGCTATATGGTAGATTGTTTTTCATGGCAGTGATGGAGCTGACCACCCTTTTCTCTGCAAACCAAAATATGATCTGCGGAAGGATTCTCGTATGATGGATTTCATGTCAATGATCAACCTTTTGTTGTCTAAAGATTCAAAAAGTTGTAGGTGAAAGATTTATATTCATAATTTTGTTGTTATTCCACTCACAGAATATTGTGGAATGGTTGAATGGGTGATTCATACACAAGGTCTAAGGAATATTTTAAAAGACTTATGCATTTCATGTGGTAAGTTTGACAAGCAAAATCCAAATCAAACTGTTAAATGGATATATGACAAAAATGGACACAACAACCAAGAAGTGGAAATGTTTAAGGCTAAGATTCTTCCAATGTTTCCTCTTGTTTTCCATAAGTGGTTTTTGAATACATTTTCTGAGCCAAAATCCTGGTTTTGGGAAAGGGTTGAAAATGCTCACACAACTGCTGTCTGGTCCATGGTTGGTATATTGTTGGTTTGGGGGATAGACATAGTGGAAAATTTTTATTTGAATTGATGACAGGTGATTGTGTACATGTCGATTTCAGTTGTCTTTTTGAAAAAGGTTTACAGTTACAGAAACCTAAACTTGTACCTTTTCGACTTACTCAGATAACGTGTCTTTCAATAAAATGTTATAGTTTTATTGCTCTCTATAGAGTGTATTTAGTTTTACTACTACTAGCTTCATTAGCCAATTTGTGTGTTTGTTGAATGGCTGCAGAATATGATTGATGGTCTTGGAATTACAGGATATGAGGGTATATTTTTGAGAGTTCATGAAATAACATTATCTGTTCTTAGGACACATCGTGATACTCTCATGAGTGTAATTGAGACATTTATTCACGATCCTCTTGTGGAATGGACACAATCTCAGAAATATAGCGGAGAAGTTCATAATCCACATGCACAGGTATATTTTAGATGGGGCATGAAAGTATATTTCAACCTCTCTTTGACATAATTTTCTCTAACATTCCAATTGGGAAATCTTGCAGCAGGCCATAGCAAATATTGAGGCTAGGATTCAAGGGGTGGTGGTTGGTGTTGGAGAAAAACCGTATTTACCTCTCTCTGTCGAAGGTCAGGTTCACTGTCTAATTGCAGAAGAAGTTTCTCACGAAAACTTAGGAAATATGTATATATGGTGGATGCCTTGGTTTTGAGTTTTGCTTTTGATCCTCTTGAATGATCAAATACGTAATCATAATAAACAAATCCAAAAATTTTATTTGATTACACGGATTGGACTTAGGGCACAACCTCTGGATATTTGGGTTTTGATGCTCTATTGAGATATTGAGTGATGTGGTGGAAGGCACAGTGTTGGAGCAGGGAGGATATGTATGTTTTTTTTGACTAAAACATAGGGATAGGATATATTGATTCCGGTAAAAAAACTACCGTAGGCTTTGACAGAGTTACAGAGCTTCATAGCTGAGCTAGATCCTATTTCAAAATGGATCTAGGTATCCAAAGCAGCCCAACGACTTGATTACAGTAAATTAAAGAGGCAAAGAAACGAAGGTCGATTTTAAGAGAAGGATGCAACTTGAAAAAAGGGACTTCAGACTTCCAGCATTGTGCTTTTCATTTGCCAAGTTTGGCCATCAGTTTGGAGACAGCAGTTTCCAGAGCACTGATGCGTTTTCCAAAGTCTCCTTGGGTGTTTGCAACGTCCTTGAAACTGGTGCGAGTCTCTTCTTTGAAGTCTTCCAAATTCTCTATTGAGGCTGAGTGATTTGTGTGAAGCTTCCTGTTATCTTCGTTGAGGATGTCCCAGGTTTGCTCTCCTGCCTGGTTGGTCGCTTGTCCTATTTGTCCACATGTTCTCTGAGCCTCCCCATTGTGTTCTCCAACAATTCGATCCTTTCTTCCACCGATGGTCCGGAGTCTGAGGAAGATCCATGTGATGCCATTGTGAGCAGCTTAAAGCCTTTTCCTGGTTCAGATAGTGAAGAGAGAAATCAGCGCTGGAATTGAAAGAGAATAGGAGATTCTCCTTAGCCACGCAACTATATCTAAATCCTAGTTCTTCACTGGGTATTCTATCCACAGAAAATTCAACTTTACTTTTGTAAAGAAAGATGAGAAATGCATTTCTTAAGTAACAAGAAGGGAGGGAAGCATAGTCATGAGAAGACCCTGACCGGCTGCGATTTTGCAGAGATTTTCTAGCAAAGACAGGAGATGGAAAAAAAACGTGGTTCACAGGTGCTCTGTAGAGAAAATGGGATCGCTGGCTTTTGATCTTGAATCTACTTCTGCTAGGGGACATCACATATATATTCAACTCCATCTTTGATTAAGATACCTCTGCCCAAGAGAGTCCCATGATTGGCTTCTTTGTCTGCTAGCGAGTTCAGCCCACGGAGTACATGGAAGAATCTTATGGTTTGAAATTTTTTACTAAGAAGTCGAATTTTCTGGTAAATTTGTGCCAGTTTAAGTTGAGAGGGACGCTTCTTTCTTATTAGAGCATGAATCAACAATCTTGAGTCGCCAAAGACTGACAGCTTGTCAATTCCTTTGGATAGCGCAATCCTTAATCCTTGCAGGAGTCCACAAAATTCAGCTATATTATTTGAGTCAATGCCTAGGCCCCAAGAGTAATTACTGAGCACATTTCCATTAGCCAAGATGATCACTCCACCGCCACCAGCTAAGCCTGGGTTACCCTTCGAGGCTTCGTCGAAGAAGAGGCTAGGCTCGTTCAGAGAATATTTCCAGCTAATGAAATCAATTTCATCAAGCCTAATTTCCCATTGAGCAGTCTAAGGTTGAATTGGCAAGGTTCGATTCTGAAGATTGGAAACTATCAAGCTTAACTAGTGAGACTCTGCAGGCAGAAGTTGAGTAGTGTATTTTAGGGATAGGTTGTGATCCAGAGCTTCCCCTAGAATTGCTCTTGCTTGGATTTCGATTTTAGAGGGATGATTTTCTTGATCCCTAAAGATTCGATTGTTTCTCTCGATCCATATTTTCCAGCAAATGGCTTTTGGGAGCCATTTCCAGGCCGTTTGGAGCATATTTTTCTTGGCCAACTGAAACGGTGAAAGATTCATCCAATTTGAGAAAAGACCCTGGATAGTGTCTGGAAGATTGATGTTAAGATTTAGTCTCATGGCTGCTATCCACACCTCTTTAGAGAATTGACAGCCAAGGATGATGTGGTCCGAGGTTTCTTCCTTGTTTTTGCAGAGAGGACATCGTGTTGGGCCTTCCATGCCTCTTTTATTTAGGTTTTCTCTCGAAAGAATGCTTTTGTGGGCCAGCGTACAGCAAAAAATATCAATTTTTGGGATGAAGGATTTTGACCAAAGAAACTTCCAGACCATAGGATTGGGAGCAGCATAAGGGATTGCTTGGATGTTCTTGTAACCTTCTGAGGTTGAGTAGTTTCCTGATTTGTTTCCCCACCCTCTTCTATCTCTGATTCTTCTTTAATTGGAGATTTGCCCTGAAGGAGGTTAGTTAGAATTTCAGCTTCAGTGTTTAGTTCAGGGAGGAGATCGCCTAGATCCAAGCCAATCCAGTTGTTGTCTTCCCATGTTGACAGATCCCACAACGAGGTGGCTCCTTTATCCAATAGCCAATGTTTGATGTTGTTCACTTCCATGCGTAACCCAATTGGAATTTCTCCTAGGATGGAGTCTTCCCAAACATTGATCGTTTTCCCATTCCCAGGTATCCAGTATAGGTTCCTTTTGAACAGATCCAACGCTTTAATACATAAGTTGTAAATAGGAGAACCATTTCTGAGAGGGTGTTGCGTGTCCAGGCACCTCTTCCTTGTTCTAGGGAAATATTTTTTGTGGAGAACTTCCTTGCTCCAGCTTTCTCTCCCTGTGATCATCTGCCAGAGCAAATTAGCTCCTAAAGCCATATTTTGGATGGTTAAACTCCGCACTTGAAGCCCTCCTTCATCACTAGGTTTTTGGATCTTATCCCATCTGACAAGGTGGAGTTTCTTTTCATTCCCTTTGCCCCCTTCCCAAATGAATTTTCTGAGCAGTCCTTCTATCTTTCGAATTACTGAACCTGGGGCAAGCAGAATTGAAGATTGGTAAATTGGCATGCTGTTTAGTACAACTTTTATAAGAATAGTCTTCCCTGCTAGGTTGAGCCAGTTGGCGCTCCATCTTTGAATTTTGACTTTAAGTTTGTCTAAAATAGGCTCCCAATTTGCTGGTTTGATTTTGGTTTTGCAAATGGGGATGCCTAGGTAAATGAAGTTGTCCCAGTCCATAGTACCTTCCATCCCAAGTGTTCTAGCTATTTCCCTTAGCTCTCTTGATGAGCACTTCCAGCTGAAGATTTTACTTTTTTGGAAGTTTATTTTACTTCCTGACACATCTTTGTATAATTCCAGCTCTTGTTTAAATTGTTCAGCTGAATGGATGTTTTCTCCCCCTAACAATAGAGTGTCGTCTGCAAATTGAGCATGGTTTATGTTCCGAACATTATTTACTATTCTTAGACCAGGAAGCATATGGATTTCCTGACTCAGGTTAAGTTGAAAGCTGAGCATTGATGCTTGGATGGCATAGAGGAGAGGGGACAGTGGGCATCCCTTCCTTAAACATCTAGAGGCTTTGAAGAAACTTGTGGGCCTTCCATTAACTAGAGGGGCTATCCACGGATCACCCACACAACCTTTGATCCAGCTTATAAAGGCGAGTGAGAAGCCAAATTTTGCCATAACTGCAAACAAAAAATCATGCCTACCATGGTCAAAAGCATTAGCTAAATCAAGTTTAATGACCATACCTTTCTCATTGAATTGATAGCTTGAATGAATTGCTTCTTGGACGAGAATTATGTTGTCGAGGATTTTCCTTCCTTTGATGAATCCTCCTTGATTTTCTGGGATAATCCTAGGCAGAATTCTTTTAAGTCTGGTGGCTATAATCTTGGTTATAATATTGTACCCTGTGTTGCACAAAGAGATTGGCCTGAATCGATTGAAGGTGGTGGCACCTTTTTCTTTCAGGATCAGAGCAAGGAAAGAAGAGTTGGTGCTACCTCCCAGTTTGTTGACCTTTTGAGAATACCAGATCATTTTTAGGAGATCAAACTTGATTATTGACCAGCAGCAAGTGAAGAACCTTGTTGTGAAACCGTCAGGACTGGGTGCGCTATCTGGTTTCATAATCGAGAGGGCGCCTTTCACCTCATTCATGGTGATTGGAGCAGTAAGAAAGTTATTTTCCTCAGGCTTGATAAGATGAGGAATGAGATCAAATAGGTGGGAGGAGGTGTCAGGTGGTTCCTCAATGGGAGCTGTGAATAGCTCTTTGAAAGTAGCAACAACTGCCTGCTTTATGCCCTCAAAGTCTTTGATCAGACCTCCTTGAAAGTTTATTTCAGAGATCGCTTTGTAGTTCTTTCGAGCCTCGGCCTTCTTATAGAAGTACTTTGTGTTTTTGTCCCCAGTTAAGAGCCAGATATTTCAGGATTTTTGCCTCCAATATTCTTCTTCTATCCTACATTCTTCTATCCTACAGGCCGAGAAGAAAGCTTTCTGATGGATCTCTTCCTTTTTTAGGAGGTATTCTGAAGCGAGAGTGGTGTCCATGTGGATTTGGTGAGTTTCCAACTCAGCTTGATCTATTTTCCTTCTTGATATGGGAGAAGTAATGATCCTTTCCCAGTCTTTTAGGTCATGTTTTAGCCTCTTTATTTTTGCTTCCCAGATGAAGGACGACGATCCTTTTATTTGGGTTTTCCAGGAGTCGGACACTACTTGCAAAAAATCCTCATGTTGGATCCAGAGCAGACTAAAAAAGAAAGGAATCGAGCCAGGATCTTGATCTAGAGCCAGCTTGAGAAGGATGGGCTTATGATCGAAGGTGCAGTGAGGGAGGATTTTGGAAGAGGCTAAGAGGCCCATGGAGAGAAAGGATAAGTGAACTAGGAACCTGTCAAGCTGGGCTGCAACATGACCAGGTCCAATCCTCTTATTAGTCCAAGTAAACTTTCCTTTGATAGGATTTATATCAATCAGATCCCATCCAAGGATGATGTCTTCAACCCATTCCCTCGATGGATCTCTGACTGGCGTGCCTCCTTTTTTCTCATTGGCCGCAAGGGTGACATTCAGGTCGCCTGCTACTATGATATTTTATAAATGCTATAAGTTAAGAAAGGACTCTAACGTATTCCAACAATCTTTTTTTTCTAAATGCAAGACGGGGACATATAGGTTGAACATACTTACAATTCGTCCAAATAGTTTGTGGATGAACTTTGTGAAAACCCAATGCAATGTACGTTCGTCAGCTTCAAGGTCATACAGAGTGGGGTCCCAAAAGGTGGTAATGCCTCCAGAAGCTCCTTTGGAGTTGTTGCCAATCCCAGGACCTTTTTTCCAGAACTTTTTCCCAGCTTGGAGGCTAGCAGTTTCCTCCATTTTTGTTTCCTAGACTAGCAGAATCTCAGGTTTATGAATTTGGACCAGGTCTTTCATTGTTTCTTCTTTTAGAGTAGATCCTAGGCCTCTGCAATTCCAGGAAATGTACCGGATTAATTACTATGGGAGGTAGGGTTGGCCCCTTTTGAGGCCGGAGCTGTTCCTTTTTTAGATCTAGTGTGCATAATGCCGTTTAGAGTTTTTTGTGATCCTTCAAGGATGGCTAGGTATGTTGCTTCCTCTCTTTTCTTCTTTTTTGATTTAGGGAGGATATGTATGTTACTAATGTACTATTTCTTTTAAATCTACAGGTGCATGTGGGTTCTGAAAGTAGTGAAAGATGAAATAATTGTCTAGGAAGAGTAGAGTAATTGTCTAGGCATAGTGGAGTAACCGCTCCTAGGGATCTATGTCCTATGGGCCTGTTCTAGATCTAGAAAAGCCTCTAACTCATGTGATTTCCTAAATAAGAATTGACACTTAACTAAAGATAGAAAAACAACTCTCTAATTCTTGAAATAACTAAAACCGGTGTTATTCTATTGGGAACCATCTAACACCAAAACCATTGTAACAATGTTGATCATTTTTTCCCCATCCTTATTGGTGTTAATATATTGGGAACCATCTAACACCAAAACCATTTTATTTTCTCTTTAATGGCTAACATTTTAATTTAGTTGGAAATAACTTCATATTATCTTGAGAATTGTTATGGTAGACCAAAAATGATAAAAGTGGGCTTATAAAGGCAATCCTTACCTTAACTTGTGACATGCTTTTGAGTTGGAATATTAATTAGAGTTCACATTCCTTGGAGGGGAATAAATAACATATTTGGTGCCCTAAGTGCTCATGACTTTAAAATAGAGGAGGGTTACTATTTGTAATGAAAAATTGATGATATTCAAGATTGTCAATAGAGTATGAATTACAAAGGGTGAAATAATCATAACTAGGGATGCATGGTGAAATAAATCTATCAAAACATGAAGATCACTTGATCAATTGATGAAAATGCTCATGGCCTTGTCATTGCCATCTTGTTTGTCCTTAATTGGTGGATTTTTGGTTATTGCATCCAATTGTAATATACATTGACATCCTTTGGTTTTCGAAATAGGCAATTTAATGTCAAGAAATTGTTTGAATGCAACCAACCTTTTTTTAACCCTTGGAGTATGCTACAATAACTTATTTTTCTACCTTTGACACACGATATTTGTCCAGAAAGGTTATGATTGTGTTCTTTTAGACATTGCATAAGTTGGAAAGACCTATCTAATAGTGTATGGTGTCCTTAACCTAGTGATCTATTGGATTCCCAATGGGTTCTAATTGTAGTGTTAACATTTTTAGCTTGATTTCTGATATATAATGTGTGCAATTTAGAGGTAATGGGAAAATAATAGGGATAACATGAAAATTTTGGAACAAAGTAAGTGTGAAGCAAGGGATAATTCTGCTTATTCCATATGAAGTAATGCATTTAATCTTGTAGTTTTCCATCTAAATTGAAACTTTGTAGCCGAATTGAAGCGATCCCTTTTCAATTCTTCCTCAAAAGTGACAGGTGCATGAAACATGAGTCTACAGTAATATGAAATCCATTGCCAAAAATTACTCTAGAATTTGTATAAAATAATATTTTAGGCACATTTGAGTGACGATTGACCAATGAGCACAATGAAGTAATGCAATCCTAGAAATATTTGGTACGAAGAAAATTTAATCAAAGCCAAATTTTTTTTAGCATGTAGAAGCTTCTAGGCTGCTTGGAATGAAATGGTGCAAGGAATCTTGCTCGACAGGAGGGTTGCTTTGCAAAAATATTGTTCCGTAGGAGGGTTGCTTTGGAATGATATAACCCATCCATCAAGCCAAGGGGGATTGGAGTCCAATATTAATGGAAGGATGTCTGGAACAAAGATTTTTATCCTTTTCAAAAGTAATCTGTCAGGAGTAACAATTCTAAATTCTGCTTTCAAAATTGGTTAACATTTCTAGTCTTCCTCCTGACAGTGAAATATATCTGTAATGTAATCTATTGCAAGCCTCTTTTGAACAAACACTTGGATGATAACCAAGAAGTATTTTCTAAAGGCCTATTTATAGAAAAGCATGATAGGTGATCACTATAAAATATTATCACTAAATGAAAGACTGGATCGAAGAGATTTTCCTTTCAATTAAAGCCAAGGTTTGATGGATTCCTATGCTTTCTAGGTGCTCTTTATCTAGAGAGATTCCTGCAATCTCTACATGAGGAGTAACAATAGAGTTTGTAGGTTTAGGTTTCTCCAATTTCTTATACCAAGGGGGACTTCCAAGACATTGCAATTTCTAAGAAGGATTTTTAAGGCCTCGTTGTCTCCAATAAACCAAATGATCCATTTCACACATAGGTCCTAACATTGAGTGTGACGTTAAGACCACCTGTGTCCCCATGTAGCCATTAGAAACTATGATTTACGTGGTGTAATCCATGCTACTGGATCTTCCACTGTGTGTATAACCCATCATGGAAGTGGATCCCCTTGGATAAGGAAATGGACCATGAGCCCATGAAAATGATCTTGAAATTTTGAAACATATTTAAAAAATTTCAATGCTCTTTTGACCCCTCTGATATTCCCAAAAATTCTTTTTTAATGAAAAGTCTCCAAACCCTAAATGCCTAAAGGATAAAACCCTAAATCCCATTATTGGTCAAGGTCTGATCTATCTTTCTGTTAAGATCCATTGTTGAGGTCTAATTTATGAAGGTCAGACCTCAAGGTATGCTCTTAGGGTGTGATATACCATTTTGTTCAAGGTCTGATCTATCCTTATGTGCTATCATCTATGTTTTCCTCACTTCACCCAAACTATTATTTAGCTCTTCCATAGGCTTGACATCCAGTTTATTCACTACTGTTAAGGACATGTGGGTGTTTCTCACAAAATCCTTATATGACCTGCTTTTAATGATTATGCCGAAATAGTCTCCAAAATGATCAATTATCAATGATGTTTGTAACTTATCAAATTTCCAATTACAATACATGGATAGTTAATTGTAAATGCATGAGAACTCTCTTTTTTGGTTATAAACTTTTAACTATATAGTTTTACTATCGTGATTCCTCAATAGTTTTTATTTATGATTTCTTTTAATATTCACACACACACACACACTATGCTTTCCATTTCCCAGCACATGCACACACACACACACACACATTTTGTATTTGCCATTTCCCTTCCCTATATAGGTCTTGGTATCTTAAGGTAGAAGCATTGAGAAGTTCTTGAGAAACTTCTCTAGTCGCATTATCATCTTAGTTTTTAATACTTATGGAATCATGAATGGCATTAATGTAAGACAATAACATCTACTATAGTTTTCCAATATGGGGATCTAGTAACATTAAAAGCTAATTTTGAATAGAACCAAAAATTCTATATGGATTTCCTGGCTTTCTAATGAAGTTTATACCTCCATTTCATACTCTTTAACCTACTTTGAGAATTAGGAGTAAAAAATAGTTCTAGTAGTACCATGAAAGGGAACATGAAGAGGTTGTAAATGTGGAGGAGGTGAATATGGGTAATAGTGCTTTCAAGTTTCAACAAGAGAAGATGAAGATTTTCTTTAGATTTCGTCTCTCCCCTTTGGTATTAAGGGGGTGTGAATTTGGAGAAGGTGAAACAATAACCTTATCAATATGGGTAATAGCGCTTTAAACAGTAGAAGATGAAGGTTACCTGTCTCAACTCTTAGATTTTATCTTTTCACTTTGGTCTCAACTATAGATCTAGATTTTCTCAAACTTGATTGGTAACATCTCCAAGTACTTTTGGACATAGAAGAATGTCATGGCCACATGGTGGTAGTTCAGTCTTCAGATGGTTCTCTCTTCCCTTAAACTCATTAATTTTAATTAGTACATTGGACCTACCCCCCACCAAGGTTGTTGTAGAATGTAAAACACAAGTTTCTTTATTTTATTTGTTTGGTTTCTGAAATGGCTTAGAGTTTCATGAAATGAAAATATGTATTATGGCAGAAAAACAAACAAATAGCTGTTTTTTTTCAAAATACCTCCAATAATTAGCAGTACCTCAAAATATATCCTATAATGCTGAATTGATTTCCCAATTCTTCCTCGCAAAAATATTATTAGCCCCAGTGAACTTCAAGTACATTGCAATTTCTTCTCCCCAACAAATAATTTATAAATTCTTAATATTATTAAAATTCAATTGTAGATTTGCTTAAAAAATGTTGGTAGGTTGAAGCCCTTAGTAAGAAAACTTAGCACTAGAATGCTTATCAAATGCTCAAGAATTATTAAAAAATTGTCTCACATACATTGATAGAGTCTCTACAATGAACTCATCAAGTATGCCTATATTCATATGTTTAAACAAGCTTTAAGCCTAAACAGTTTGAGTGGACACTTTACTAATTGTCAGGGCTAACAATGGCTGAGAAGGATCCATGTTGCAATTGTTGAAGAAACAAAGAGTCAATATATAATATAGGTTCTTGAGGAAAAGTTTTTGAAAAGGGCGCTGGCAAGTATGAAATGGAACAAGTCAACCAGTACAAAGTAACACAAGTTTGAAAAAAGAAGAATAAAGGAAAGATCGGAGGAAAATAATTTAAAAATGTAAGAGCATGGAAAGGAAGGGAAAAGTGATCTAATTACTAAATGATGAGAAACATAAATATAATAAATAACTTAGTAATCTAATTAAGAAGTAACGGGGAAGATAAATTAGAAGTGGAAGAGTATGAAAAGGAATGGAAAGGTGAATACATAAATAAAGAGAAAGATAAATACAATAAATAACATAGTAATCTAATTATGAAGTAATGTGGTAGATAATTTAAAAGTGGAAGAGTATGAAAAGCGGTAGGTGAATACATTAAAAAAAAGATAAATATAATAAATTATTGTAATCTAATGAAGAAATAATGTAAACAATTATTATAGAGTGAAATATACTTCAAAAGGAAATGTCGAACTAAAAGGGATCAAACATAAAGCGATATAATTAAGAAATAAGGGAGGGGAAGCATAACGGTCTTAACTATAAATATTAAGATAGTGAAAGGGAAAGAAACTGTCCAACATAGACAAATGTAAGCATACAAGTGTAGAAAGAAAATTGAGGGTTCAAATAGCTCAATCCTATAACAATAGATGATTGGAGCTTTCTATAAATCTAGCTACTCAAAATCCCACCCCCTCCTCAAATTCCATACCGCCAATTCTCTAATGGTTAACCTATACCGGACAAAATGGCATAAATTCTTCTTACATCATGTGGACTCATGCACAAATTATGCTTAGAATTTTTTCACAAATTGCACATCTTTCATAGAGTAGAAAATCTACTTAGATAATTCAGAGAGTACAAATAATGAAGAATGCATCTAGGTAGGGCTCTATTTATTCTTAAAGATTTTCATGCTCAATAAAAATGTGTTATGCTTTAGAATTTGGTAGGGTTTTTAGTATCTACGTTATAATTGGATCATAGTGTGATCAAAAGAAAATATCAAAGGGAAATGATAGTCACAGTGAATCACTTGTGAAACTCCCAAACCCTTTTTCTATGGTGTTTCCCTATTTGGGAAATGCATAGAATGTTTTTTGGAACACCCTCTTTTCTGGAAATGTTTCCTTGGGGAAAATTAGATCCTGGTGGATGTGTGATACTTCACAACTCCTGTTGTTGTTGTATTTATTTTAGTTTTTAACGTTATCATTTCAATCCTTTCCATCTCCCACAACAACCCAGTTACCTTGGTGGGTTACGATCTTTAAACTGGTTTACAATTTTAGGGTTGCGATACCACAATCTTTTGTGGGTGCATTTTTTAGATTTATTTTTTTCCTTTGGATTGAATTCTTTATATTTCTTTATGACCTTAGGGTTGAGATCCTTCACACTTCCCATAATATGTTGCAGCCTTTATATTGGTCCACATCCTTTAACATATCCTGTCTCTTTGTTGTGATCTATGGGTACGTGTTCTTGAGATTGATCCCTAACTTGACGAGTCCATTTCACAATACCAACATCTACCCTTTGAACTTTGGGTTGGCCTTTAGTTTTGACTCCGCTACCTTTTGGATTTTCGGACTTTAGACTTCTCTGAGCCTTTGGGGGTTACATATTTTAGTGTGTCCTGTAATCTTTATTTACATACATTTACAACCATTGCATCTTTATCATGTCTGCATATTAACTGGTTTGTAACTTTCAATTTCTTATGGGGCCTCAACCCACATCTTAATATTGATGGTGTTTGCAACATTCCTCATTCACAACTTTTTCCAAGCTGCAATCTGTGGGGCTCATCATGGTTTTTTTGCAAGAAAACAACTTTTATTTACAAGTGAGTTTTTAATCTCTATGCGCTATGGCCCTAGCAAGGCTTATGACTCCACTCACTCTTAAGATTGACATTCATTCAAATTTTCCTCGAGGCTGTTTTCAGTGTCCCAATTTTCATTTTTTTCTCATCTTGCTCAATTTACCACTTTGCCTTGCTATAAAACTCAGCTAATACAGTTGGCATGGAAAGGGATGAAGCACCCTGCTAGGGAGGTTTTCAAGTAATCATGAATTTACTCAAATATGGTTTTTAACAAAAATGTACTGAAGACTGTGCAAGTTATTATAAGAGTGATGGATTGAAATTTAGACTCATTTTATTGATCAGACAAGATGATATGTACTATTTTGTTTCAATCTAATTTGGTTTTTAGACTTCTAAGTTCTATCCATTATTTTGATTTAATGGTTTGCTTACTTTTGTTCTTGATGTGGATTGTTTCAATGCAGAATAAGGATGTGACTGAAGACATCCAAAAATTTGCAGCAATATATGACAATAAAATTGCTGAGGGAGTGCTGAGTCATCAGATGAAGCAATTTTTTATTGATGGGAACAAAGTTGTTCTCGGTGCAGGAAATCCAGAAACAAGGGTTGATGATGTTGAGTTCGAGGAAAATGATCTTTAAGCTATTGACATTGTAACAAGTACAGGTGAAGGCAAGGTGAGGGGGAGTGCATATGAGAAGTACAAATTATTAATCGACTTGATTTTGTTGAAGTTTCATATTTTGGTATTTGATGTGTTCCATATATACATGAAATTATTCAATGGTCGATTTATACTTTTATTCTCTTAAAAATAGCGTATACTTTCTCTTCTTTGATGTTAATATGGTTAGCATATATCTAAAGAAGGTCAAAGCCATACAATTTGAAGTGGCTAGCATATATCTAAAGAATTTCAGAGACATTTAGACTACTTCCTTAGGTCTCTCGAGTCAGAAACAATGTTGCGATTATTAGTCTTTTATTATAATTACAAATGATGCAATCTTGGTCTTAATATTGCCCCTTTCCCCAATTCTTAAAGGATTCTAGATCAATGGAAGAGTTCCTGCTTTACAAGCAGGAGGTTGAAGGTTCGATTCCTTCGTGCCCTGATGATATTGCAATATTGATATTTTTAATAAAATATATTTTATTAAGATTTATTATGGCTACAAGGGGGGTTCTAAACTGACTTCATATGTCACTATGAGGGGGGTTCAAAAATTACCTTGTATGTTACAGTGAAGGGGGTTCAAAACCCCCCTGTAATTTTATATGAGGGGGGTTCATAACCGCCCCCAAAGGTTTGTAAAGAGTTTTAGGGGTGGTTTCAAAATGCCTCCATAGGTACATACGAGAGGGGTTTATAACTGCCCCCAAAGGTTTGTAAAGAGTTTTAGGGGGGGTCTCAAACCGCCTTCGTAGGTACCTACGAGGGACTTTATAATCACCCCCAAATATTTGTAAAGAGTTTTAGGAGGGGTTTCGAACCACCTCCATAGGTACCTACGAGGGGGTTTATAACTACCCCCAAAGTTTTGTAATAAAGACTTTTAGGGGGGGGTTTGAACCACCTCCGTAGGTACCTATGAGGGGGGTTTATAACTATCCCCAAAGTTTTGTAATAAATAATTTTAGGGGGGGTTTTGAACCACCCCGAAAAGTCACTTTTAGTGTCGGTTCTATTGGGGGGGTTTTGTTAAGACCAACCCCAAAGGTTAGTAGGATGGATTTTTAGCGGGGGTTTAAAATCATCCTTGTAGGAACATATGGGGGGGGGGGGTTTGAAACCGCCCTCGTAGGTACCTACGAGGGGGGCTTGTAACCGCCACCAAAGGTTTGTAATAAGGACTTTGGGGGGGGGGTTGAAATTCCCCCATAGGTGTCTATGAGGGGGGTTTAGAACCGCCTCCAAAAGTCACTTTTTTGGGGGAGGGTTTAGAATCACCTCCAAAAGTAACTTTTTTTTGGGGGGGGTTTAGAACAACCTCCAAAATTCACTTTTAGGGGCGGTTTTGATCTCTTCCAAAACCTCTCAAAAGTAAAAATTTTTAGCGTTGGTGCTATTAGGGGAGGTTTTGGAAAGACTGCCTCCAAAGCCAAAATCACCCCCAAAAGTGACTTTTGGAGGCGGAAGACATCCTTGCCAAAAGTGACTTTTGGAGGTGGAAGACAACCCCCGCTAAAACCCAAATTTGTTGTAGTGATTACTAGGATTTTTTAGCATGAGTGTGGAACAAAGTAAAAAAACTAAGCCTTTGAATAGTTTTGGGAATGATTACTAGGTGGAACTTTTGTGTTGAGTAGCTCCAAAATAAAATTTTGGTTGGTCCTATGGGCTGGATCAACATTTTGGGCACATTGAAACCTCTTAAGAAGAAGTAAGAAATATGATATTTAGGTCTGGTTCTAAGCACTTCTAAGAGCATTATTATATGTCATGTGTCGTTTCTATGCATAAATGCCAACAATAAAAGGCCTGGTTTCTAATATTGAGAAGACTATGCATGATTTTGTTTCTCTTTAACTTCCAAAGAACAATAAAAAAAACATTTTAGGGCATCTTTGACTTGATTTTTAGGCATGGAACAAACCTAAATTATGTTCCCTACCAAGGCATAAATGCATCAATACACTAAGTTTGGGTTCTAGCATAAGGGGTGCGTTAAGAGCATAGGTTACCAGACTATTTGTAGGTATGTTCTAGGAAATATATGGCACAACATCAATGGTGTACCTATAATAGATTCTCCAATTATATGGTCTCTCAAGAATATGTATTGTGCGCATCAATAAAGATTTGTGAGATATCTTGTATTCAAAAGCAACATACCTACTGTATAATCTAAAAAAACAATCAAATATGGATACATGTGATGATTTGAATTACTATTAGAGACATATATGTTTATAAATTTGTAGATATCTCATATATGAAACTCAAACAACAATTTGAAGTGCAAAATTATAAGCCATCCTGTGCCTTATAATTATAAGCCTAGGAGACTTGTTCACTGCATCATCTATCTTTCTTTTCTATTTAACCTGTTATATTTGTAGTGTTCAACATAATTTTAATCGACATGGATTTTAACACTATTATAGAGTTTGTGGGGATGGTGAAAGATGAGAATGACAATATTTCACCCCTTCTTTCAGAGATCACTGAGTGTTTGGAGCGTTATGTTAAAATGCAGAAGTAGTTTCAAGATATTTTGGACAAGATCACCACTATTCCTCCTCCTCTAGTAGATGTAATGAAGCTTGTAAAACAGTTGAAGGATCTCATGGAGAGTGAAACCAAATCAAGGGGTTCTGATACCAGAGAAAAATACAATTGATCTGAGATGGATTAACATGTTTTAAATTACTAGTTTTTTTGTACTATCATACCATCATGATGGTAATATTCTAATTACACTTTCATTGGATTATATCCAATGTCTTGTACTTCTTCTTAAATAATGAAATGACTTCATCTCTTGTCGAGTATTCCTCTGCATTCTTGTGATTTTTGTTAGGAAATACATCCATTTCAACACTCTACAAGAAGGAATGTATAGGGGTTTTCACTCCATATACTTATTGGATTTTCATCAGCTGGATATTCCTTGTGCTTATTTTTAGCATGAACAAGAAGTCATGTTAACAAGGTTCCCTACACATGGCTATCCTAGCACAATTTATATTATCACAAAGCTTTGGGACATTATGATATCTATTTCAAGAACATAGATGATGGGAGCTTGTTGTACAACATTCATTAAGCGAATTTCCCAAACTATTTACTCAAGCATAATCTCATTTGTTTAATTAACACACCTAATGCTCATAATAGTTATAGCCTATAACCTATTATAGTTAGAGATTCTAAAATTAAAATCAGTAGTTTTCCTATGCAATCTCATTATAACTAAAACTACATGTTATACTCTTGGATACCAATGAATTTGATTCAATTACAATCACTGATCATAGAGATGTTATCCAACTTAAACCATTAATGGATACAATTATTGCATATGTCACTAAATTCAAACCTAATTAGATACAAGTTACAACCCATATGACTAAATGCCCAGTGAATATTCAAGATATCAAGCACTTGACTATTTAGTTTGATTCACTATTGCTAAACCTAGGTGGACAACATTCTAATAACAAACACATCTAAATTCTAAACTAGTGCTTACTAAATACCTAACATGATTCAAAATTCAACTCACATTATATCATGAAAAAAAATAAAAAATGATTTAAAAAGTTTAAAAAATGGGGGAAGCTTCAGAATTCTTTCCAATTGGTAGTGTCTAAACTTGTTAAAATATAAGAAAGCCTTCGAATGCTTTATCTTTTGAACTGCATTATATGAGCCTTCAAATTCGTTATCTTTTGATCATGAATCACTATTGCCTCTTATTATCATTTTTATGTCTCGTTGAACAATCTTACCTGAAAGTAACCAGGTAAAACAACATTTCCTAGAAATTACTCTATACCCTTCACTCGATGCAAACAAATTCTAGTGCAAAATTGTGCAGATCCCATCTGAAATTTATCCCAAAAATGTTAGAGAATCATCCAATACATGGAGAGAACATCAAGATCAAAATTTAGGTTGGTAATGGAATTCTATTCATCCAACAATTCAACATCATCCTGCAAGGAGAGTATCACTTTTGGACCACCTTCACTTATGACAAAAACGTTTCCAAACTCTTCCAACAAATATGAATCGGGGTACATTTCTTCAAACGCATTTTTTTCAATGATAGGATGGATTAGGAAATACATAAGCAGATTGTATTCATTTTTTGTATTAATTTTTTCAATGAGATTAAGTGTGTCATCCAATAGTATATTGAAATTATCCAATTTCAGCAAACACTCATTATTATAACTTCCAAAGGTATTATCCTCCAAACAAATTGCTAATAAATTCGAGGAGATGTTGCACGATGTACAATGATCCGTCAAAAGAGAACAAAATTAATCTTCATAATCAAAATCATTAATCAATGAATAAGATGTGGACACAGTCGAGGTAGAAGCAAGAGAAGAAACTGGAATCCAATATTCATTAAACCATTTTTCAGATAGAAAAGATAAATAAGAAGAAAATTATGTCATGTGGCTTTCTATTATAATGGGTTTCATCTAGGAATTTGTACAAGACCTTGTCATTACTGAATGGGATGCAATCCACTGTCTTTCATAGATTTGTTTCTTAGCTTCCCTTGGAGGATTCCTCTAAGAAGTATGTGAAGTACATGGACCTATGAAGTTATAAGTAGGAGTAGAGGGGTTGTTACTTTTCATAGACACCTTGTCATAATCTTAAGCAGCTTCTTCCACAATATTGTAAGTACTTAAGCATAGTCTAACTCCGTTTCAATATTCAATTATCTCAGCATCCCACTTACCCCATATCCTCTGCCTAACTCGTTCGTATTTGGAGGTCTTATCTCCAAAATACCTTAGTGTTAAGCTAGGTTTGAATCTCTCAAATGCTTTGAACACCATTCCCTGTTTCATGGAGACCTTCCTAGCTTTGGTCTTCTTCCTAGTTTTCTTCTTAGGAGGGGCATAAAACTCTTGACACACATCTTTACACTCTTCTTCAAACTGACTTAAGATTTATGCTAATAGTATATTTATGCACATGGATATTAGGCATTTATTAATATTAGTAGGTATTAACGGTCACACATATTTTCAAGACTATTTTATGTTTTAAAGTGTTGTTAACTATTTTTTTATTCTTTTAGTATTTCACATTTTCATTATTGTGAGTAGTTTCAAGTTTTGTAATTAATAGTGTATTTGATATAATAGAGAAATTGCACTCTATAAGTACTAAAAAGAGACAAGTATTCACTGTAGGTGTGTGAGATGGCCATTTTAAAGGAATCACACCATATGCAAGAGACTAGTTACCCGTAGACACAACTTAATCAAAATGACATTTTAGTGTATTATCAACTTATATTGTTCTCAAGGATTATAATATTCTTCAATGATAGTGAAAATTACATTTGCATGTCCGAGAATGTTTGCAATTGATTGATATTTGTGAGTAGTCTAAAGTGAATTTGAGTTAGAATTGACATAGTTTGTCCAACAACATACAAGTAAAAAATTGTTTGGTAGTGTTAGAAATCTCATCTCTGACAATTTTTTGAAAGAAGATCCATGAAATAAACATAATTTTCATGTGGGACTATCTTCCAAGAATTTAGAATAGGGTTAAATAATGGTTTATCTAACTCCACATCATGCTTCATTCATGGATTCTAAAGTTCCCTTGGTGAAACGAATTCCATGAGATTTTTGTGAAATTCAGTAATTCTATTTTTCACCAATAGGTAGACTAAATTAATCCCTAGGATTGGATATTATTGACTAGAGGGTGGAATAAGGCCTCTTGTATCCATGTAATATGGCTTCAACTACAAGACGATGGAAATGATGCCAACATGAATAAATTGATGGAACTGTTAGCAACATGAGCAAGAAGAAAGAAGTATTGACAATATGAACAAGAGGTTAATGGGTAATAGATTTGAGAGAACAAGATTGACATTGGAACTATTCTAAAAGTTTCCATAAGAAAATGGGGTAGAATCTTGATCACTTAGGGACAAAACAAGTTTCAAGCAAAGTGTCATGATTATCAACACTAAGTCAAGCAACAAATGAAGGAACTATCAAGCCCTATGCTGAGATACTAAATGGTCTTAAAGTCATTAAAACAACAAATGGGGATTCAAAGTGATGATGTACAATGGTTGTGGATAATATGAACATATAGTATGCACAATTGAGATAGTGATTGGGAGCATGCACAATCAAGAGCATGATTGAGATATTTTGCTCATGATTGAGAAATTTTACTATACTATGAACTAGATTGATGGAACTATGTAAAGGAAACACATACAAGAGTGATAATTTAAGTATATTGAGTAAAGGTCGGCCTTAAAACTTGAACCATTACATAAAATTCAAACATTTTGACTCAAAAAGTGAAAGAGGAAATATATATGAATGTATGTATGTATGTGAATTCAAATGACTTAAAATGAAGTGTGGGTTCTAGTTTGATAAAAGAAATCATGTGATATATTTTTGTAAGGGTGGAGGATAAAATATAAAAAGAAATTGATGCTATGAAGAGTCAATAAGATTTGTAGCATCTCAGATGACGTTAATGCATTTTTTTGTTGATTTGGATTAGTTTTCAATATGTATCATGTTTGTGATATCCTTTTGCATTTGTTTTGAGTTTTCTGAATGTGAAGGTGTGTTTTTATGTAATACATTGGTTATATCTTATGTGAGATGGTCTTGGTTTTGGGAAAGGAGATCGTGTGATACCTTTGGAAAAGGGTGTAGGATCAAGTATGAGAGACAATTGATGTTTGAAGTGTAGTATATTTGGGTATATCTCTTGTATAAGTAATATGAGTGAAAGTGAATATCTAAAGACACAACAAAATTTGAGCCCAAAATCTAACGGCTACCATGTCTGAAATTCGATAATAACCTATCGGGTATTCAACAACCTCAATTTTTTTTGTCATCGGTGGCATAACGTCGGATATTCGATGACAAGCCAAGGCCATCAAATTTCCTATGCCAAGGCTGTTGAATTTCCTACACCAAGGACGCCAAATTTCCTACGCCAAGGCCGTCAAATTTCCTACATCACGACCGTCAAATTTCCTATAGAAAGGCCTTCGAATTTCCTATAGAAAGGCCGTGGAATTACCTACGGCAAGGCCATCGAATTTCCTATGACAAGGTTGTCAGACGAGGGCCACTGGATGTCAAAAATGCGACAACAATATACCATTGGAGCCACAACAACTTCATCAGATTTACATGAAATATGACAACATTTGCTAGGCATTGAATGTCGGATAACCGACGGGGTACTGTATATTAATAAAAAAAATTGTATTCATCAAACATTGATGAATACAAAAATTGTATTCATCAAACATTGTATCTACTGATCTAAAAATTGCTTGAGAAATAAAAACATGTTGATTCCTACTTGGAAATTAACAATAAGAGTTTGACAAAGGACTATTTGAAAGTCCCAAGTTGATCATTTTGTACCTTCTGTATACTATCTGCACTACCAAATACCTTTTGTACCTTTTGAAAGAAAAAATATTTTGATTCTAAGTACAAACTATAAATATTTAAAAAAAATAATGGTGAAAATGCTCCTCCTTCTATTTTTTTGCATGATGGGCTTGAAAAAATTGTTATATTCTTATCAGAATCAAGGTGAGTCTATAATTGGTGTGCATTATCCCTATCCTTGCTAGCAGTTACCATATCTACTTTTCCTTCATATAAATGATCGATACTTGACGTTCTTGGATGTTGCAACCAGGCCTAACGTACACTCCATAAATATTTAGTCATATGGAGCTCTTTGTTCTGGCTACTTCATTCAAGCACTGGTTTAGGAAAGAATTAAAGCATTATGTTAGAAAATCTCTCACTAACGGGTTCACTTGTTTCCCAACACTTGTTGTAACAAGAAAAAGAAGAGTGACACAAGTATCTTTGCTTGATGTGACCAGAAAATACAGTGTTCTCTTCTCCCCTCTTCTTCTTAATTGGGTGATATTTATTTAGGTTGGTCCCTTCACCACTAAGGTCCTTTGCTGGTGGAACTGAGCAAATAAAGACTTAGCACTTCATGGATTCATACAGAACCTAGGACGGGACTAATTATGAAGCAACATAAAATATGTTTTTAGGAAGCCTGTTAAGTCAACAAATAGGGAAAAGGACATCACACAAGATTTGAGAAGGTGAATAGGTTTTCATTTTTATATCCACTACATATATTTTTTATACCAAACTTGTAATGCTAGAAAAATGATAGCATAGCTCATATGCGAACAAAGATTGTATGCGGTTGAAGTGAATAAAAAATGAAAAATACTAACTCAAAATATTAGAACTTCATTCCTCGTAATTATTTGAGTATCATGTTTCTAAAATATAGTTATAGCATACTTCCATGCCTTAGACAGAGCTAAAGTGTGTGCAACAAATCAAAGTGTGCAACAAACCTGAGCGGTGAAATAAATTCAATACCATAGCCTCATGATGGCTCAAGGTCATACTTAGTTCAAATCTTAGCTTTATTGCATCAGGTGCTCCAAGTAGTTCAACAAGTTCAAGGTAAGCCATAATATTTACATTTTTTGTTGCCTCTCTTTGTACCCAATGCTTCCTATGTTATTGTTATTAGATCTAGTTTTGTTACAATAGATGCCATACCGTGCTGCGTTGATGACACTAGTGATGGGTCGAAATCTAAACTATGGGATTACATCACTTTGCATCTTAGTATATCAAGGCCAGGATTTTCATCACCCCTCTAAAAGAAAATGATGCCATGCCAAGCATAAGCGGATGTGAATATGTGTAAACCTGCATAGTAGTAATTACATGTGGCCATTATGTGGTGTCATGCCATTTTAGTCTACAATACAACCATTACAGGTGGTCATTGGATTGAGAGGTGGTGACAGTGCATTCATTCCACTAACAAGAATAAGTAGAGCATTCATTTCCACAAAAAATGATCAAGAAAATCTACCACATAAAACTTAGGACAAACAAAATCCATCAATTTATGGTGTAGAATGGATGGAAAAATAATGCAACTAATTGAAAAACTTGGGCAAAATAATCTCAAATCACAAGACGGCTCCACTTAGTAAACAAATTTATATTTTCCAAAGTTAAACTATGTCATTGCTTGTGGTGTATAAGGTATTTAATTCTATGATATCATTTAAAATGAAGTTGTAACTAATTACATCACTTATTATAGATAATACATACATTATAAACTATTCCTTACTATGTCACTCTAATGGGAATCATAGACTTACTTAAGAGCTTGAGCTTAACCTATAATAGGTATCAGTAATCTCTGTTGTAAGCTATTACACAACACAATTGAATCTTAATACATATTGTATAGGCCAACCACTTATGAATAAGTATGGTCCATCAATGGTATATATCATTACACAATTCTATGAATCATATATGAAACACAAGTTATACATATGTTATAATTGTGATGTAACTAATAGTACTAATGTGATTGATACGAGCTATGAATACATGTCACTAATTGAGATATGATATTTTTCATCTATAATAAGTAAGATTTAATGATAATACAACATATCATACATCCAAAAGTTCCATCTTCTTATAAAAAATAAGAAAGAAAATTCTAACTATGTGGTTGATATGTTGAGTCATCCCGTAGCTCAGATATTACATATTTTGGATATATTTTATCTTTCTTATGAAGACTAGAAATAGTTGTATACTTTATACCCTTTTCTTGGTCCCATATAGAATATAATACATCATTTCACTTAACTAAATCAAATTCATTTTGTCCATCCATGACTCATTAGGTCAAATCATTTTTTAATCATATGTTATTTGCAGCTAAATAAAACTAGCACACAAAAAGTAGGCACTCTACCGGCTCTATCACTGCTTTCTCACCCTTGGGAGTCCATATACATGTATTTCCCAGTGTCCTTACCACAAGGCTAATAAAACATTATTGCATCTCTTTTGTGGTTTGCATATTATCCAAAATGGTTATCTAAATCCATGTAATAAGATTACATCAGTTGAGCAAGTAGCCGCACTATTCTTCTCTGAGATCTAGTTTCATTTTGGATTGTCCCTTAACATAGCCTTAGATATTGATTATGGATTCCTCATTAGATTTTGGAAAACGTTATGGAAACTACTTGGATGTAAGCTGCATATTTCTATTTCCTTTTATCCCCAAATATATCCATAGACTAAGGTTGGTATCCACAACTTGGTACATGCCTTCTCTGTCTACTATTCTAGCAACACATTATGGAATTCCTATTTACAAAATACATGTATTGCAACACAACTATATTCGATAAATATACACATTTACAAGTTATTCACATTTTGTAGCATGTTATGTCAAGTATTTCAACACAACTATAATGTAGCAATCTATAAATTTACAGGTTATTCACATGTTGAAGCATGTTATGGCTATCAAACTTTGGTGCCTTTTGAGCTACCCATCACTCTTCCACCATCCACTTCAAAACACAAGAAATGTGAACAGTACAAATCTTCCACTTTTGTTCAAAATATTCCACACATTCATGCCTATGTCACAAGAGACCTCACAACCTCTCAATCTTGTTATAAATCCTCCAGGATTGCCACCACATCCTTGTTGAGTTTCATATCACTAATTGGGTTATGATACACTTAGAAAAGAAATGTTTCAAAGGATAATGCCACCACAAACTGAAGCCCATTCACAATGTATTTTATAATTTATTATAAAGACTTACTAAATTACTACTAACTTGTATTCATCCATCATGAATGCTATATGGAAAATACAATCTAAAAATTATGTTGCAACTCCTATTAAATTCACACATAACTCAAATAACTCAACACTAACTTGAACATGATTTCCAGGTTCTAAAATGGTAGTTCAAAAGGTCTTAGGACTAGGAAGCAAATAATATCATAATTTTTAAATGTTATGCATGATTGCTAACCATTCTCATTCAGTGACTGTGTAGTTACACCTTTTGTGGATGTTAAATTGCAACTTGAAAAATACTCGTGATTACTGATATTGTCATCTCTAAGTAGATCACAACCAATGACATAACATTAGAGTAATATAGGGTAGGAGCATGGTTTACCTCACTAGTACATGTGGAAATTTTCCCCACGTACTTTCATTGCTATTGCAACACTTGTGCATTGTTATAGTGACGAAAATGGCCCCTTCTTTTCGTGGCAAAACTTTCGTTGCTATAGCAACACTTTCCACCTTTTGTTGCAATTGTGACAAAAGGATGGCTACTACTGCGACAGAGTTACATTGCTATTGCAATGATAATTCACCGACGAAGGATTGACTGGATGTCACTATAGCGACAACAAGTAATTTAAAAAAAAAAACAAAGTTTTTGCGACGAAACTTCGTTGGTGTAGCGATGAAGTGTTCGTCGCTATAGAAATGGAAAGCAATTAAAAAAAAAAAAATTACGACGAAACTTCGTTGGTGTAGCGACGAAAGGAATTTTTTTAAAAAAATTCCGACAAACTTGCTATACTAGCAACGAAGCTGTTCAGTGCTAGTATAGAAAGCTTGTCGCTAGTAGTCCAGTTCTCAGTTATCGATGACATTGTTTTCTACTACAGCCTTTAAGTTGCTGAAATCCAGTTAATGTATTTACTGTGAATTTTTAATCATGCTCAAAATTTGGTGATCGCTAGTTATTGGCAACAAAGGAAAAGTAATCTAGTCCTTAAGGAAGTAATCATCATTACAATAGTAGATGATGCCTGAAACAATTTCTGTGGATTTTCCACACTTCATGTATCTTTATTATTTAATATCTTGTATTTGTCATATGCAGTGATTTTCCATATTGGTAGTCCCAATCAATATAAAACTAAATCAAGGAAGTGAATAGGGGGAAAAAAATTTATACTTCATGAGTTTTAGTAATAGCACAAAATTATGCATAAAGAAACAACAATAGATACCACTAAGTCCATAATTGCAAACATAGAACATCACATAAAGCAATAAAAGTCTCAATTGCAGAAGGTGGACTCCAGAATCAAATTCTTTTCATTTTTTAACAAATAAATTAACCTTCAATGAATTTCCCTTTCTCCACTCTAATGATTCTTCAAAAAGTAACTGCAAAATGTCTTGACATTTTCTGATATTTGCAGCTATGGACTGATATATTTCAGTTGGTATTATCTTTATAGTTTTGGGATGAAACTGTACTGTCGCTTTCATTTGTCCTTATATGAATAGGTTATCGGGCATGTAATATGCTGATTACTATGTATGGTATGGGGGTTGTTTATCCAGGGGATCCACCTGTGTCAACTATATTTTTCTTCTCATACTTTCTTTCTTCTAAAATACGCAACAATGTGTATCCACAAACTGTAATTTTTTTCTCTACGAATGATATAAAATTATGCTTTTTTCCAAGAAAAAAAAGATTATGATTTCAAGTACAAACTAACCCTCAACCAATTCCAATGCCAATTTTTTAAACTATGATATAGAATAATGTAATATAATGATATAGCATTAAGAATGTACAATACAATTAAATATGTAAGTGTCAATCAGATAGAAGAGATGTGATATGTGTAATGACAACTTATACAATTGAGTAAAAATAAATAAAATAAAGTCAATAATTAACATGCATGTACATAATAATATAAAATAATATAGTATATCTGAATTAAATATTTAAGTGTCAATAAGATAGAAGAGATGTGATATGTGCACTGACAAGATATACAATTGAGTAAAAAAAAATAAAATAAAAACAATAATTAACATGTATTTACACCATAATATAAGATAATATAGTATATATTTATTGATATAAAGAACAATCCACGGACATTAATCAAAGGATAAAGCATAACTCCATAGTGTTAACACACTTTAAGTAAATGAATATTAATCCACAAATAAAAAATATGACAAAGTATGGAAAATAGGCAATGTATACATAATGCAAACATGGTTAAACCTGGTAATGGTTTATGAAATATTCAAGGACATAGCATAGGAAAAAACGAAGTTAGAAATCAATATGATTTAGAAGGAAATGATTTTTTACCAATGTTAATGAAAAATATTTTTTAATTTTAAATCCTAAGAGTATATTTCCATCATGCTTTGACGACAAGCTTAAAAGTTATGTTTGGAAAAATTATATCTTATGTAGAGGAAAGTTACTAAATCCTAAAATGATATAAACCAACTAAATACTATTGCATTTGTAGTAGTGTCCTTATATATCAGAAGCGTAATCTCTTCCTGTCGAAATCATTTAACATAAATACATTCTAAAAATGGGACAGTGAAAAATAATTTAAAAGAGTATGTTTTTATATAAAAAATGCTCAACCATTTAGTTTTGACTGTAAAATCCTTCAAACATAAAGAAAATGTTCTAATGAGGATGGTACAATGTAAAAGCACAATGTTTGTTTTCATTTTTTATGTCCTTTATTTCCTGTAGCTGTTGTGTCATGTAGTTTTCACATTAAGCAAACCAAAATATCACATTGTTATCCCCAAAATAATTAATTAAATAATAACAATCATTTCTGAAATCCCTAAGTAGACTTGGAGAGCCCATGTATTAGCTCACAAGGGAGTTCAATCCATTAAGTAAGCCCACATCAGAGCCCACGAGAAAACATGAGTTCACTATGCATATACCAAAGGATGATGGGATCCGAGCTTAGGGCCAGCAACCATGGCTGTGCAGGCTGAGCCTTCATGAGCTGGCTTGGTGGCCATGGCCATCTGTATTTGTGCTTATGCTCACCTAGGTGCCTCAGGCTCGACTTGCACACTTGTCTCTAGACACTCGTGGCCACGACCATAGAAGACTGAGATAGCCCACGTGAGGGCATAGCGTGGAGATTGGGGGGTGGTGTGAGCCATGGGCGTCCCCTTAGCAGCAGCCTTTTTCAAAAAAAAGAAAAAAAAACAAGAAATTTGAGAAAAAAAGAAAGGGCAGCCTAAATGAAAAGATCCCAAGATGGAATAGTGCGAGTTAGGCCATTGAGAGGATTAATTGCACACGCAGAGAAAGGCTGAGCCAGCCTCGGTAGGAGCCCTAGCTTAAAAAAAATATAATAACAAAAAAAAGTACTAAAACCCTAGCAAGGAACTAGGAGAAAACCTCCTTACGCAGTGGTGGATATGAGTAGAGCTAAGCCAAGCTGCACAGTTGTGTAGCCGAGTGGAGCTGAGCCGAGATGCATAGTGCTGGAGCTGAGCCAAACCGAGCTCACTTGCAGAGAGAAAAATAAGTCTTCAATGTGGAGGAATAAGTAAATGGAGGTTTTTCCCTCTTATTATTTTTTATTATTAATTGTTTAAATGCTGGGGTGGGTGGAAGAGCAAGCATGGTCCCCCTTGCAAGCGTCTACCCTACCCAATTTTAGGCTTTAAGGGGATTAAACCTAGACTAATTTTTTTTTCATTTTTTAAACTTTATTTATATTTTTAGTTATTTTATTTTATTAAAAAAATGTTAAGCATTAAATATATAAAAGAATTTATATGTATAATCCACGTAATTAAACGTATAACTAGCACAATCACTTTTTGTGGTTGGTGAACTTTGATAGAGAGAAGTTAAGTACCCCTAAAATATACTTTATGCATGCATCAAATACTAGTCCATCATAAATTATATGTTATCTATGCATTCATGCATCACCTACTAGTTATCTATTTATCAACTGGTATCAATTACTTTTATATTTTTTCTCTCTCTCGCACTCTTGTAGTTATCTTTCATGAAGTGTTGATTATCAATTCATGAGTACTAATTATCCATGCATAAGCTACCAATTATTTTTATATTCTTTTTTTTACACCGATAGGTGTTTTTATTTGAGATTTTGGGATGGACAATCACCTATGTTTTTTCTAGATTGCACAAATATGAAACAAGTGTACTCTCCAGAATGATTGATGCATGGATAACTTGTAGCTGATGCATGTATAACTCCTAACTGATGTGTGGATAGCTAGCAGTTTGTGAGAGATGGCTCGATGCAGTTTGTGAGAGATAACTCATTTAACTACAATAAGGAGAGAACAAGTAATTGATAACTTATTAGTGGCAGTTAACTTGTGACCTATTGGTGTTCACTAGCCACAAGTTAAGTGGATGTGCTAGTTATAATTGTTTATTTTGAATTTTGAACGACTTCCATAGAATCAATTATTCTTTTCCATAGATGAAAAAGCATAAATGGTAATCCACCCCAAAATTATAAGATAATAACACCTATCGACATAATTAAAAACTAGCACATCCACATAGTTTGTGGCTGGATCACGCCGATAGGGATGAAATGGCTGAGAGATAGCAATGGAAAGGAAGACAGTTTGGAATTTTTTTTTATTCCTCATAATATTTTAGTTAAACTGGTTTAACTCTAAGTTATTCATGCCTAGCTACATGTTATCATCAACATTCTTCATGTTATCCATTTATCAACTATCAGTTTATCCATTCATCAGCTATGAGTTATCCATGCATCATTGCAAGTTACCCATTCATCAACTACCAATTATTTTTTATATTGGATTTTTTATATAACTATTTATTTCAAAATTTGAATCATTGCCATAGAAAGGACTAACTATTTATTTCATTGTCATCATTTCAAGGATTTGTACATGGAAAGGACTACCATGTACATGGAAGAGGTGTAGTGAATGGAAGTGCATTTCAGGGATTTGTACATAATGGGAATTTTTAACAATGCATTGATTCACATTCATGATGATGATGACAATGATATGACGATGACGATGATGATGATGATGATGATGATGATGATGATGATGATGATGTCGATGATGATGATGATGATGATGACAATGAGGATGATGATGATGATGAGGATGATGGTGATTAGGTTGACTATGATGATGATGGTGGTGGTGATGATGATGATGATGTTGATGATGATGATGATGGTGATGATGATGATGATGTTAATTATGATGATGATGATCATGAGGATGATGGTGATGATGATGATGATGGACATGATGACGATGATGAGGATGATGATGTCAATGATGATGATGATGATGATGACGACGACGACGACGATGATGATGCTAATGATGATGATGGTGATGATGATGTTGATGGTGATGGTGATGATGATGATGGTGATGATGATGATGATGTTGATGATGATGATGATGAGGATGATGGTGATGATGATGATGGTGATGATGATCACAAGTCAATGATGATGACGACGACGATGATACGATGATGATGATGTTGATGATGATGATGATGATGATGGTGATGGTGATGATGATGATGATGATGATGATGCTAATGATGATGACAATGAGGATGAGGATGATGATGAGGATGATGGTGATGATGATGGTGATGATGATGGACATCATGATGATGATGATGATGATGAGGATGAGGATGAGGATGAGGATGAGGACGAGGACGAGGATGAGGATGAGGATGAGGATGAGGATGAGGATGATGATTATGACGACGATGATGATGTCAATGATGATGATGATGATGGCGATGATGATGATGATGATACTAATGATGATGATGATGACGACAACGACGATGACGATGATGACGACGACGACAATGATGAGGATGATGATGACAATGATGAGGATGATGATGACGATGATGCTAATGATGATGATATTGATGATAATAATGTTGATGATGATGATGATGATGGCGACGAGGATGATGGCAACGAGGACAATGATGATGATTATGTCAATGATGATGATTATGATGAAGATGATGATGGTGATGATGATGATGATGATGATGATGACAATGATGATGGGGATGATGATGACGATGACAATGATGCTAATGATGATGTTGATGATGATATTGATGATAATGATAATGATGATGACGATGATGACGACAATGACAACAATGACTATGATGATGATAATAACAGTGATGATGAGGATGATGATGATGGCGATGAGGAATGATGATGGTGACAAGGATGAGGATGATGGTGACAAGGATGATGATGATGGAAACGAGGATGATGATGATGATGATGATTCTAATGATGATGTTGATGATGATGATGCTGATGTTGATGATGGCAATGGTGATGACGATGATGACGATGATGGGATGATGATGACGATGATGCTAATGATGATGTTGATGATGATATTGATGATAATGATGATGATGATGATGATAATGATGATGATGATGATCATCATCATGACGACGATGACGACGATGACTATGATGATGATAAAAATAGTGATTATGAGGATGAGGATGATGGCGACGATACAAACAGAAAGTAAACAGAAAGTGGTGTAAACGAAAACAAACAATTGTGTAACAAATAAAAAGTTAAGCACCTAAATTTCCTTTGTCATGGTCATGAGAATATTAATTTTATTATAGTGTGATCTAACACATTAGCGCATACTGCATTGCATCATCAAGGAATCAACCTCACCACACGCATAGGCACATAGTTGGGCCACAAGGTTTGTTGATTTACAATTATTTTCAAGGTTTATTTTTCTTGAAGATTAAGTACTTTTGGCTATGAGAATTATCTATGGGACTGCTATGTGTGACAAAATTGAGAGTTACAATTTAAGGTCTATGACCCAATATTTTTGGTCAATGGTCATTTAAGATGTCAAAACCAAACAAAATTTTCTAATATTCTAAAACTAGAAATATAATGTTCTAAGCCATTATAAGGACAAATTTTATCTAAATTGTTATTCTTATAATAGTTAGAATAATTTCCTACGACAAGGCTATCGAATTTCCTACGACAAGGCCGTCGAATTTCCTACGACATATCCGTCGAAAAACCTATGCAAGGACATCGAATTTCCTATGACAAGGACATTGAATTTCCTACGACAAGGCCATCGATATTCCTATGACATATCTGTCAAAAAACCTACGCACTAGTGTCGGAAATACGACGATATAGTTGTCACATTTTTTGACGACATCACCATCGAAAAACCTATGCCTACGTCATTGAAAATTCAACGGCACTAAAATAATTCAAAATCCTCATTACTTTTCATCATTGTTGTCTGACACATCCATACGATACGTCGGATGTCGTCGGATTTTGCCGTCAAATTTCGGGTTCAAATCCTGTTGTGAGAGAATTGTATGTTCCTATCCTTTGAGGTGTGATAACTTCTATAGAGATATCCATAACAATAATGTTAATGGAACTTAAAGATTGTAATCTGGGCATAAATAAATTTTGTTGTTAGTTTCATAAGTCATGAGGTATGTCCTGAAGATTCCAACAAATGTAAACAACATGTAATTTTTCTTGAAGGGATCTATACTTGTTATGATGTATGTGTTAGAACTTATTAATTTCTCTAGGATGTATCAGAAAAAACCCTAAGGTAACCTTTTCAAACCACTTGAGGATGAGAACTGACCTTTTCCCAACCAGAGAGGGATATCTCAATATAAATGAAACTCAGAAGGTCATGAATGATGTCAAGGTAAAGGTTTTGATAAATTTGGTGGCTGATTTAATGGGATAAACCATTGGGAATATGCTCATAACATTGATCAACAGATAAATAGTACTTAGACTGAGGATAGAGTGAAATTTCACAAGGTTAAGGTAGCCTATGCAGATTTGATTTTATTGGTTTTTTTGTAGTATGTGAAGTAGAAAAATAATGAACATACCATCATATTAGAGAATCCATCAATGATAGGGCATTAAAGGAAGAAGAGCATAGTGAAAATAAAAGGAGAGATGGATAAGATTGATGTTTTATCATTAGCAGAGTTTTGAGGTAAAAAATGAGCCTCAAAACAAAAATTGTACCATTAAAATTAAGTTTATAAGAACCAATAGGATTCAAGATGATGATGTCAACCATAAGGGTAAAATTTGTTAAAAAAAATAGAGGAAAGAAAACTACTTTTCTTATCATATTTTTGGCATATCTCCTTATCTGTTCACCCAAATTTTGAGTTTGGGGACTCGTTAGATGTGGAATTTAATTCCCCATACAACCCATACCCACACGACATACTTCTGAGGTACCCACGGAACCCAAAATGAAATTTTCAATAAAAAAATGTATTTTAATATTTTGATCGACGCAAGGAGGAGAATGACGACTTTGATACCAGTGCAATAGAAAAAATCCTTGCTGAAACAACTTTGGATGATAAAAAAAAAAATTATTAATAAATTTACGATGCTGCTAATTTACAATAGAAATCCCTCTTATATAATGTTTTATGGGGTGTGAATATGACTTTTCATAAAGTCACTCTTTTTCAGGACTAATTACAATTATTATACGATTTTTAGTTTAAAGCATATTTATATTTATATTTATTATTTACTTTTCTTTATATATATCTAATTATTTATATATAACAAATTTTGTAATTCTGATTCCATATGAGAAAGTTATGTCAATTTTAGTGAATCTCTTCAATCCTCAAAGATGCCCAAAAATATCTCTTCCACAAAGTTTCACACTTTTCTCCAAGAGTTGCGAAATACAAAAGAGAGAGTTGAATGATGAACAAATAAATTTTTTTATCTTCTATTTATATAGGATGTGGAGGATTTATTCACATGTCTAGTTGAATTGTATTAATTGATTTCTTTTAGCAGGTCGACATACTTGTAAAGGGGCAAATTAATACATCAAATTTAAAAAATTAAAACTCATCAACCGTAAGGATTTCGGTGGCACTCCACATATCAATGGAAAGGGATTGACTAGCACTATATCCTTATTGTGGGATTATTTGCAAATACATGGTACAATAACCTTAAATTATTTAATTTCTTTATAACATCAAATACACCACAATTAAGGGTGTCAAAGACCACACCACCCACTACAAGAGTTCCAAGGACTTCTTCAGAGACTTCTTTAACATATCATGGAATTTCCATGGGCTACATCACCATCAACAAGCTACGAAGTGTGTGGGTTCAAGATACAAGGCACCTTATGCAAGGGTTTCAAGGAATCTTTCAAACATGGCATATAATATTTAAACAAGAGGATTTAAGTGGACTTCAATACCATCACATAGGACTCCATTATCAAGTACAAAGGTACATTCAATATCTATCGTGGTCATATAGTTTCCAAAATCCATTATACCACCATGTATGTGGGTGCTAAAATTCTCATGCATAATGACCATCTCCAAGGGTTCCATGGCCCCATCACAGGCTACAAGGGAATCAAGGTCTTCATCAAGTGCAAGTAGTGGGATTCATGACCTCTTCAAAAAATGACCATAGAATGGATCATTTGTACCACCATATGCAACAAAGAGCAAACCATTAATGAATGGGATCCAATTCCCAAACTACCACATGTGTGGGTATGTCCAATCAACCAACCATAAAGCTATCATCTAGCTAGCCACTGTGTGTGGGTAAAAGGTGACCAAAACCCACACCACACCTATGAAAGTGTCCATCATCAAAACATACCTGTTCATCAAGATTTTCCACTGCATGGGACCTTTGTGGCATCAATGACAACCTTAGGGGCCACTATAACTCCCATGTTGGCATCAATAACAACTCAATCAAAAATTTCCCCCATTGTCATTGATGAGAACAAGTCATGCCCCCCCTATGATCATGCTATCTCTTTGATATTCATCTCACCCCCTTTGGAATCAATGGAAAAGGATGATCACCAATTTCTATCTGACCTCACTGCTAACTACTCACTACTCTCCTATCAACATGCATAGCTATATCACGATCTAGGGACCTATCATGCTTTAATGAAAGAGCTACCAGTTGCTCTTTCTCACCTTGAGTTCCTCTTCCAAACTCCATGAAATCAAGGTGCTCCAAGGTCTCTGAGAGACCAACTAAGACTTGGATTTCCATATGGAATCCATCTTCATTGCATTGATCCACTTCATTCACATTCAACGATTCATTATTTTTCATCCATACTTGGGAGTGTACTTGATTCCGAGCATTTGTCTTCTGAGTTGTATTTATTCCTGTATTCTTCTTCCATGGTTCATAATATTTCCTTGTGGATATGTATGAGGAATTCCTCATATATTGTCACTTGAATTCACACAATATTGATCTTTGTGCCCAAATCCTTTGCAACTATAACATCTCATAGTACAACAGCATGCAACAATGTGACCGACATGGTTACATGTCCAACACCTGATTGTGTTTTTGGAACTTCAAACACTTATTTTATCATTGAATATACAATCCATAGATTTGTGACCAAACTCATTACATACATAGCAATAACCATTGAAAATGTTTTCATACCTAGATGCCTGATTCCATCTTGGAGTTGTCTCTCTTCTAAATTTGTATTGAGGAGTGGGACCAAATTATTGATGTATTTCTAATAAAATGAAGTCTTCTTTGTGTTGTGTAGGTTCTTAATGAGGAGCTTTGCTTTCATTCTTGGACATATAAGGGATTGCTTAAGGGGTCTTAGAAGACAAATTTTCCTCTTCCCTTATTGTAGCCAAGATCATATTTTTCAAATGGATATCTTTGACAATCCAAGATCTCATCCAAGATGACTGAAGTTTTATTGAACTTGACATATGCATCATATTTCTTATCCTTCTTTCTGAGACCAACTATGTCCATCTCCATATTTTTGCAAGCCTTCTCCTTTTCATCCAACTGGTATCTCAGGACTTCCTGATCCATCCTCTTGGATTCTTCCAGCTTAGTCTTCAAATCAATGTTAGTTTTCCTTGTTTCTTCAAGTTCTTATGAATCTTCACCATGCTCTTCTTGTTCTTGTACTTGGTTGGTCAATTCAGTCTTTAGTCTTTCAACTTGATCTTTCTTGTCTTCCAGTTGATCATGCAATACTTAATCCTTGTGCTTAAGTTTTATAAGCAATACTTTTAGTATCATCGTATTCTATTGATATTTATTGAAAGATTCCAAGGTTCTCCTTTTAAACCTCATAAAGTCACTCTGATTTAGATTTACTGTGTTCATGAACCAATTGGATTTGAGATCAATATTCAAGAAGGTGTGTGCTATTTCCTTTATATCCTTTGACCGATATTCATCATATTTTGCAAGAACATATTCAATTTCATAACATATGCCACTATTACAATAAAAAGAATTCATACCTTCACTAGAGTACAATTCTTTCTTTTCTTTCTGCTTAAAATATTCACGGGGATTTACTTTTATTTCCTGATTCATCTTTTCAATGTCTTGTCTTCCATTTTAGTATTCAGTTTCCAACTTGAACCATAGGTCTTTAGCTGAAGTCTATTTTCCTACACTTTCCTTGACTTAGATGGGAAGTCCATCCATGAGGAACTTCAAGGCAGCAATGTTGTCCTTCTTAGATTATTTCTATGCAGATGACTTGGCCTTCTTATTGGATGGAATGGGTGGATTGATCACAATATCCCATATACAAATCGTCCTCATGTAGGCTTTCATCTTGCTCCTCCAAATGAAATAATATGTCACATCAAGTACTGGAACATCATTACTCGAGGATTTTGCTTTTGCTTCCATTGTGTGTCGACGTATCTCCTTTAAGATGGTAAGGCTTGTGGTGAATACTGGCTCTGATACCAAATGTTGGGCACAATGGTCACAGAGAGAGGAGGGGGGTGAATTAAAATGTAGAAAATTAACCCCCTTTTAAATTCTATTAATTAGTCGAGTTCATCAATATATGTTTCTACCAATTACATTATCATTACATAAGCATCCATCAGTTAATCAAATATAAACAATAATCATATCATCAACTAGATCACTAAATCATAACAAGCAACACACCACAATAGAACATAACATATGTTTTGTAAACTTGTTTGATCTATTGTACATGGAAGACTTCAATCTTCATGATTACAATCACCACAGACTAATACAAAGAGCACCCACTCCTAATCCAAGACTTGGTTTGGTCTTCTCAGGTCCAATTGAAAAAGGGTGAGGAGTCCAATCCTCAAGTGAAAGACTCAACTTGCCAATAAAGGACCACTTATACCACACAATCATTTGTTTCTTATTTCCATTAACTTGTTCCTATCATCAACCTGTCAAACCTGCTGCTTAAGAATTTGCTCATAGTTATCATGCTAACATAAGAAAAACCTAGAAGCATGAACCATCCTTTTTATAAGATCACAATACGAAGAAAAAATATGAACAAAAACAAACTCTAGATCATTCCATCACATAGCTCTCACAACAAGATTTCCAATGATCCAAGAATTTTGTAATTCTAATTATCTATAAGAAAGTTATGCCAATTTTAGTGAATGTCTTCAATCCTCAAAGATGCCCAAAAAATATCCTCCACAAAGTTTCACACTTTTCTCCAAGAGTTGCGAAATACCAAAGAGAGACTTGATTGCTGAACAAATGAAATGTTTCAAATATTCTATGTCTATAGGTTGTGGAGGATTTATTCACATGTCTGACCGACTTGTATTAATTGAATTCTTTTAGGAGGATGACTTGCTTGTAAAGGGGCAAATTAATACGTTAACTTTAAAAAGTAAAATCTCATCAACCGTAAGGAGTTAGGAGACACTCCACATATCAATGGAAAGGGCTTCACAATGAATATATCCCTATAATGGGATTATTTGCAAATACATGGTACAATACCCTTAATTTTTTTAATTTCTTCATGACATCGAAGACCCCACACTTAAGGGTGTCAAATACCACACCACCCACTACAAGAGTTCCAAGGAATATTTAGAGTCTTATTCAACATATCAAGGCATTTCCATGGACTCCACCTTGACCAACATCTCAATAGCCATCTAACAATAAGAAGGATCATACATCACCATCAACGAGCTACCAAGTGTGTGGGTTCAAGACCCAAGGCACCATATGCAAGGGTTTCAAGGACTCTTTGAAATATATCTTACGATATTGTTGAAGGGTGATTCCATGAAGGTGGGTAACACTTTTTGGCCAAATTTGGCGATGAAAACCTGATTTTTTACTCATGTGCTAGATAGAATCCCTCGAAACACATATATGCCATGTGAATTTCAACTTGTAGTAAAAAAAAAAATTGTAGAATATTATGTTGCCTTCCCAATGATATTTTTTAAAAATATTCCGATGTCATTTAATGTGTGAAATTTTGCATTTAATGAACTATGTGACCTTTAAAATTTGAAGAAGTTAATAAGTGGCTCGTGTCCATCCCTAATAAGTCAATCTTACATTAATAATTTAAAAAAATATATACGAGCATGATCTACACAAAATGCACTCTAGTCTACATATTATTTTTTTAAATTTAATTCACAATATACAATTATTTATTATTTTTCGAAAGTGACCACATCTGATTTCAGCATCATTTTATACACATGTGTGTCCATCCTAGCTTTTTTTTCACTGTTTTCAAAAATTGAAAAACCAATAATACCCTTTTGAAGATGACGCGTCGATGTGTGGGCTGTGTATTTTTTAGAAATTTTTCAGTGTGTATCTTTTAACCTACGGATTTTTCTTTGAGCTGCTTTGAAGTTGTTGTCAGGTTTTCTAAGTGTAAGTTTTAGAAGTAATTAAGAAAAACCCATATGAATGAAAAAATGTATGCATGATACCTCAATGGATAGAGGATTCGATGATGAATCTATCAGTAAGAACTCTGCTCAGTTGTGTGCCATGAATGGCAGTGTTTACACCCCTAGAAGACACAGAGAAACATTGATTTTCCTGTAAGAGGGATATTTCTCGATTTTTTCGACCCTCGATCGAGCTTTGTAGCTCAATCGAGGTATTCAAATACCTCGATTGAGGTTCTGTTAAATACTTGAAAAAAAGCTTTGTACATGACTACCAAGGTTTTATATGCATGTTCACCACCATGACTACCCTATCTAGAAGATTATGCCCATGTAGGACATTTTAGAAATGGGATTTTAGGATCCAACTAAGAAAATGGACATAAGGAATTTCAACATCATTTGATTTGACCAACTCTGCAAATAATAAATATATTATAAATTTAAACAAAAAAAATCATGACATTGCTAGCTTATTCTACTAATAGACCTTTCACCATTTTACTTGGAAACCAGAAGTCCCTGGTACAAACCGCCATGGGCCCAAGGGTTTGAGAAATGGATTGTTAAAATATTTTTAATGTTCATTACACTACTTCAAAACACAAGATAGGGATAGAATGGAGCAACAGTGTAGGGGGCGGGAATTGAAGCTCAGAATTAGAGTTACAGAAATGTAGTGAAATGTTTTAAATACTAAAAATACTTTGTTTCGTATATAATTTTTAATTTAAAAAAACTACAATTAAGTGATATGACTTTTAAAACACTAAGTTTTATCTTAATCGTCCAGATCTATTTTTCCATGGGCTCTGAGCTTTAAATATCTGGCCTGAGGATCTGTATCGTAGGTATCATATTGTAGTCCTGAGAATCCAGGTGAAGTGGACACAACTCGTCTAAGTTCAACTCATCAACTGAATTGCATGCATCATTGCCATAGTATTCTTTTTGCATTGAAGCAAGGAGAACAATGACACATGCCATTTAGTTTATGAGCTGAACTTAGGTGAGTTGTATCCATTCGACCTAGATTCTCAGGACTACATTACGATACCTACGATATATATCCTCGGGTCAGATATTTAAAGCCCAGAGCCCAGGGCAGAATAGAACAGGACGATTAAGATAAAAATTAGTGTTAAATTCAGAGTCATATCACATAATGGTAGTTTTTTAAAATAAAAAATTATATACAAGGGAGCAAAGTATTTTTAGTACTTTTAAAGAGATGAAAATGTGAGCATGAAAAAAAAATATGACCTCATTTCCTTGGGTTATATCAATGTCCATTGTTTACTTTTCAAAATTGTTATTGTGTCACCCATTTGCATTTAATCTTGCTAATAAATTATTGAATGACATTAGAATTTACATCAATAACACGTGACTAATTGTTTTGGTGTTTCATAATGCTAAGAGTGGAGGAAAATAAATAAAAGAAAATTTCTTATGGCGACTGTGGGATCCGAAAAACAAAAAGTATGGAAACTAAACATGATACTAATTCTCATTTCGACAAGAATTGAAAATGTTCAATGACATGAATTCAAATGGGGATTCAAATACAAGGTGTCCAAGCATCTTTTAGAAGACTTCATTAAATGAAACTTTACATGATGCATATGAAAATACAATGTCAATATCAAGCTATGAGTTCGATCAAGGTCTCTTATACCATTGATCGAATGAGTTAGAGAAAAACTCGATTGATCTAGGAGCTTAAACAAGTTTTTCAAAACTTTAACTAAAAACATATTTGAGTGTGCACATGAATATGGACACCCAAATATAATTAAAATCAAACATAGAATTATATGATAATAAAATTTAATAAAACATAATTTGGACTATAAGAATGATACTTGAGGGTAATAGTACATACCTTGAATAAAAAACAAGCAAACACATTACTACTGTTACTTTCCCTAGATTTTATGTATAGATATTAGTTGTAGAGTAATTGGAGTTATAGATGTGATTGATTGGAGTCATCTATGTGAGTAATCACTTATATAACCCAATTAATCTGCGACTAATATCCATCAAAGGAAGTTCATATCCATATCCAATTGAATTATGGGCATGATGCATATTTATAGGCAATTAAAGATGCTCGATCGAGGTCTACTTTGACCCTCGATCTAGCTTTTTTTAACCCTTGATCGAGGTTCCACACCATCGACCGAGGGTTTACAAAAAGCTCGATCGAGCGTTTAACAGAACCTCGATCAAGCACTTTATAAACCCTCGATTGAGCCATTAAGACCTTGATCGAGGGCTTATTAAAAGCTCAATCGAGGTACGTTTTTCCATTTTTACCGAATTTGCATTACCAAAAAATGTAACCCACCTCCGTGGATGCACCATGAAATCCTGGCTTTCACATCACATTCAAACATAAATTACACTCATACACAGCCATCAAATACAAGTATTTGGGAAGGGACGTCCAATCTGCCTAAGTATTCATCTTTGATTACTATTTATACGTTATGAGAGAGGTTGGAGCGGTTGTACCCACTCCAACTACTCATTTGTTAATATCTCTTTAAAATATATAATTATACAAATATGATGACATTTAAGAGGTCAAGTGGCCCCCTCTACATCTCCCCCACAAAAAAAATGTTTCTTCGTCCCGAAGATAACAAAAAAATATGCATCAACATCCTGGGTCTCTGCTATTGTTGAAGTAGTCCTCACTGTGCATCAACCATGCATACTGGTCTGCATAGGTAACTCAGCCGTAACAACCACCAGCTTGATAGGAGAACACGTGTACAAGGCTCTACTGTGACTGGTTACTCTTTAGCCTCCATTTTCAATCTAGTAGTAGTCCATCGAAGTCTCAGTCTCTCACAACGGAGGTCAACCATCCTTTTTCACAATGTGGTATTTTGGTTTAAAGCCTCACCCTGGCTCATTTAATCGACATCTCCATCAGTTCAGGCATGCAGGGCCTTTTAGCTCTTCGAATTTTTGTGCCATTTCTCTGTCTTCTGGCTTTCCGAGGTCACAACCCAGGAACAGTTTCAACATTTTGATACTGAGGGGTTTAAGCACATTGTCATTATGTCTCGTTGGAGCGCTCTTCTATGTAGGTGTATGATATCTACATGAATGTAATTGTCATCTTTTAAAATTCCTGCAAGATTGTGTGATTCCTGCTCATGTGCACGATCTTGGTTGTGACTGACTACTTATAGTTCAACTGACTTAACATGACTCGAGTTATAATGGTTTGAAAGATACCAACTTGATTTACATAAAATGGAGGGGATCGTCTGCCTCTATTGAGACTCACGTTTAACCCCCTCTTGACTTCAAAAAGTTTCAAAATAGTCAAAGAAATGGTGACACAATTGACTCAATAAAATGTTGGTAAAGTTCATCAACCAATCTTACAACCGTATCAAATCAATTTAATATTTTTGACTATGTAATAACCAACCAAAATGAAGATACGAACCACCCTTACATCTACCAACCGACATGTTTGTAGAAAACTTAACTGATATTCTTCAACCGACATGACTCAACCGACATGCCTCAACCCCATTTGTATCGACCACATAGTAATTTGTTGATAGTTTACAAAAATTTGGTCGAAAAGTATTGTAACTAAGCAATACTACTCATTAACGAAATTTATTATGTCAATGGTCAGACTTCAATACATCAAATTTATAACCAAGTGAATGAATTGGCGGTAGCCCTTTGAAGAGGTGATCTGGCAGAAACAACATGAGTTGTTGGTCGAGAGAGTGTGAACGACGAAGTGGATGAGCATTCAACAATCATTTCTTCACATGTCCATGATCAATACATCCTCCAACTTAGTCGAATTAAACTAAGTTGACCAACGCCCCATCTCACTGTTAATTTATCGTTGTTCGATGGTTCATGTCGATTCTTCTCGTTGTACAGTGGTTAATTATGATATCACCAGCATTTCCGTTTCCATTGTCGAATTATGATTTTGGTTTGACAGAGAAAAAAAAGAAACACGCTGATAAGCAGACTCCATAACGCACGAATACGATTCTGTTTTTGCGCGGTTGCCTTTTTTTGCCGAAGTCTCTGTTTAGCTCCTTCTGATTCAGAGGCTCCCCATGATAGCAAGATTTCTCGTCCACTGACGAATTGATTCCATTCTCAGAATGGGTGGTCATTGGATGGTGGGCTAGTCACTATCCTTCATCGAACCATCGACTTCAAGAATTGATCAAAATTTATATTCACAACACACATATCCATTAAAATGTCGATTTATTGGAGTAACTGGTATCCTCAGTCATTTAGCAGGTGAATCAGTATTCAGATAGACTAGAAAAAAGTTTTGTTCAATTTCAAATCGCAAGCAACATATGTTTGATGCTAGACGATTTTGTCTACGCCAGCACCTTCGCCAACAAGCACACCAATTCATTTGATACTCGATGATTTTGTCTACGCCATCACCTTCGCCAACAAGTCACACCAATTCGACCAACTTCGTTGGCAGGCCTTTGACTAATGTTGTCGACCAATATTCAATGACCGCTGAGCTTAATGGATTGGCGACCCAAAACATTATTTAATTTACAGTATCAATCGACTTCCATACGCAGAAACTCCACATTAGAAATGTACCGACGGTCTACAAAGGTTTCTTCTTTCTGTCTGTATATGTTTTCTTCCCAATTTCAAGAATAGTTGACCACTCCACCATACAATGGTAACTTTGTCTTTTCCTTGTTCTATTAATCACACTCTTGTGTTGATCGACTAGACAGGTCGATGGATCAATAGGTATTCTGCAAACTAGTCTGACTACTAGTCAACTATGGATATTACATGAGGTGTGTATTGAAATTTTCTCACTCCATGAAGCAAAGAAAACTATCGATGGCCACCTCTTCTTATCTTTGTGATGCATTGATTTGTGGTGTATCACTTGATGGCTGTTATTGAGATACATTTTGAAACAATTCAATAGATGTATGAAATGCCAATACAAATGCAACGGTCCAGGGTAGTCCTATCCAATAGTTCCGAAGGCACACGATATCAAGAATTTTTCCTATGATAAATTTTGTGAAGTCGCACCAAGAACGTCGTGCACCCTCAATATTACAACAGATATTTAAACAAGATTCTTCACATGGACTTCAAGCCCATCACATAGGACTCCTTTATCAAGTACAAAGGTACATCCAATCTCTATCACAATGATATAATTTCCAAGAGCCATCATACAACCGCATGTGGGTGCCAAACCTTCTCATGCATAATTACCATTTCCAAGGGTTCCCTGACCCCCTTACGGGTTACAAGGGCATCAATGTATTCATAAAGTGCAAGTAGTGGGATTCATGACCATAGAGTGGGTCATTTGTACCACCATGTGATACAAAGAACGCACCATCAGTGAATGAGCTCCAAATCCCAAACTACCACATGTGTGGGTATGTCCAACCAATCAATCATCAACCTATCATCGAGCTAGCCACTGTGTGTGGGTAAAAGGTGACCAAACCCCATACCAAAATTGTGAAAGTTTCCATCATAAAATCATACATGTTCATCAAGCTTTTCCACTATAGGGGACCTTGGTGGCATCAATGACAACCCAAGGGGCCACTGCAAGTCCCATGTTGGAATCAATGAAAACTCAATGAACAATACCAGTCATCTGTTGTTGGGTGGGCCCTAGAACTATGAAAAATATAATATGTATGATGGGGTTAATAATAATCTTGTGGTTAATAAAAATGGAAATCAAACCTTGATGGTACCTCTGAAGCAGGAAAATGATGAAAGTGGCAGCACTAGTAATTGTTTTGAAAGGAGAATAAAGTTGTTTTCAACGAAGGCCTTCCTAAAAGAGAAGAAACAGGTGAATTGATGTTTTTTTTATTATACCTAAATTCCTTAGTTTAGATGCAAAGAGAGATCATATTACCATAGAAGTCGAGGAGACGTAGTTTGAGTTTACGTAAATAATTTCTAAGGAGATGCCAAAGGATTATGTCATGAGGAGCATATCCCATTAAATTGATTTCATACCATGCTCTAGTTTGCTAAACAAGGCCCCACATAGAGTGACACCAACAAAAAAATGAATAGTTGAATATACAAGTTCATGAACTATTGGAAAGAGGATTGATCACAGAATGTTTGAGCCCATGTGAAGTACCTAATGTACTTGCACCTAATAAAGGAGGTGAATAGGGAGTGCGTATTGATTCTAGAGCTATCAATAGGATAATAATTAAGTATAGGTTTCTATTACCAAGGATCGCTGATATTTTTTATTATTTGAGTGGAGCACTAGTTTTCACTAATATTGATTTGAAAAGTGGTTATCATGAGATAAGGAATTGTGAAGGAGATGAATGGAAGCCGACATTGAAGACAAGTGTAGGAATTTTTGAATGGAGGGTTATTCCATTTGGTTTAACAATGCCCAAGTAATTTTATGAGGGTGATGAATGACTTGTTAATACCTTATCATGGTAAATTTGTGCTAGTTTATTTAGCTTATATTTTTATTTGCAAGAAGGAAAAGGAAGAACATCTTTCATAGTTAACTCAAATGCTAGGATGGTTTAAAAAGGACAAATTGCTTATAAATCTAAAGAAGCATACCTTCATAAAGGATGAGGTAGTGTACATGGGAGTCATTATTTCTCAACAAAGAGTGAATATGGATCCCAAGAAGGTTAATTAAATTATAGAATCACAAGCTCCTCCTTAGAATACAACATCTAAGGTATGAAGCATCCATGGATTAGCTAGTTTTTATGGAAAGTTCATGAAGAATTTTAGTGAAATTTATGGATCATAACTACATGTCTGAATAAGGGAGAATTTTAACAGATCATTTATTCTCAAATAGGATTTGTGTTGTTGAAGAAGAAGGTAACTGAAAGAACAATGTTCACCCTACCAAATTTTCACAATAAAAATTCCAGTTTAATTGTGATGCTAGTTGTACAACATTTGGAGCGGTGTAGTGTCAAAAGGAAAGACCCATGTCTTTCTTCAATGAAAAGTTAAATGAAGTCAAGTACAAATATTTAGTTGATGATGAAGAATTTCATGCAATTGTTCATTCCTTAAAGAAGTGGAGATAATAATTTTGTTTAAAGAAATTATTGTATATACTTATCATGAGCTCAGCTTTTAAAGTATTTCAAAACTAGTCAAAAACATAGGTGTGCTTTCTACGTAGTTATACTTTTTTATAATGAAAAAAATGTGAGATAGATAATTATTTGACACTTAGCAAGACATTATTTATTTGATGAAGGATTTTTTTTCCTAAACTTTAAATATTTAGATATTGAATTAAAAAATAATATCATATATAAAATTTATTTTGTTAAAAGAGTTTTAAACTTTAAAGTATTAACTTCAAACATTTAGATATTTATTTAAAAATTAATATAGTAGATATTATATAAAAAAAAATTATTAAAAATGTTTTAAACTTTAAAATATTATTTTTAATTAAACTGTGTTTTAAATTTTAATTTTGTTAAAAAGATATATTTATCAAATTTCATATATCACTTATATTTATAATTTTTATTTTATAATGATAATAATAATTAAAGTCAATTTTTAATTTTTAATTAATTATAATATTAAATAACTAAAAAAATACCATAATGCATATGCCAACCCCCTCTCTCTCTATATTATAATCTATTAAACATATTTAAATATCATAGTTACCTAAATTACATAAAACAAAATTATATAACTTACAAATTATTAAACACAATTAAAAATATACTTTAAAATAAATTCATTCTTATTTTAAAACAATGTTTTAATTTCTTTAGTTAATGTATACCGGTATATAAATATATTATATAACAATTTCATCACCGATACACTTTTCTCTTCTAAAACTTACAATGATATGACATAATTTTATCACAGCTAAATTATAAATGGAAAATTATTCACATTTGATTTAAAATAAAATTTTAGTTCCTACATTAACAAAATCAATAGTTATAATACAATATTTATCAGAATAAAAATTTAACTTCATTATTTCCGTAACACATTCAACAAATATAATACAATACCTATAATCATAATATTATAATTTCATGAACAATATATAAAAACAAATATTTTAATTGAACAAACTAATATGATAAAAATTAAATACTTATTATATGATAAATACATTCGTACTTTTTTTTTTCCAAAGAAAAAAATCGTAAATAATATTTTATTCACATTCAGCAGATGGCCCTCAAGGTCCATTATACAAAAAATCCAACTATGAAGTTGTCAATTACATAACAATATTTGCCTCAGAAGGAGCACAAAATCCATTACCATATCCAATACTGATCCAACCATAAAGTTGTCTAAAGATCAGCAAGTTCACCAAAACTTTTAAGTAGAAAAGAGATCAAATACCATGCAACAATTAAGTCAGATCTTTGCAGACTTATTTCATTATTCCTGATCACTCAGGTCAGATCAAACGGTGAATCTAAGGTGATCACAAGCAAAAATAACCAGAGCAAAACTGAAGTGGTCTAAAAAATGTAAGATAAATCAAAAGCTGATCAAAAAATCAGCAGCTAGTAAAAAGGCCAATTCCAGGCCATCAAATGATGTAAAGTTCATATCCATTTCAGCACCAAATAAAAATGAGGCCAAACAGCCCGCATGTCAAGCTCTTTGTGTTTTGCTTGAAATCACCAAAATGCAAAAAGATGCATAATAATATCAGCCAAGGCATCATATCAAGGGTGGAGCAAAATCAAATAATCCAGAAATGCCCAAGCATTAATATCTCCAAAGAATATCCAGCATAAGAACAAAATACATGTAGCCATCATAAAAAAAACAGTCCTACAAACTGCAAAAAACAGTTCATAGAGACATATTAGAAAACTTGAAAGGTTTCTATAATTTCTGCCCCTCTCTGTTCACATGTACTCCAAAAACCTTCAAGTACGCTGCCACCTTCTTTAGCCAAAGTATTTGCTTTAAAGTTTCTTTCCCTATAAATGTGTTTGAAAGACACATAATCAATACTGTCAGCTAAATAGTGAACATCTTGAAGAATCATGGCTAGTTCAAGATTCAGTAACCGATACTTACCAGATGCCCAATTTATAACTAACTGGGAATCCCCAAAAACTTGAATTTTATCCAAATTATGCTTCCGAGCCAGCCTAAGGAGAAGCTTAAGTGCACATAATTCTGCAAAATTATTAGTACCCAAGCCTAAACCTGCTTTGAAAGTAACATAATGCCTATCAGTTATGAACAAAATACCTCCAGCTCCACAAATCATTGGATTCCCAGCTGCAGATCCATCAAAATAACCCCATGCATAAGTATGATCAATTTCTTCCACAAAAATTGATCTGATAGAAACCACAGATAAGGACTATGGTAAATTCTTCAACATACCCAAGCTATAGCTTGAAACCTGTGCAGGAGTTGAGTCAAAATCCTCAAAACAGGTTCTATTTCTTGCTTTCCATATAAACTAGAGTACAATGATAGGTAAAGCTTTGATAAGTACCACATCTGATAGAAAGCACCAGTTTTTAAAACAAGCAGATAGGGAGTCTCCATACCAAAGATTATTAAGTTTCAGATGCTCCTTGATAATAGACCAAACAGATTGAGTAAAAGGACAATCTACTGCAATATGAAAATTGGATTCATAGTTCTGTTTGCATAAAAAACACCTACCAGGACCTTCTCTACCTCTCAAGCAGAGGACATCCTAAGTCAATGCTTTACCTGAGAGAAGAAACCAACTAAAATTTTTTGTTTTTAGGGGGCACTTCATCTTCCATAAAACCTTCCATCACCAGATTGATTCCACTTCTCTATTAATAAGTTCATCATATCCCGCTTTAGGAGAATACTTGCCCGTTTTAGATAAATTCCAGATAAGACAATCATCTGCAGTAGAAAGTCTAACGTGGCTAGACTTGAGAATGGCAATATATCCATTCCAAGCAGCAATCTCAAGTGGGTCAATAAAACCCAAGTAGTCTGCAGATAACCATTCTTGTGACATCAAAACAGACATACCATGAATTCCAATATCAGAAAGAAAATGATAACCAGCCAAATGTAATCTATCAATCATAGGAATAGGAAGAGCATGTCTCCATTTACATCCAGCCCACGGATCTAAACCAATACGAACAGCTTTGCCAGAACCAATCTTCCAGACCAGAAAATTCCCAATGAGATCAAAAGCCCAAAGAACAGCTTTCCAGCAAATAGAAATGTTCCTTTTTTTTTTAACAGTGGATCTTATCCAGTCCAGGTTATTCATTGGATAAATATATTTCTGAAATGCTATCTTAACCCATAAAATTGAACCATGTATGATATCCCAGACCTTCTTTGCTGCAAGTGCCTTGGCAAATAAAACAGGGACTTTAAGTCCCCAACCACCCATAGATTTAGGCATAGCAAGAAACTTCCATGATATCCAGGGTAAACCAGAAGATTTCTATTTACCAGCCCAAAGAAAGTTGAAACAAAGCTTTCGGATTTTTTTCTATAACACCCATAGGTACCCAAAAGTGCATCCAATAGACTAGAATGGCCTCTAATACAGCTTTAATCAATATCAGCTTACCTCCTTTGGACAACCAACGAAAACTCCAATTCTGAATCCTTTGTTCAACTTTAATAATCAGCCATTCCCAATCCCTAATAAGATATATGCAAGGTTTAAGTTGAAACCCAAGGTACTTCATGCCATTTTCAATTCTATCAACAGGAAAACTGAAGATATTCTGTAATGTAATAACTTCAGAATCTTCCATACAGGAGTAGTATAAAGAAGATTTATTAACGTTTATTTGCATCCCAGATGCCTTACAGAAATGCATTAAAATCTCATAGAGAGTAGAGAGAGATTGTTCAGAACCATCATTAACCATGACAATGTCATCCACAAAGAGGACATGAGTTAATACGATTTCATTACCAAAAGATAAACCATGATAAGTCTCACTCAGTGTAGCATGAAGAATAGCCCTCCCAAGGCCTTCAACCACAATAAGAAACAGAAGAGGTGCCAACGGACACCCTTGTCTGAGTCCTCTACCAGATTTAAAAAAAAATAGTAGCAACACCATTGATGAGCAGAGAGAAAGAGACAGATGATAGATTGCTCATAACCCACGCAATAAAATTCCCAGCAAAACCCATTTTAGCAAGAATAACCCGAAGATAAACCCAGATGACTTGATCATAGGCTTTAGAAAGATCGATCTTAATCATAACAGATTTTAAGGATTTAACATGCATAGAATGCATACCTTCCTGAATGGCACCTACATCACCGTGTATCTGCCTTCCCGGCAAAAATCCAAACTGTTCACCTGAAATACATCTGCTCAAAACCTTTCTGATTCTGATCGAGATAATCTTACCAATTATTTTGTAAACAAAATTACACAGAGATATAGGCCTAAAATCCTCAAAAGATAAAGGACTATCAATCTTAGGAATAAGAGCAAGAAAGGTAGAATTAAAAACACCTGGGATCTTGCCACTTAACCGGGACAATTCAATGACTCTTAAGAGGTCTTCACCCAAAACATCAAACATGCATCTATACACCTCAACAGGAATACCATCCGGTCCAGGACTCTTATCATTTTTGCAGATGGATAAGATATGCTTGATATCTTTAAGAGTAATAGCCTGCATAAGCTCAGCATTATCTTCCTCAGAAACAGAAGATGGGAAATGACCAGCACTATGAACAATTTCAGGAAGATGGAGATCAACTTCTTCTTTAAAAAGGCTTTCAAAATGTTGTATTCCAGCCTCAGCTATAGCCTCAGATCCTTCCACAATATTTCCAGAATCATCATAAAGTTTCCAAATCAAGTTGCGGCATTTCCTATGAGTAGCATATTTGTGAAAAAAAGGAGTATTATCATCACCACAACTCAACCATAATGCCCTACTCTTCTGGCGAGCCTCCTTTTCCTGAAAAAGAAGAATAGCATTCTTGTGGGATTCAATTTCAATCAGTAAATCTTTATCAACCACTGATATAATACTAGAAATATGTCTATCATGAAATCTTTTCAACTCAAATTCAATATCAACCAAATCTTTAATGTTTTGAGCTTTTTTATTCAATGACCACTTTGTAGAAATTACTTTAATTCGCTTAAGATTCTCACTAAATTGTGCATCTGGAGATAAAGCAGACTGAACATCAAAGAGAACCCAAGAATCTTTTAAAGCTTCAACCAAATCAATATGATCCAGCCATCCAGCGTTAAATTTAAAAGGGCTATGGGTCTTAGGACTTTGAGAAGAAATTTGCAGAAAGACAGGTTGATGATCAGATACACCTCCACACCCAATCCATTGTTTAAGAAGGAAATCACAATCTAGGAAATCAGCCGAGACTAAAAGACGATCCAACCTTTTACAAATACCCTCAAAACCAACTCTACGATTACTCCAAGTAGGAATGGAAACCAAAGGATTGATGTCAACAATCCCCAATCTCTCCAACAGATTGTGGAAAAAATCAGTTAAAGGATCAACTTGAGCATGAACCCCCCAAATTTCAGAATGACCCAAGGAAAAATTTAGATCGCCTCCAAAAACTAAATAAGGAGTCAAGAAACAATCCGACTTGATCAAGTTATTCCAGAAAGTTTCCCTATCAAGATAGGGCACATAGAGATTGACAAAGGATATTTCCTTTTGTAAATCATAAGAAAATAAAACAGCACACAACCCTGCTTTCATTGCCCAGGCATTATGAAAAAGAAAATTACAAGACTTCCATCCTCAAATAAGTCCACCCAATCTACCCAAAGCATCCACCGAAATGAACTGCCATCCATAAATAAAAAGTTCCAAATCATGACCCAACACACACCCCTCAATCATTCTTTCTTGTATAAAAATAACATCAACAACATGTTGATCGATAAGTCTCTTAACTGCTAGTTTCTTGGGAAGACTAGCCAAACCCCTAACATTTAAGGACATAAGGATCATATAGAAACCATGTTAAGGGCAAAAGCTCTAAGCACCCCAACACCTCTCTTTACAGGATGTAATACATGATCACCCCCAATCAGACCCTTATCTACTTCAATATTCCTAGGTTTATCCTTGATAGACCGAGAAATCTCCTGAACAGATTTTGAGCACGAGCGAAGATAATACCCCTTGCTAACAATTGCCTTACAAGGAGATACAAAACCAAGATCCTTTAAAGATAAATTCGAAACAGTAGGAGATAAGGCCTTAGATGAAAGATTCAGAAATGGAATGTTATCAATGTCGTCCATAGAATTAGAAATGCTTAACTGTTTAAGTTTGGCTAATGGTTCAAAACCAGGAGAAACAGAATGCATATCCAAATTCTCATCCACAGACAGTCCAGCCTTTGCAATAGATTGAATCCCATCTATTTTGACACTCTCATTATCCAAAATCTCATCCACAGACATACCAGTCTTTGCAGAAGATTGAATCCCATCATGTTTTACTCTCCATACTTTGGAAGAAGAATGTTTTTTAAATGGAAGAGAGCAATCATATGCCAGATGTCCAAACCCATGACATATAAAACATCTAAAGGGAATTCCCAAATAATCCAAAGGCTAAGAGAAATCACTATTACCCTTTTTAATGACCAATTCAGCAGGTAAACCCATACGAAAGTCTAACAAGACAAGAACCCGGCAAATGTAGCAAACCCCAGAGTGTAAATAAGTAAAATCAGTTTCCAAATGGATTCCCAAAGTATTCCCAACAAGTCTGAAGAAATCAGCAGACCAAAATTCAAAAGGTAAATTTGGGAGTTTGACCCAAATAGGAACTTGGTCATACCTTTCCTTCCGCGGATCAAATAAAGGAGTCCACCTCTTGATAAGTAGGCTAGCATTATCCCATTTCCAAACTCCAGCTAGGATCCTATAAGCATCATACACTGATGAAAATTTAAAAGCTATCTAGCCCCTTGGAAGGATATAGATCTCAGGACTAGTGCTGATAATATCATTCCAAGCCCTTACAGCCCACCCATGCAGAGATTCAGAATTATAATTACGCCTTCCAAACCTCCCAACCAAAGTCAATGCATTAGTGAGAACTATATCATTTAAAAGCACGTCTTCCCCCAAAGTCATTAAAACCAGATTATTCTTCTTAATAGGTTTAGGCAGCCTCTTCTTAGATTTAGATATTCCTATGCTTACAGAAAAAAGAGGATCATGCATATATACATTATCAGAATCCATAGACTTGATAGTTTCATGATTCACATCAGAAATAGGAGTAAATCCCAGATCTGCATTCATGCCTTTACTAACCTCTTGAACCATCCCAGCTTCCTGAAGACTAATCGATAAACTGATAGACTTGTCAAGCTGACAACCAGAAACTTTATGAATATGTTCACTAGCACCCTTTTCGCTGTTCATCATACCCAAAGTATCCTGGGAGGGACCCAATATTAAAGAAGGAGGCAAAATCCCATCCAAAATACTATTCCCATTCAACTGATGAGCTAGTGGGGCTTGCCCGTGCCTCTCCAAACAAGTGGAGACCTGGAAATCATATTCCGAACAATCCTCATGCTGAGAACCCAAACACGAGAAATCCCTATCTCCCATAACTTTCCCAGGAGAATAAACCACAGATACTCGTTTATCCTCACCAAAACCCATCCGAGAAACAGACAGATGTCCCACAGGAGCTGAAACAATAGGACAAGGATGTAAAGGGTTCAAATGAGACAGATTAGTTCGCCCACCCAGACTTCCTCCAACCAGACAATCCAAAGGAGAAATTACCTTATCCAAAGTATCATCCATTTCAAGAGCATGCCCCAAATCGCCCTGATTAAATTGCAGAGGCAGATAGGTCGTAGTGACCCGATTCTCCTCTCCAATATCCTGTTTAATAATGTTCAAACGCCCTAGCGGAGTACGAGCCAGGGATTTTGTCGCCCGAAGCGACATAATAAATCAATCGAACAGATCCCCCAACCCAAAACAGTCCAAAATTATACAAAACAGCACCCGAGGACAGGATAAAACCGCCACAAGAGACAGAGTTCAATAGTCACTTAAACCCTCCCGGCCAAAGACCCCTGTAAGAGAAGCATAAACAGAGCAAGAAAAAAATCGCTCCTTCGCCACAGAAAAAGTAGAATCAATGCATAAGCCAATCACCACAAATCCAAAGATCAAAACTCAGATAATACCGATGCATCCACAGCACTATTGATAAGGAACCCGTCAACCAGCTAAACATCGTTCCAAAAATGGAAAAAAGCCAACCATTACAATGCAGAAGTGCTGGAAAAAACCACCAAAAACATAGGACAGGAATCTCCAGAATCAGGATTCACACAACACTCCAAAGTGGGATAAGCAGCGCCCACGACATATCTAACAAATGTGAAAATCAGAACCAAATCCCAATGACTACATAAACAGTGCATTCACTACCCAACGAAACTTGGCAGGATCACAGCGTTGATGATTTAAAGCGTCGGACAGTAACATTCCAAACTTAATCAGAGAAACTGTCAAGATGCAGCATAGATATTCAAGCACTGAATACACCAAAGTCGAGGAAGGAGATCTCAACGGCCAAGAAAAACACTCTAGGAAATCATCAAACGGCTAAGATTACCCCATGAAAACCCAATTCCAATACTCCGCTCCAAGATAAGTTCTCGGAAGATAAGTTCTCGAAAACTTAAAAATTCTTTATGGACGAGATCCTACACTTCATAAAGAATACATAGGCATAGCATACACTACTGTCACAAGAAACAACTCAAATGGCCAAGAAAACTCTAGAAAAATCCAGAATAACCAGCCCAAAATTACACCATAAACCCCAGCCCAGAATTACACCATAAACCCGAAACCAGCAATCAAAGCTCTATACCCCGCTCCGAAAAAACCAGAATAAACGGCCAAGAATTACACCATCAAACCCACAACAAGCTATCAAAGCTCTATGCCCCGCTCCCTAGAGCTAGATTATAGAGCTCTCTAGAAGGAGAAACATAAAGCAAAAAATACCGGGAGAAAAACCGAGCATACCTGCAAAAAAAACGCATGGAAACCACAATGCAGGTTCATCCGAAAAAAACCTTGCGAAAGCCGAATCAACCACCAAGAAAAGCTGCGCCTCAACAAACTAAAGTTATCCGCCAGAGAAAACCACAGGCACTGACCAGACTGCACTCATCCACCAAAAGGATAATTTTAAATGTGATAAATACATTCTTACTTATCCAACAAGAAACATAAATTTAAACGGGGTAAACATAATTTTGAATGTGATAAAAACATTCTTACTCAGCAGGAAACATAAATTTAAATGTTATGGTTAAAAGGCTCTTTTAATTAATTTCATTTGATTATTACTCTAAATTAAAAAACTATTTAAAGAAAATTATTTCAGAATTAGAATACATTTCAGAAAACGGTTTATAGAGGTTAGACCATTTGATAATGAATACTTAAGCTGAAAAATAATGAAGCAAATATAAAGTAATGAGCTCAAATCCCTAGCGTATTTTTAATTAATTTGAAAAGACAACGGAAAACATATAATGAGAGCGTAAAGGAACAGTATATATATATTTTTTAAATTTGAAAAGACAACGTAAAACATATAATGTTAACCCGGTTTTTATCTCTTCCAAAGAAACTTCTCATCATCTCACGGTGATTGCTATAATTAATTTTGTTGAAAGTAAAAAGATCGCTGTGTCTGTGATGTCATGGCCGCACACAATGGACTCTGCCCATAATAAACTAACTGAAACCATTGAGATACGGACCTATGCATTATCACAATTTATTGCATCAGTTTTTGGTGTTGGCATCTATATTCTGAAAATTTAAACATTAAACATTATTTGACATTTTAAGAATTCACCGAAACTTCCATATAATATCCAGTTTGAACCGCTGTTGTTCAGTAAAGCCAGCGAAATACCGTTAGAAGAGCAAAATATTTAACATTTGAATGAACTTTCAGTAATCTCAATAACACGCGGTAGGTTGGAGTGACTGTTCCTCATATAGATGACAGACTCAGAGTTCTGTAGTCCTACTGCGGCTGGCCCTGAGAAAGCCAGAATATTGTTTATCATTACCAGTAATCCTTGCAATATTGAGAGATTAGAGGTGTTTTGCATTGAGAGAATAGGGGTGTTTTTCAATTTTCAGTGGGAAATATGGATGTAATTAAATTCTAATACCGGTGTTCAAATTTCATTGAGTGGTCTTATGCATGGGCAATTTAAAAAAAGCACACACACATCGATGATTATAACAAGGACATATGCATTACATAATATGTATTAAATAGATTATGTATTACATAATACTAACCAGTGGCATGTTGGCCTGATGATCCTTCACATTTGTGGTTCTGATCCTCTAAAGCTGTACTTGTCCCTGCCTCATTCTCATTTTCTGTTGCAGTGCATGGACTCGGTTGAGGTTTCCGTCTTCGTCGGTTGTGGACAGCAAGGCGCTTTCTGCAGCTTCGCTTTTTCTGGTCGAACTCAGATCTGGGGTGAAATCTATCAAACTTCATCACAGTTAAAGCTTTCATCTGGGTAGATAGGAAACACTAATTTACTTACCAAAAGAAAATGTCACTCAAGAAATATGGTACCGCTAAATGAGGAAAGTATCTATATTTTTAGTAACAAATATGCACTTTTTAGAAATTAGAGTTATTTTAAAAAATATATAGTTTATTTAATTTTTTGAATATTTTTATGAAGAACTTGAATTATGCTTTACATTTAAAAAAAATAGTATATGAGGAGAGTATATATATTTCTATAAACAAATATGCACTTTTTAACATTCAGAAAAATTTAAAATATATATATTTTATATAATTTTTAAAATAATATTATATTTGTATGAACAAGAACTTGAAACATGTTTGACAGTGAAAATATATCTTTTTTTTTTTTCAAAGAGAAAAAAGCTTAATTTCATTCATCTTTTGAGAGCAAAATTACATTATGTAGATTCATTGTAGCCGTGAATTTCCAAGTCCTATAATCATAGGTTCCACTGATGAGACTTTTCCGTCTTCTGTCAAAATGCAAAATAAAAAAAACAGACCTGTTTAGTGTTCTGTCCCACCGGACTTAAACATGCTGTTACATTTTCGCATAATATTGCATGTAGGAAAAATAAATCTAAAGTTTTAACGCAGTTTTAATTACATATAGAAAATAAAATATGCCATGATTCAGTCCATAAATGGACGGTGGTAGTACTCATAGCACTGCCCGGCCCTTACTTCTTTAACTTTCCAAGTGCCCAAATCCAAGCGCAGCCCTTCTTTGGATGCCTGGTCCGCCTCTTTGTTATTTTTCCTGTACACATGTCGGCAGGCGAATGTATCAAATGATTGAATCACTGTCTGAATAGATGAAAGTAAATTTGCAAGTCTAACATTTCTGCATGCTTGTGTTTGCTTGATCCAGTTGATAGCATTCATGGAATCACCAAGAACAATCAACCTGTTTATACCCTTCTCCGTGGCAAAGATAAGTAATAATTTAAGGCTCATAAGTTCTGCATAATTATTGGTACCCGGCCCCAATCCCATAGTGAGGGAGAAGAAATGAGAATCAGACAAATATAAGAACGCCCCCCCTCCACATAAGTCATTTTGAGGAGCACCATCGAAGAAGCCCCATGGGTAAGATTTGTCCAAAACAAGGTTCAAATTCCTTCTCTATTCAGCAGCCCGAATGTGTTCAGGCAGAGCTTTGTATAAACCCACTGATTGAGTGCTAGTTATTTCAGGGATACATGCCTTGTTTTCGAAAATCGCCCCATTCCTTGCCAACCATATCTCCCAGATAATGATCAACGGTAAGGTTTTTAGTTTGAGCGAGAAAAGGATCTCCACCAGCTATCCCACGCGTTGTTCACAGAATCACCTTCCCATCTATGATTCAACCCTACCTGACTCAGACAGTCTTTCCAAACAGCAATCGTGTGGGAACATGTGATGAAAAGATGTGAACTCGATTCCAATTCCTTCATGCACAGTACATACCATCCAGGGCCTTGAAAGCCTCTTTTCTGTAATAAATCCCACGTCGGGACCCTGTTCTCAAGAACACACCACATGAACAGTCTCGCTTTTGAAGGGCACTTTAGCTTCCAAAGAGATCTCCACCACCAGACCTCCTCCCTACCCCCATCATCAACACTCAAATACAAATATCCCGCCTTTGGGGTATAGACCCCTGCCGGATCCAAGTCCCAAACTAGGTCATCCTCCTGCTCTATGAGTTGGATGTGTGCCAATTGTAGGCCTCTGATATAGGTTCCAAGAGAGGTAGCTTCAGGTTCCCCCAACCCCAGCAGAGCTGTACTTTTCCAATGTTGGATCCAGGGGTCCTCAGGACTTTGTTCTGCTAGCTGATTTAAAGTAGTGATCCCCCTTACAGCCAGATCATTAATAACTACCTCGGGAAGCACATGTAGCTGTTCACTCCCTATCCATGGATCCCTTCCCACTAGTACCTTTTCACCCGTACCCACATCCCAAGTTAAATTTGACTCTATCAGTGAGAAGGACTTCACCACAGCCTTCCATATCACCGAACCCCCTGTATGTGATTTCTTGGGATTCCTAATCCATTCCTCAATACTCTCATGAGGAAAATATTTCTATTTGATTACACGAGTCTATAAGCTAGTAGTTTTGATCAGTCTCCACCCTCCTTTTGCAGCCTTTGCTTGTGCAAATAAGAAAATGTTTATAAGGTCCCATCCCCCAAGCCCCTTTGGGACCGCTATCTTCTTCCAGCTGGCCCAGGGGGTCACCTGTTTATCCTTTTTCCCGCTCCATAGAAATCTGAAGCAGATCCTCCTAATTTGTTCTAAAATCCCTTTTGGGATCCATGCTAGTGACATCCAGTAAACAGGTATTGCTTCCAAAACAGCCTTAACCAGCACCAGCCTCCCAGCTCTTGACAGCCACCTAAACTCCAAACTTGAAGTCTTTTCTCCACCTTTCCTATCAACCAGCTCTAATCCTTTTTCAGATAACAGTTAGCTTTAAGTGAGAATCCCAGGTATTTTAAACCCACATCCAGTCCTATGAGGTTAAAAGGGAAATTCTCAATGAGTTCAAGCTCTTCTTTTGGGCGCAACAAGTGAGTAGTAAGAGTTGATTTTTCAACGTTTATATCCATCCCTATAGCTTTCGAGAAAAGATCCAGTATCTCCTTCAAGGTCCGCGTATCCCTTCTATCTCCAGAGCAGAAGATCAAAACATCGTCCACAAAAAGAAGGTGGGTAATATCTAACTGTTCACCAATACTGATGCTAGAGAAACAGCCCTGCCTCTTAGCCTCATGTAAAGCCCTGCTTAAACCTTCAGCCACCAACAAGAAAAGTAATGGGTAGAGAGGGCACCCTTGTCGAAGGCCCCTCTCAGCATGGAAAAAAGGTGAGGCCGCCCCATTGATTAGCACAGAGAAAGAGACTGTATTTATACAAGACATGATCCATCTAATGGAATTTATATCGAACCCCAAGTGTGTTAGTAACAGTCGGAGATAAATCCAACTTACCTTATCATAAGCCTTTGAAAGATCAATTTTCAGAATAGCCCCTTTGATACTCCTGCTCTTCAGACTATGCATGCCTTCCTGTGCCACCCCTATGGCCTCATGAATCTATCGCCCTTCCAAAAACCCAAATTGCTCAACTGATATATTCTCAGATAATATAGCTTTTAATCTGCAAGCCATAACCTTTGAGACAATTTTATAGATACAATTGCATAAAGAGATGGGCCTAAACTCATTGAGAGTTGCTGGGTTGTCCGTCTTTGGAATGAGTGCAATGAAGGTAGAATTGAAGCTTGCAGGAATTCTTCCTGAAATCCGGGTATCTTCTACCACCTGTAAAAGATCCAAGCCCAGAACCTCATAGAAACCCAGAAAGAATTCTATCGTCCACCCATCCGGACCAGGACTCTTATCTTTTTGAAAACTGCCCAGTACTGCTTTTAACTCTTCTTCAATCACAGGTCTCATCAACCTCCTATTGTCCTCCTCGACAAACCTCGGAAACATCTGAGCAACCTTGATAACTTCCGCAATGGAAGCCTGTGCTGGTGCTCGGAATAAAGATGCAAAGTGATTCACCCCACATCGAGCTTTCCCTTCAAAATCAAAATGTTCTTTCCCTGCCTCATCTTTCAGACACCAGATAGTATTAGCAGCCTTTCTTCCCCTGGTATAAGCATGAAAAAATTTTGTATTCTCATCCCCAGACTCTAACCAGATCACTCGGCTCTTGAGTCACCAGGCTTCCTCCCTTTCCAGTAAAATAGTGTTCCTTCTGTCTTTTAACCTAACCAGAGCTTCTTTTGATTCCAAGGTCAAGAGCCCCCCCCCTACTCCTTCATAGATCTGTAAAAGTTCAGCCTCTACAAGCTTCAGTTCAGCATCCTCCCTCAGTCTTTTTGCTATAGCCCATTCTTTTACCTCCCCTTTTAGTCTTCTAATGTTCTCAGCAAATTGAAAGGCAGCTGTTCAATCCAGAGACTCATCGTAAGTCCTCCATAAAGCCAAGAAAAGATTTTTGAAGGATTCATCAAGGAGTCATGATCTGTTATACTTTAGTGGGCTGGGCGGATTGTTAGGCCCTTTTTTAATCTCAAAGAAAATAGGGAAATGATCTGAGTTTCCCCCACTTCCTACCCACTGTCTTACGAGAAAAAACCTGTCCACCAGCTATTCTGCCACCAGAAACCTGTCCAGCCTTTTCGCCACCCTAGCTTCTCCTCCCCTATTATTCCTCCAAGTAGGCTTCAACTTAATAGGCTCAACATCCAACAGGTTTTTTTCAACCAACTTTTGTAGAAAAAACCCTGCTTGGGGATCCGCTTGAGCATGAGGGACCCAAATTTCTGTCTGACCCAGAGAAAAATTTAGATCTCCCGCCACCACAACCGAGTCTCCTCCAATAAAAGGGTCCTGTAAAAGTGAATCCCAGAAAGGAGCTCGATTCAAATAAGGCCCATAGACATTAATCACAGATAATTGTGTACCTAAGTCTATCGACAAGAGTTCAACTCCCAAAACAGAGTCTCTCCCCCAAGAGTTTATGAGCTATGCCATACTTAACTTCCATCCCACAGCCAACCCCTCCGAACGACCCCGAACATCCAGAGTCACAAAAGACCACCCTACTAGCCAACTCTCCAATCTTTCCTTGATAATATCACCTAACCCTAAAGTCTCTTGTAGCAAAATCACATCAGGGTGTTCAAGAGTAAGCACCCTTTTGAAGGCTGATTTCTTTTTGGGCCCAGCCAGACCCCGGCAATTGAAGGACATAATATTCATATCCTAACAGGCTTCCGGGCATTCACCGCTCTAAGTTCCCTCTCAATGGAGAGTTGTTTCCGCTCATGCATATCATTCTTAGCCCTCGACTGAGCTTTTGAGAGATGTGAAGTTCTGCCCCTTCCCTTTCGCACCGGTACCTGTTCTTTCCCCAGACCCCCCCCCAGATTTTTTGTGCAGGACCTTAGGAAGTACCCGGATTCTGAAGATTCTGGAGATGAATTACCCAGATCCTCAATCCCCTGCCCAGGATCTGGCTCAAGAATGATCGGAGGGTTTGAAATCGACTGAGTATTTTCAGGGGAGGGTTCAAGTAAAGGACCAGTAGAGTCATCCCTCAAAATAGTTGAAACCCCAGCCTGGACAACCCCCGTGGGCAATAAACCCTCTTCAGAGGGGCCCGATAAGGTCAAGTTTTTTAACCCCTCCACCCAATCAAGCCCTACCAAAGTGCACTGATGCAACAATAAATTTAAAGATGGAGAGAGGGAGAAAGTAGTATTACCCAGGATGGAAGACCCCGGAGTTTTATCTGCTTCCACAGGTGCAGTGAGTGCGGCCATGACTGCTGTAACAGGAAGAATATTTTCTCGAACCTCTGGTTCCCCCTCTGAAACTTGACTGGTCGGATCAGAATCCTCTGAAATCCTCTCGCCTCGTGAGCCCTCTGTCGTCGACATAGGATCAGTGGACTCCAGATCGATTTGGTCTCCTTCAGTAGCAGCCTTTTGTACTTTTCTCTTCCCACTGTTTAAAGTACGCAATGGAAGGCGACAATCCGAGACAGGATGTCCATATGCATGACATATTCTACACCGAAAAGGCACGTTTTCATAGTCCAGAAGTTGAGTGATGCTATCAGGCCCCCAAACCAAGTCTATAGTCTCAGGAAGACCCTTGCGGATGTTCAAATCCACCAAGATGTGGGCCACCTGTTTGTAATGGGTCTCCATGGAAGAAAGGTCCACCTCCAAATATTTTCCCAAGATATCATTGATCTGTCGAAAATGCAGAGGATCCTAGAAATGAAGAGGCAGGCCTGGGAGCTGGACCCATATCGGGATCTTGTCTACTCTCTCCCAACTTGCATCAAAAAGGAGATGCCAAGGCTTTAAAAGGATAGGTGAGTGGTTCAAATGCCAATTTTGATTCAGGATCAGCCTCATGTCTGCCTCTGATTTCACCACCACCGCAAACCAGCCACGAAGTAACATATCCACTTCCGGAGCATAACCCAGAAGCACCCTCCAATGATCATCCACCCAATCCACCAAAGTTTTGCGGGCAAAGTTCCTGCCCATAACCCTACCCATCAGCGTCTTCTGTGACATCATTAAAACCCTATCCCATTCAATATCAACTCCAACTGCATAGCACCCCACAGGTCTTTATTTTACCCAAACCCTCTTGCGCCTCTTTGAAGTTCCCCTGATGTTCTCCTCTGCCCCTGTCGCATCCCCAACAATACCCTTCGACTGTCCAGCAACAGAGATCGGGCTCACGCATCCCCTGTGCTCCAATGATACCAATGGAACCCTCCTCTCCACCTCAGCTCCTCCTCCCCCCACTCCACATGCTTGCTCCACCTGCCATGCCACCCCAGCCGCTGCAACACAATCAAAACCCTGCACTACTTCAAAACCTTCCTCCACACCTGACACCGAAAACCCTAAATTCCGGGAAAAGAAATCCCCTGCTTCCGTCCAGCTAGAACTGCCCAACAGGTCCACCTGACACCCATGGCAATCCTCAATAACACCCAGAAAATGACATTGTGGTGAAAAAGAGAGAAAATCGGATGGTGAAAAGTCAGAAACTAGTCCCTCCTGACCTCCACCGGTCGTTCCAGTTCCTTCAGGTCCCAACCTCGGGAAATCCTCCAGGCCCTCCATCAACCCTCCAGCTGGCACCCCCCACACATCCTGAGCCTCCAGGTGGTCACTAGAATAATCAACCAGCTCCAAATCTTCCATCGCAGCCACAGAAACCAAGCTTAACCAAACCTTGACAAAAAACCGTTCAATAGCAGCCACAGTAACCAAACTTAACCAAACCCTGACAAAAAACCGTTCAATAGCAGCCCCAAGGTGAGATCAATAAACCCTACCAACAGAACAATAAAAACAATAAAAGAAAACTCCGTGAAAAGTAAGAAGTCCTGCAAAGGAGCCACGACATGCATGATGATGGCGACAGGGGGTGGTACGGTCAGAAAGAACCACCCCCCTATCATGGTTGTACGCCCTGATCGATAATACGCCTTCTCCAGAGCCTTCGAAACCCTACCTCCATCCCAGTGAAAATATATCTTATACGAGGAAAGTATATATATTTTTACCAACTTTTTAAAATTTTAAAATATATATAGTTTATTTAATTTTTAAAATAATATTATATGTTTATAAAAAGAATTTGAAATATATTATATATATATATATATATGAATATGAAAGCAATTAAAATAATAAAATATTGTAAAAATACAAATAAAACATCATCCAGGGAAGCAACTAACATAATAATCAGGTCTTCACTTGCATGGAGTGTCGCGGGCAAGTCTCACCAGATCTACAGTTGAATGTGATTAGTAATTTGGATGGGATATTGCCTTCTTCTTTGAGATTGGGTATCCATTTGGATTCTTTGGTTATGATGAACAACGTAAATGGTGCTTGTGATCATATTCATAAAGTTTCTGGTTATCAGGTTGACAAGCATTTATCGGTTAGTCCTCAGGAAGCTGGGATGGTTCCAAAGGTTAGTAAAGGCTTGAATGTAGATCTGGGATTTACTCCATTATCTGATGCGAATCATGAATCTATCAAGTCTAAAGACTCCGATATTGAACATGTGCATGCCCCTATATTTTCTGTTAGCAAGGGATTATCTAATACTAAGAAGAGGATGCCTAAGTCCATTAAGAAGATAAACCCGGTTTTAATGACTCTGGGAGAAGACGTGCTTTTAAATGATATAGTTCTCACCAATGCTTTGACCTTGGTTGGAAGGTTTGGAAGGCGTAATTATAATGCCGAATCTCTACATGGGTGGGTTGTTAAGACTTGGAATGAGATTATTAGCATTTGTCCTAAGATTTATATACTTCCAAGGGGTTGGATAGCTTTTAAATTTTCTTCAGTGGATGAGGCTGATAGGATCCTAGCTGGAGTTTGGAAATGGGACAATGCTGGCCTACTTATCAAGAGGTGGACTCCCTTTTTTGATCTACGGAAGGAAAGGTATGGCCAAGTTCCTATTTGGGTCAAACTCCCAAATTTACCTTTCGAATTCTGGTCTGCTGATTTTTTCAGACTTGTTGGGAATACTTTGGGAACCCATTTGGAAACTAATTTTACTTATTTAAACTCTAGGGTTTGCTGCATAGGCTGGGTTCTCGTCTTGTTAGACTTTTGCCTGGGTTTACCTGCGAAGCTAGTTATTAAAAAGGGTAATAGTGATTTCTTTCAGCCACTGGATTATTTTGGAATCCCTTTTAGATGCTTTAGATGTCATGGTTTTGGACATCTGGCTAATGATTGCTCTCTTCCATTTAATAAGCATTCTTCTTCCAAAGTTTGGAGAGTAAAAAAAGATGGGATTTAGTCTACAGCAAAGGCTGGATTGTCTGTGGATGAGAATTTGGATATGCATTCAGTTTCTCATGATTTTGAACCATTAGCCAATCTTAAACAGTTAAGTATTTCTAATTCTATGGACGTTCTTGATAACACTCCAGTTCTGAACCTTTCTACTGAGGCCTTATCTCCTTCTGTTCCGAATTGGTCTTTGAAGGATCTGGGTTTTGTATCTCCTTGTAAGGCAATTGTTAGCAAGGGGTATAATCTTCGATCGTGTTCTAAATCTGTTCAGGAGACTTCTCGGCCTGTAAAGGATAAACCTGGGAATCATGTAGTAGATCAGGATCTGATTGGGGATGAAAATGTATTACATCCTGTAAAGAGAGGTGTTGGGGCGCTTAGAGAAAAGGCCCTTAACAAGGTTTCTATATGATCCTTATGTCCTTAAATGTTAGGGGTTTGGCTAGTCTTCCCAAGAAACTAGCAGTTAAGAGACTTATCGATCAACATGCATTTGATGTTATTTTTATTCAAGAAACGATGATTGAGGGGTGTGTGTTGGTTCAAGATTTGGAACTTTTCATTCATGGATGGAAGTTCATCTCGGTGGATGCTATGGGCAGATTGGGTGGACTTATTTTGGGATGGAAGTCTTGTAATTTTCTTTTTCATAATGCCAAGGCTATGAAAGCAGGGTTGTGTGCTGTTTTATTTTCATTTGATTTACAAAAGGAAATATCCTTTGTTAATCTTTATGCGCCCTATCATGATAGGGAAATTTTATGGAATAACTTGATCAAGTCGGACTGTTTCAGGATTCCTTATTTAGTTTTTGGAGGCGATCTTAATTTTTCATTGGGACTTTTTGAAATCTGGGGGGTTAATGCTCAAGTAGATCCATTAACTAATTTTTTCCACAATTTGTTGGAGAGTTTGGGGATTGTTGACATTAACCCTATGGTAGCTATTCCTTCTTGGAGTAATCGTAGAGTTGGTTCTGAGAGTATTTGTAAAAGATTGGATCCTGTGTTAGTCTCGGTTGATTTCCTAGATTGTGATTTCCTTCTTAAACAATGGATTGGGTGTGGAGGTATATCTGATCATCAACCTATCTTTCTGCAAATTTCTTCTTAGACTCCTAAGGCCCATAGTCCTTTCAAGTTTAATGCAGGATGGCTGGATCATATTGATTTGGTTGAAGCCTTAAAAGATTCTTGGGTTCTCTTTGATGTTTGGTTTGCTTTATCTCCTGCTGCACAATTTAGTGAGAATATTAAACGAATTAAAGTAATTGCTACTAAGTGGTCATTGAATAAAAAAGCTCAGAACATTAAAAATTTGGTTGATATTGAATTTGAGCTGAAAAGATTTCATGATAGTCATATTTCTGGTATTTCATCTGTGGTTGATAAAGATTTATTGATTGAGATTGAATCTCGCAAGAGTGCTATTCTACTTTTCCGGGAAAAGGAGGCTCGCCAGAAAAGTATGGCGTTATGGTTGAGGTGTGGTGATGATAATACTCCTTTCTTTCACAAATTCGCTGCTCATAGGAAATGCCGCAATTCTATATGGAAACTATATGATGATTCTGGAAATCTTGTGGAAGGATCTGAGACTATAGCTGAGGCTGGGATTCATCATTTTGAAAGCCTTTTTATAGAAGAAGCTGATCTCCATCTTCCAGAAACTGTTCATAGTGCTGGTCATTTCCCAAGTTCTGTTTCTGAGGATGATAATGCTGAGCTTATGCAGGTTATTATTCTTAAAGATATCAATCATATTTTATCCATTAGCAAAAATGATAAGAGTCCTGGACTGGATGGTATTCCTGTTGAGGTGTATAGATGTCTGTTTGATGTTTTAGGTGAAGACCTCTTAAGAGTCATTGAATCGTCCCAGATAAGTGGAAAGATCCCTGGTGTTTTTAACTCTACTTTTCTAGCTCTTATTCCTAAGATTGATAGTCCTTTATGTTTTGAGGATTTTAGGCCTATATCTCTGTGTAATTTTGTATACAAAATTATTGGTAAGATTATCTCGATCAGAATCAGAAAGGTTTTGAGTAGATATATTTCTGGTGAACAGTTTGGATTTTTGCCGGGAAGGCAGATACATGATGTTGTAGGTGTCATACATGAAGGTATGCATTCTATGCATGTTAAATTCATAAAATCTGTTATGATTAAGATCGATCTATCTAAAGCCTATGATCGAGTGAGCTGGGTTTATCTTCGGGTTATTCTTGCAAAAATGGGTTTCGCAGGAAACTTTATTGCATGGGTTATGAGTAGTCTTTCATCTGTCTCTTTCTCTTTGCTCATCAATGGTGTTGCTACTAATTTTTTTAAATATGGTAGGGGACTCAGACAGGGGTGTCCTTTGGCACCACTTCTGTTTCTTATTGTGGTTGAAGGCCTTGGGAGGGATATTCTTCATGCTACACTGCATGAGAATTATCATGGTTTATCTTTTGGTAATGAAACAATATTAACTCATGTTCTCTTTGTGGATGACATCGTCATGGTTAATGATGGTTCTGAACTATCTCTCTCTACTCTCTATGAGATTTTACTGCATTTTTGTAAGGCATCTGGGATGCAAATAAATGTTAATAAATCTTCTTTATACTACTCATGTTTGGAAGATTCTGAAGTTATTACATTATAGAATATCTTCAGTTTTCCTGTTGATAGAATTGATAATGGTATGAAGTACCTTGGGTTTCATCTTAAACCTTCCAGTTATCTTATTAGGGATTGGGATTGGCTGATTATTAAAGTTGAGCAAAGGATTCAGAATTGGAGCTTCCGTTGGTTGTCCAAAGGAGGAAAGCTGATATTGATTAAAGCTGTTTTAGAGGCCATTCCAGTCTATTGGATGCATTTTTGGGTACCTATGGGTGTCATAGACAAAATCAGAAAGCTTTGTTTTAGCTTTATTTGGGCAGGTAAACATAACTCTTCTGGTTTACCCTGGATATCATGGAAGTTTCTTGCTATGCCTAAATCTATGGGTGGTTGGGGACTTAAAGTCCCTAATTTATTTGCCAAGGCACTTGCAGCAAAAAAGGTCTGGGATATCATTCATGGTTCGGGTTTATGGGTTAAGATAGCAATTCAGAAATATATTTATCCAATGACTATTCTAGATTGGATAAGATCTACTATTAAAAAGAAAAAGAACATCTCTATCTGCTGGAAAGCTGTTCTTTGGGCTTTTGATCTCATTGGAAATTTTCTGGTCTGGAATATTGGTTCTGGCAATGCAGTTCGTATTGGTTTAGATCCGTGGGCGGGATGTAAGTGGAGACATGCTCTTCCTATTCCTATGATAGAAAGATTACATTTGGATGGTTTTCAATTTCTTTCTAATATTGGAATTCCTGGTTTATCTGTTTTGATGTCTCAGGAATGGTTATCTGCAGATTCTATGGGTTTTATTGAACCACTTGAGATTGCTGTTTGGAATGGATATATTTCCATTCTCAAGTCCAGCCATGTTAGACTTTCTAATGCAGATGCTTGTCTTATTTGGAATTTATCAAAAACAGGCAAGTATTCTCCTAAAGTGGGATATGCTGAACTTATTAATAGAGAAGTGGAATCGGTCTGGTGGTGGAAGGTCATATGGAAGATGAAGTGTCCCCTAAAAGCAAAAATTTTCAGTTGGTTTCTTCTTTCTGGTAAAGCATTGACTTGGGATGTTCTCTGCTTGAGAGGTAGAGAAGGTCCTGGAAGATGCTTTTTATGCAAACATAATAGTGAATCCAATTTTCATATTGCAGTAGATTGCCCTTTTACTCAATCTGTTTGGTCAATTATTGAGGATCATCTGAAACTTAATAATCTATGGAATGGTGATTCCCTGTCTGCTTGTTTTAAAAACTGGTGTTTTTTATTAGATGTGGGACCTATCAAATCCTTACCTATCATTGTACTCTGGTTCATATGGAAAGCAAGAAACAGATCTTGCTTTGAGGATCTTGACTCATCTCCTGCACAGGTATCAAGCTATAGTTTGGGTATGTTGAAGAATTTACCACAGACCTTATCTGTGGTCTCTATCAGATCAATTTTTGTGGAAGAAATTGAACAAACTTATGCATGGGGTTATTTTGATGGATCTGCAGCTGGGGATCCAATGATTTGTGGGGCTGGAGGTATTTTGTTCATATCTAACAGGCATTATGTTACTTTCAAAGCAGGTTTAGGTTTGGGCACCAATAATTTTGCAGAATTATGTGCACTTAAGCTTCTCCTTAGGCTGACTCGGAAGCATAATTTGGATAAAATACAAGTTTTTGGGGATTCCCAGTTAGTTATAAATTGGGCATCTGGTAAGTATTGATTATTAAATCTTGAACTAGCCATGATTCTTCAAGATGTTCACTATTTAGCTGATAGTCTTGATTATGTGTCTTTCAAACACATTTATAGGGAAAGAAAATTCAAAGTAGATACTTTGGCTAAAGCATGTGGAAGCTTACTTGAAGGTTTTTGGAGTACTTGTGAATAGAGAGGGGCAGAAGTTATAGAAAATTTTCAGGTTTTCTAATATGTTTCTGTGGGCTGGCTGATTATGCAGTTTGTAGGACTGTATTTTTCTTGATTTTGGTTCATGCTTATTGTTCTTATCTGACAGATTCGTATGAATACTTTGCTGGTTTTTTTTTTGGAGATATTATTGCTTGGGCAATTCTGGATTATTTGATTCTGTTCCACCCTTGAGACATGATGGCTTGGCTAATATTTTATGCATTTTTTTTGCATAATTTTGGTGACTTCAAGCAACATATTTAAGAGCGTGACAAGCGGGCTGTTTGGCCTCTTTTTATATGGCGTTGAATTGGATATGAACTTTATTCTTTGGATGGTCTGGAAATGGCCAATTTATTAGCCGCTGATTTTTTGCTCAGCTTATGAATTATCATTCATTTATGAGACTACTTCAGCTAGCTTGTTTTGCTCTGGTTATTTTTCTTGTGATCACTATGATTCACAGTTGATCTGACCTGAATGATCAGGAATGATGAAAAAAGTTTGCTAAGATCAGATTGAATTGACTGCATGGCATTTTTTTTCAGAGAATGTTATGTTTCTTTTTGAGGATATTTTGTATGTAATGACAACTTTACAGTTGGATCAGTTATGGATATGGTAATGGTTTTTGTGCTCCTCCTGAGGCAAATATTGTTATGTAATGACAACTTCATAGTTGGATTTTGTATAATGGACTTTGAGGGCCATTTGTTGAAAGTGAATAAAATATTTACGATTTTTTTCTTTGGAAAAAAAAAAACTAACATAATAAAACATTCTAAAAATACAAATGGAACATCATCCTATCAAATAGCTACATTTTAAATCATAAAATAAAACAATCCATAATCATTGCCTCTCTTACCATTTGAATGTATCTCTTCCTTAAATGTCAATTATGCAATGCATTTGAATGTTTCTATTAACTAAAAACCATTTTAATGCATAGTACTCATCTTACTTATTTTTATAGGTGTCATTTTATTTTAATAAAAACAATTCATTATTTTTAAATACACTATATTATGTTTCACTAGCATCTAATCTTTTTTTTTTGGGAATCTTGGTCATTTTCTCTCTTTTTCAAAAAGTGTACCCACTTGTAAAACAAAATGAGGGAAACTAGGCCCAAATTTATCTCCTAGGCTATTTGTAGTGATAATTTCACGAGTGGATTGATGTTACATCTCTAACAAGATTCTGATGTCTAAGGGGAAATAAAAATTTAGAACATTGTCCATTTTGTGAAAGATGAGGATTTATTCATCCAAGAAGGCCATGCAACTTAAGTTGGGAGACATTACATGTCGACGAAAAATCAATTGTAATGGGAGCTCTAGTTTGAAGGCATTTTCACCAATCCACTAATCTACTCCAAAATATGATATGGCCCATAACAAAGTGGGTGAATATTATGATAATTAACTCCATGAAATGTAGAAGGATTTAGAGACATGAATTAGTTTGTAATCACTAAGGGGGTCCTTAAATTCATCATTAAAAATTATATATTGTAAAAAAAATCACAATTTTGTAAATTTTAACGTTGTAGAAGGATTCATAGACCCCTTCTAAATCCATCTGCAACATTGAAATTTACAAAAATAGTGTAAAAAAATTACAATTTCATAAATTTTAACATTTTAGATGGATCATAGACCATCTGAAATATTCAAAGAGTCTCTGAATCCATCTGCAATGTTAAAATTTATGAAATTCTAAAATTTTATTGTCAAAATTGCAAACACTAAGAGAGAAATACCTATTTTGTTTTCTCTGAATCCATCTACATTGTTATGTTTTACTAAATTTTAGCACTTCATATAGATTTAGAGAACCCTTAGAAAGGGGTCTTTGAATCCATTTATGATGTAAACATTTAGTAAATTGTAAACCCCCTCATGTGTCACAACTTGTCAATTGACACCAAAGTAGTGTTACTGTTCATAACAACATCCTAGTGAGACACCAAATTGATGATGTGTCGAATAGTGTCATTATACCCACCGACGTACCACATAAATATAATTTTATAACCATGCATATATTTATCATCATTATGGTAGTATATTGATATCATAATATATAATATTTTTATATTATAATATAAACACACACATAATTGTAAATAAACAAATCAATATATATATATATATATATATATTCTAAATAAAAAATTAATAGATCTAACCGCACCCATCTAAAGATATATCACAAATAAAAAAACCGTACGCCCAACAATCTATGTGACATGAGCCTACCAAAGGAGGATGTGGCTTCTATGTGTCAAGAAGGAATAACAACAATGGAATATGAACTCTATGCATCTATTTTGTAGGCCTATATGGACACCAAATTGGTTTCCTAGGGAAATCAATTCCATGTTGACTTGCTCGTAAGTAGGATCAAATAAGAAATTATTTTGACAAAAATCCCCAAAGGAGATGTTTCCTCCTAGAATGTGCACTAATTGTACAATATCTTAGAATGGATATGTCAAGAGGCTTATGTACTTTGCAATAAAAGGCATCTAGTATATGTTAAGCCCACCATGGTGAGTCTACTTCAGACATGTGTACAAGGGGCATATTTGTAGCAAGGTAGGTTGATATATGAGACTACAATTAGTTGTGGGTTTGTTTTCCTTGTTTATGCGGGGGTTACACTTATGGGTATGTAAGCCAAATGTGGTAGTGCAGATATTCCATGCTTAGTGTTTGGAAAAATGTGTCAAAGAAATGCCATCTCATGGATTTCTACAATTGTAGGATATGCCCTGAATGGGTGCAGAAATGATTCTTTGATTGTGTTTTACCATATAAAAATGGAAATAACCACACGTGGCTCGGGCTCAATCGTAAGCATTCTTCGGGCATGTTCCTTTTTAGGAACTCTGTGGAAAGGGAAATGTATTCATTCTTATGTGATCCATACTAGAATTAATGAGGATATGAATATAGGGAATTCTCTTGTAGCCATGTATTGCAAGTGCAGAAGTATAGACATTGCTTGTCAATGGTTTAACAACATGCCTAAAAGAGATGCGGGTTTTGAACCTTTCTGTTGTCATTGATGTCAAACGATGAACCAACAAGGTTTGAATAACAAGCTTGATAAAGATGTCAAAGCATGAAAATTATTGAAACTTCGTGTTGTCGTTGATAAAAATTGTTGAACATTTTTGTTGTCATAAATTTGAAAGGATAAATCGACAAGTCTACTATAGGTTGTATGTCAGACGATAAACCGTGAATTAAATAAAGAAGAACTTGAATACGTAAAAATCCATTTTGAAGAAATACATATAGAAGAAATTTGGAAGGTTAGGAAGTGCACAATTCCCACAAAGGCATGGGACATATGTGCCCAATACCACAAAGTTAAGAGGTGTCAATTTGTAAAACCCCACAATGATGAATTACCAAAGGATAGACGCTAATGTAGAATAAATATGGTACAATTAACTTGATCAAGAAGAAAGTGACTTGGGGCGTCATTGAGTAAAAGGAATTTCAACTTACGAACACATCTTTTAAACTAGAAAGAGTATAAATATGCAAGATATGGAAGCATTGTAGTAAGTTTGTGGAATGAAGACTTGAAGGTAATCTAATTTATTAGGGAAAGATTCTAATTCTTGGGATATCAATTGATAATGAAAAAAGTTTTTACAACAAATCTGAATTGCATAGATATGAACAAGATGAACACAGGGAAGTGCGCAAATTAGAACGCTACCCAAAATAAAGAAGCGACAGAAGTTATAGAATCAAAAATATTCAGACTGTAAATTGCAAAAGCCATAAGAAATCACTATCACATATCGTAGACTATTGTGAAACAATTAACTGAGAAAAATTCACATATTAGAGAATATGCAGTAGGTGGTAGACCATAAAGATGCAAATTGTGGATAACGTAACTTCATATTTCAGTTTCATTTGATACACACAATTTTTCTTATCAGGTAGGTAGGAAGAGGCAAGGAAAAGGAGTTGTAGCTTCCTTCCAATTGGTGCTAGTAAAACTCATGAGGGAGGAAGGAGGGGAAAGGAAAGAGAGTAGTAACTTCCTTCCAATTGGTGTTGGTTAAAAAATTAGGGAGTCATAGGTAGGGTAATATTTAGTGGCGAAATTTTTCCAATTGGCTATTTTTTGGGTTTTTTTCAAAAAATAAATTCTCTATTTGGTGTTTAATATCACCTATATTTACATAAAATATGTTTTTTTTATCATAATATTCACCAAACTTTATACATTTCATTATTAATTTTATGTTTCGCATTTAATATTTGCCTACCTATCTATAAACATGTTTTTTCATTCCAGAACAATCGCCTAGAATACTATACTTAGGTATAATATTTGAATCCTTAAAAAATACCCTCGGACTCATAGGTTCCTTCTTGTTGGATTTGGTAAAATAAAAAGGGGTTGTAGGATGTAGCCTCCTTCTAGTCGATGCATGTAATTATAATTGGGAGATGATGCTTCAATTATGTTGCAGCTGAAGAAACATAGATATTATTCTTCAATAGGTTGGTGCCTGAACTCTACGAGTTGGATCTTGTGCAAAAGGGTCAAATATCTGTTCAAGTTGGTTCTTGCACATATAGAAAAAATCATAGGTCTATTCTTGTAATCAATCCATTGATACTTGCAGATCAGGTTGGCATCTAAGTGAGTTGGTGCTCATAATTGAATATTGTTGTCTTTCATAGATGTAAGTATTCTTATATATATATATATGCATACACACACACACACACAAACACACACACACACACACACACAAACACATATATATGTNATATATATGCATACACACACACACACACACACACACACACACACACATGAGAGAGAGAGAGAGAGAGAGAGAGAGAGAGAGAGAAACAAATATGCTCTTTTTAAATTTTAGAAAATTTTAAAATATCTATAATTTATTTATTTTTGAAAATAATATTATATTTTTACGAAGAAGAACTTGAAATATGCTTTGTATTTAAAACATATAGTATATGCACATATATAGGTTGTGATTATCCTCATTCCCTCATTAGTCTCATTAAAGCAACTAAGATAACAAAACATTGTAAAAATACAAATGAAACATTATCCTATAAAATAGCTACATTTTAAATCATGAATTATAACAATCCAGAATCATTGCCTCCTAGTGTTTCAATGTATTTATTTCTTAAATGTTAATTATGCAATGCATTTGAATGTTTTTATTAACTCAAAACCATTTTAACGCATAACACTAATCTTATTATTTTAGAGGTAGATACAAATAGGGGTGATTAACTTTGACAATGGCATGTCTTTTTATTTTAATAATAAAAATTAACTATTCTTAAATACATTATTATGTTTCATTAACATTTTCTAATATTTCATTTTTCTTGGAATCCTTGACATTATCTCTCTTTTTCAAAAATTGTAACGACATGTGCAACAAAATGAGGAAAAATACACCCAAATTCATCTCCTATGTTATTTGTAGTGATAAGTTCACAATGATTGGATTGGTGTTACACCTCCAACAAGATTCCAATGTCAAATTACAAATGGAAATCTAGAACATTGTCCATTCGGTGAAAGATGAGGATCTATTCATCCAGCAAGGCCATATAGATTGAGTTGGGAGACATTACCTATTGATTAAAAAACAATTGTGAGGGGAGCTTTGGTTTGAACACGTTTTCACTAATCTACTACAAAATATGATATGATCCATAACAAAGTAATTGAATGTTATAATACTTAACTCCATGAAATGTTATTTCTAAAGATACAACTAAGCTTTGTTAGTAGCTTGGAAGGATGCATGGATATGATCATGATCATGTGGCATATTGGTTTGTGTTTGGTTCCTTTGAAGGGTATTGTGTACCTAGAGATGAACATTTGCTAGATATTTCATAAATGAAATGACATGTTTTTGGGTGTTGAGATGTTTCTATGAAGATGGAATGAGCAAGGTGGTCATGAATTGAAAAAGGCTGGTTGGTTGGTCCCTATAACACACTTCAAATGGAGAAAAACAAGAGATGGAAGAAACTAGAATATTATAGCCATGTCTTACTATGTGTTATTCCTTCCCAACTAATCATTCTCGGGATAGGTTATCTATAATAGTTCAACTAAGGTGAGAATGATCTCATTGGTTTTCACATCAATTTGGGGTTGGAAAGTAATACCTAATTGCATCTTGAACTCCAACATTTGATAAGTATTATTATAAAAATTACAAAGAAAATGAGAATCCCTATCATAATTGATAGACTTGTGAATGAAAAGTTGTCCTACCATGGTATAAAAAGGGCATGTTCTTTGTCCTACAATAATCATATTGTAATAGGGAATGAATAAGGCCATAGTTTTAAGATGGCATACTACAACAAAAAAGTTCACATTTCTAGAGTGTTAGGGAAAAGATCAAAATGAAATCCATAGAAACATCCTCCTAAGGACATGTAGGAACTGGAAGTGACTGTTACAATCCAAGATTGTGATTCACAAGCTTATTCTATCTACATAGGGTAGAAAGCCTAAAAAATTGACTAATATATTGGGAGATATAAGGCCATTTTATAAATGTTTCTATATATTCAAGACACCAATTGGGATTCTAAGGTTTCCCCCATTGGGTGAAGAATGTGCTTCCCTAATTAGCATCAAATGTGTCTAATTAGTAAGTGCACAAATTTGTTTCTAGTGGTACAACCATCCCTTTCAAAGTGTATAGTAAAAAAATGGTGTTTGTTCACTATATATGGTGTTGTAGAAAACATATAATAATTAGAGAAAACATTGTATCAACAACATGCTGTTCTTTCTAGTCAATAAAAATGCACACGCTAATCTCCGCAACTTGCAACCATGGGATATGTGGATGAATTAATAAGTATACTTCTTGACTCTATGATCCTTACTTATATTTGAGCATTATATGAAACTAAAGGTTATAGTATATACTTATATGTTGATTGAAACTTATATTGTGAACTAAGAAAGATCAATGGATGGTTGTTTTTTTGGAGAATAATTTTCTTTCATTGTAAATAGTGATTCTAGTGTTTTAAACTCCAAACTTAGATGCATTAAATTAATTATCCTATATTTTTTACTTCAATTTGGTTGTCGATAAGACTCTTGAGTGATGCAAATTACATTGTCGTTTGAGAACAACCGTAATAGAATAATTTATATCACAATTCCTCTCAATGGCTACTCGAAGTTAGGTTAATAGAAGATGGGTGCACAACAAAAGAGATTCTTCAGGTGTTGAAAGGTGGTTTCAATGTCGAGGGTCCAATAAAAAATACTTTGATTAGACAACACATGGAGATGATATAACATGTTATAAAATTGGAAAATGTTCTTACAATAATAATTATTACTACATATATTTTTATGACTAAATGACTATCAAAGACCTTAGAAAATTATGGAAAGATCAATTTAGTGTTTAAGCACAATCTCCATGGTCCTGTAGAATTATAGGTCTTGTAATTGTTTAGGGGGATCATATATTATCTAACCATGATGGGAATCATAATAAAAAGAGTCATTGATTATTTTGAATTCAAGAACCAGTATACTTTCAAGAAAAAAATTCAACCATAATTGTTTACTTGACATATTTATATTAAAAAAGCTACTTTTTTCTTCACATTTTCAACGTATGTCCCTGTGGTTTTACTCAAATTTTGATTTGGAGTACTTGTTACATGCATAATCAAATTATGCATCCAATGAGTAGCTACAAAAAATATTTTTGAGGGACCCCACCCCACAAAAATTTAAAATACATAAAAAACATGTTACATGTGCATCTAACTAGTACCTACACTTCATAGTTTTGACAAATCCCATCCCACAAAAAAAGAGAACACATAAAAAATGTGTTACTTGAGAGTAAAATGTTTTTTTATGTATTTCTCATTTTCATTGGGTGGGGTCTATAAAAAATATGTAGTATGGGTACTCGTTGGATGTGGAATTTCAATTCCACATCCATTAAGTTTTCCCACTCAAAATTTGATTAAAACCATAGCGATATATGTTGAAAATACAAACAAAAAAAGTACTTTTGTTCTCTTCCTCCAAATTTCATAAATATTATTTTAACTATTATTATTATTATTTTAACAGAAACAGGTAAAAATTGTATTAGTTTAAAAAGGCTGTAGCCCAGCCAAGATTACAAAGGGGGAAGTGCAGATGAAAGAGGGTTTATGACCTCTAACAGTATTGTCAGCCTTCTTATGAATACTTTGGGAGAGTGATCCCACTTGCTTCAAGAGATTTTTCGAGAAAAAATGAATCCTTACAAGAGTAAACTCTCACGAATTGTGAGAAGAGAAAAGTCCAGAAGTAAAGCATTAAATGGAAGGAGAGGTGAGATTCCCTTTAATGAAAGGGTCCAATTGCTTCTGGGAGCCCGAGAAAATGTTTGAGACCGTTTCCTTTTCCCTGCGTTCTTTGTTGGTCTTTCTCCCTCTGGTAAGGGGAGGAGAAGGGGCTGTAAAGTCTTCAGAATCAGAGTTTCCCTCTGACCTAGATGAAGGGACTAAGGATGCCAATCCTGCTTGGGATGGAGCCTCGTGACCTGAAAATTGGGGGGGATAAGGAGGAGTAGGTCTTGGAGAAGATTCTTTCACGGAAGGAGCATCAAGAACTATCTTTGAGGGGCCAGAGGGCATAGCCTACGCATGGTCATCTACTGCTTCCAATTATGGATCTTCGAGTTCCTACAAAACTTCAAAGTTGTTTTTAATTTTTGGTGGAGGAGATTCTGCGAGAGGAGTCAGATCTTAAGAAGATCCCTTGTGCTGTGAGGCTTGAGGCTCCTTTCTTAGAGGGGGTCATCATCTATTGATGACCATTTGGAACTCTGTATCTTTGGGAGTGGGAGGAGTTGTTGTTTTCTGTGATTCTTCAAGCTTGGGGCAGCATTTGGCGAAGTGGCTGTAAACATGGAAAAAGTTGCATTTGAATGGAATCTTCTCATAGTCAAGTTCTTGGATGTGACTCCAATCTCCTAAAGTAAGATTTAGGGCCTCCAGAAGCCCTTTTCTAGATTTACCTCTACGCAAATGCAGGCACATCTGAACTGACCCCCTTTTGGATCTGCACTATCTAGGTAGCACCCTAGCTTATTACCGATGTCCACAAGGGTGCTTTTTCCCCAAAGATGAAGTGGGAGGTTTGGCAGTATTACCCATATTGGAGCAGCTGTAAGATCTGCTTCTAGGTTAAACCCTAGAGTCCAAGGAGCTAAAAACAACCCTCTCGAGCCCATGAAGAAGGGGCCCGATCGAAAGACTATATCTCATTCTTATTTATTCATAAACAGGAAAACAAAGTACCCCCTACCATATGCAAAGAGAGAGACATGTCCTTGCAAAATAGGGTTCCAATGTTCTGCAATCTAAAGCTCCACCGCCTTAGGGCTGGGCCACAACCCTGTAAAATTACCGATGAGGGCTTTCTCTGAGAGGATGAGCACTTTTTGACATGGATCTGAAGGAGAGAGCTCTAGAGAGGGGATCTCTTCTATCTTATTCACAAACTTGGAGGGGGCTTGAGAGGCTGCAAGAGGGGCGACCACTTGAACTAAGGCCTTGAAGGCTAGGAGTTGGTCATGAGAAGACATAACCAGGAAAACCTTGAGCCGCTGAGAAGAGTCGAACCCACATACCTAGCGCGGTAGCAGACACGCAGTGATGATCTGCTTGGCGAGAGGAGGTGGCTAGGGAAACCCTAGTCATGTTTTAGAGCCGCGTCCTTCCGTTCATAGCAACTATAACTATTATTTTATTATTTTAATTAGGAAACCCATTTTAGACCCCAAAATTTCTTTAATGTGAACAAGTAGATTTTAATGTTGAATGATTTGTTGTTGTTTATATGAAAAATTATATCCATGATTCAATAAGGGAGGCATATCATTTTTTGAATTATTGGGAGGAGCCATAAAGTTGTCATTCAGGTAATGAAATTACTTAAGGAGTTTTTTATGAGACTGTGTGAGAGAGGGATATTGTAATTCACATAGTAATATATATGTAAACATAATGAAATAAATAATAAGAAATAAGAAATAATGATTACTAATAAATTAATAATGACTAACTCTAGTACAAAATGACATATAAGCGACCAAGTGACCAAAAAATTTGGTCACCATAGCTTTTTCAAGGGATAAACGACAAAACTTGAGAAATTTTAAGTGAGCCAACTAAAAACAATTAAGTCAAATAACCAATTTGGTAACGAGCTAAAATATATGAATATATAAAAAGAAATCAAACTAAAAATGACCACATAACAATAACATTAAAAGAATATGAATTGGTCATTTCTCTAGTCATATTTAGTTGTGTCACTTCGACAATGCAAAATCACAATTTTGACAATGAATTTGTACAATCGTTAAAATTTAGTAAATTATAACATTGTAGAAGGATTTAGAGACACGAATTAGTTTTCAATGACTACTAAGTGTCCCTAAATCCATCTACAAAAATTATGAAATTGTAAAACAATTACAATTTTGTAAATTTGAACGTTGAAGATGGATTCAAAGACTCGTTCTAAATCCAGTTGCTTTATTAATATTTACAAAAATAGTGTAAAAAAATTACAATTTGATAAATTTTAACATTTTAGATGGATTCAGAGACAATCTAAAATGTTGAAGGTGTCTCTGAATCCATCTACAATGTTAAAATTTATGAAATTCTAAAATTTTATTGTCAAAATTGCAAACGATAAGAGAGAAATATCTAATTTTTTTCCCCAAATCCATCTACATTGTTACATTTTACTAAATTTTAGAACTTTAGATGGATTTAGAGAACCCCTAGAAACAGGTCTTTGAATCCATTTATAGTGTTAAAATTTACTAAATTGTAAACCCCCTCATGTGTCATGACTTGGAAGTTGACACCAAATTAGTGTTATTGACAATGATAACATCCTAGTTAGACATTGGATTGATGATGTGTTGAATAACGTCATTATAACCATCGATGTACCCCATAGTCATAATTTTATAACCATGCTTATATTCATCAACATTATGATATTACATTAATATCATAGCATTTAATATTGTTATATTATAATATAAACACACACACACACACACGCACGCACATATTCTAAATAAAAAATTAATAGATCTCACCACACCGATCTAAATATATCTCACAAATAAAAAACCATAAACCCGTTAGTCTATGTCGCGGGAGCCTATCAAAGGAGGCTTTGGATTCTATGTGTCAAGAAGGAAGAACAATGATCAAATATTAACCCTATGCATCTCTTGTGTAGGTATATATGGATGGCAAATTTGCTTCCAAGGGAAATCAACTCCATGCCCACTTTCTCATAAAAAGAATCAAATAAGAAACTATTTTTAAAACCAAACTTTTGAGCTTCTATGTTTCCAGTGGGAGAATGGATGATGCATGCATGATATTTAATACAATGTGTCAACTAAATTTCTTCTTATGGAATGAAATGATCAGGGAATATGCTTGGAACTAGCCATGTGAGCAAACTTTGGCACTCTACTACTAGATGGAACAGGTAAGCGTTCACCCAAATAATTTTACTTATCCCTTTATGCTAAAGGCGTGTGTTGGGATATTAGCTTTGCAAGAGGGTAGGGATATTCATCATCATGTACTTAAAAGTGGGCTCAAAATTTATGTTTATGTGGCAAGTTCCCTCACAGACATGTATGTAAAATGTGGGGATTTAGAGAATGCACGCAAGATATTTGACAAAATACCTAAACGAGATCTTGTCTCCTAGAATGTGCATTAATTGTAGGATATGCTTAGAATGGACATGTTGATAGTATTATGTACTTTGCAATCAAAGGCATCTTGTATATGTCAAGACCACATCAGTCACCATGGTGAGTCTACTTCTAACATGTGTGTAGGTGGCAAATTCGTAGCAAGGTAAGATGATCCGTTGGACTACAATTAGTTGTGGGCTTGATTTCCATGTTTATGTGGGTATTGCACTTATGGGTACGTAAGAAAAATGTGGAAGTGCAGATATTGCATGCATAGTGTTTGAAAAAATGCCTAAAAGAAATGACATCTTGTGGATTTCTATGATTTCAAGATATGCCCAAAAGAGGTGTATCAATGATTCTTTCATTGTCTTTCACCATATGCAAATGGAAATTATGACACTTGAATCAGGCTCAATTGTAAGCATGCTCTGAGCATGTCCATTTTTAGGAACTCTATGGAAAGAAAAGTGAATTCATTATTATGTGATTCATAATGCAATTAATGAGGATGTGAATGTAGGGAATTCTCTTGTATCCAGGTATGTCAAGTGTGGAAGTATAGACACCGTTCTTCAGTGCTTTGATAACACACCTAAAAGAGATGTGGTTGTTAAACCTTTGTGTTGTCATTGATGTCGAAGGATGAACCAACAAGGTTTGACCAGCAAGCTTGATAAATATGTCAAAGGATGAGCACTGTTGAAAATTTGTGTTGTCATTGATGAAAATTATTGAACCTTTGTGTTTTCATAAATGTCAAAGGATAAATTGACAAGTCTATTTTATTTTTGATGTAAGAATATAAACCATGAAGTTAATAAAAAAAACTTGAATATGTACAAAATCAGTTTCAAGAAGTGCATAGAGAAGAAATTTGGAATGTTAGGAATTGCACAAATCCCACCAAGCCATGGGACATATGTTCCCAATAGCACCAAGTTAATGGGTGTCAATGTGTAAAACCCCACAAAGATGAATTACAAAAGGACACATTCTAACGTAGAACAAATACAGTAGTTAACTTGATCAAGAGGAAAGCATGTTGGGACATCATCGTGTAAAATGAATTTCAACTTTCCAACACATATTTCGAACTAGAAAGAGAATAAATAAGAAATAGAAGTAAGCATTGTAGAAATATTGTGGAATGCATAATTGAAAATAATCTAATTTGTTTGGGAAATATTCCAATTCTTAGGATATCAATGGCTCATTGATCGCGGAAGAAGTTTACACATATATGAATTGCATTGATACAAAGAACATGAACATCGTGAATTGTGCAAATTAGAAGGGTACCTGAAATTAGATGTGTGAATATTTTACATATTAAATGACGTAGATCACACAATCCTATAAGTGACAGAAGTTACAAAATCACAAATACTTAGAGACTATACAATGCAGAAGCTGTAAGAAAACACTAACATAGATCGTAGACTATTGTGACACAAATAACTGAGAAAAATACAAAGATTAGAGAAGATGCAACAGGCGCAGATCAGAAATACGCAAATCATGGAAAAGTAACTACTTATTTTAGTTTTCATTTGATATGAAAACACTTTCTTATCGGTTAGGTAGGAATGGATAAGGAAAGTTAGTTATAGCTTCCTTCTAGTTGTTGCTAGTAAAGCGAATCGAGGAGGAAGGGAGGGGAAAGGAAAGCTATTTGTAGCTTCCTTCCAGTTTGCGATGGTAAAACAATTAGAGAGTCACAACTTCCTTCTAATTGGACCTAGTAAAATAATGAGGGGATTCTATCCTTCTTCTAGTTGATGCACATAATTATAATTGGGAGGAGATGCTTCAATTTAGTTGCAGCTAAAGAAACAAAGATCTCAGTCTTAAACAGGTTGGTCCCTCAACACTGCGAGTTGGATCTTGTGCAAAAGGAACTGATATCTATTCAAGTTGGTGCTTGAATTCCAGTAAGTCAGTGCTTCCATAGATAGAAATCTTTATCGGCTTGTTTCTATAATAAGCAGGTTGATACTTGCCAATCAAGTTGGTGCCTGAGTGAGTTGGTGCTCATAATTGAATATTATTTTCTTCCACAGATGTAAGTATTCTTATATATATATATTTATATATGTATATACAATATTATTTTTACAGATTTTGTGTGCAACTCTGTCTATTGTTATTTTTGCAGAAAAGTTTTTAATGGTGCAACTTTGTTAAGTGTTAAAATCCTAATAATATACACAATATACTAATTCACCCCCCTATAAGTATATAATAATTCTAACAATTGGTATCAGTGTGGATGCCCTTTTTTTAATACCCCAATTGTTAAGCCTGAGACTTATATCCTTCTTGTGACTTATGTTCTTTTGCATTATGGACTTATGATATTTTATATGATTGTGGAACTATGCTCCTTTGCAAGATTAATTTGATTAAGGACTTATGATTAATGTTTGATAACGTGACGTTAGATTTTGACACTGTTACTAATGTTAATGTTATTAGTAACATCTTTGCTATCTTTGAATGTTGCTACTATTGATTAAATAAACAACTGGCTCAACAAAGGAAACTAAAAGAGTATGGGGGACCATGGATTCCACAAAGTGAGGGGGAGTGGGTACATCCCTAGAACCTTGTAACTTCTTGTCATAAGGAATTACCCTCTTCTACAATGTATCCTAAATAAGAAAAAGGTAGAGAGAAATAAGCAATAATGAGACAAAAAAAGAGAATATTACGGTAGTTTTTTGATAACTTTCTATTCTGAAGTTGGATTGGGGCACTCTTGGTACTGTTGGAAAGGTCACATCGAGGGATACAACTTGTATGTTTTGTGATTCATGAGATTCATCACGGTTTGGCTAGGGATTGAATTTTTGCAAAAATGCGCATGAGGAATCTTGAAAAGAATCTTTTCGGAAAGAATATTTGAGAAGATTCATTAAAAGATGCTTTTCAAGAGGAATCTTCAAGATTCCTCATGCCTAGATTTACAAAAATGCACTCCCCAGCCAAACCGTGAAGAATCTCCCAAATCTCAAAAAATTAAAGTTGTATCCCTCAATGAGACATTTCCAATGGTACGAATATGTCCCCAATCAAACTTCGATATCAAAAGTTATCGCAAAAATAACGTAATATTCTCTTTTTCTCTCTCATTTTTGCTTATCTCTCTCTACCTTTTTCTTATTTAGGATACATTTTGGGTTTTGTAATTCCTTATGGTAGGATTAAGTTTGTCCATCCCAAGTCATATTTTCACCTTGGTGACATTAATAATGTTGGTCAGCCAAACCTTCTACAACCGACCCTATTCTCAATATTTATGGACTATGGAGTTAATATTTCATATTTTGCACACTTAAGTGGACCCCTTGTCCATAGAGTGCTTTCCTTGGGAATATATTCCCTCACATTTATGTGTTTTTGGTTATTTATGATCCCTTTTCCTAGTTTTTAAGGGTTGTAAACCATTTTCTAGCATCCACGCTTACACTATGCATTGATGATCCTATTTTTGTGCTTCCATGTTAGTAATGATCCTCTTGGATGCCTTATATTACCTATTTCTCCCTCAATGTTTTGTAAACCCCTTTATGCATTAGTGTGCCTCCTTGTGCTCTTCATGGCTCCACTCCTTGGTTTTTGGTAACGTTTCTTCATGGTGCTAATTCATGAAAGGGAGTCTTTTCACTAAGCCATTACTCCACTAATTCAGGCTAAGTCTCCATGATGAAGCTAAAAACTTACCTATCTATAATTGTATTTTATCCCTTTGGGTTAGAGTTGTCCTCCTTGTGCTATAAATTCATATGCATTCTCCTTGTTGAAGTTAATCTTGAGCTTTAGACCATGTGACTTGTGCTATCTATCCATGTTGGGAATGTTGGTAGTATTGGGAGTGTGTTGAGACTTAGAGTTAGTATAGTTGTGTTCCCTTTTATTGCATTATATCACTCTACTAGTCCAAATTCTCACATAGGAAGCCAGGAAATGGGAATGACAAGCTAGGTCATATCCCATAGGAAGTGGAGATGAACATGAAGTAGTAGTGGGAAGCATTGTGGTTCTCGGAAGAGGTAGTTACGAGAGTTGCTAGACGAAGTGTTCATCTACCTATGGATCCATGGTCTCAACTCAGGGGTGACATGCTCAAGTGAGGAATTCTTGACGATGTCTATGGTTGGGAGGAAATTCATCCTACTGTAGCCAATTACCCATATCTTGAGGTAAGTATTTGTCATACGATTTTATTTATGTTTTACATATTAATATGATGATTATGTGAAAAGGTTGATGAATTGAATTATCTATATGCTTGATTATTATATTTCATAGTCTGATTACTAAAATAATGGACTCCATAGGATTCAAATCTGAGATGATATTTATTTTGATCTTCTTTCATTTCTTCAAAAACTGTAACTATCACTCTACAATATTGGGAGGGGCGCAACAATATGTTTTGGTTCACCATGATATGTTCATTTTTATGATTTGGTACCTATTCCATTTTTTATGGAATGATGTTTCGAGTAAGTACATCCTTTCGTTTACTGAAAAAGATATCTAGATGACCAAGATATGTCCTTTTTGGTCCAGCAGTTTTCCCGGTGTGAGGTTGAGTGCACTGGTTGTTAGATTGGAAATTTTCTATGCATGGACATCTTTTGATTTCCATATCTGATTTTTGATAAGGTAATATTAATGTAATATTGATTTATGGTTGGAGGTAGGAAGCCATGTAATCTAAAATAATGATTAGTGAAAAATGGTTGTAGGGGAGAACCATTGAGAGGTGATTTTGTGGGTTGTGATTGCAGTTGATGCTTTTTATTTTTCTTTGGTTGCGATGTGGTTGGAGGTTGCAACCTACATATGTTTCTTGATGTGTGTTTTCCTTAGTTTTTATATTCACTAAAATAAAACACTGAACAACACCACAAACTAATTAAATCTGCAAACAATTACGAACACAATCCTTGGCAATTATAAACTATGTTTTTAATCATCTTTATGAAGTATAAGAATTTAATGTACGACCTTAATTGTACTATGATACTAGATTCATTATTCATGCACTGAATGATATTATGAACTTAAATCTAATGTTGATAAAGTTTATTAAGTGTTGAGAATGTTTAACTAATGGCGACGAATTATTTGATCAAGTAATTTAATTAAGTAATGCAACCTTAGTAATGTTTATTAAAGTTAGAACTTTAGTTAATAATATAATGGTGAGTTGTACTAACATTATTATCCTATTCTTAAACCAAAATTTAGAACCTTTTTCCTTGTCATTAAGGTCGGGGACAATACAAGTGGTATAAGAGCTTAAGGTTTCAACACTGGGACTATTGTGCCTTCTATAAAGTTTCAAGTCACTTTGTAAAAATGTATTTGAATTAGATAACTTGGATGCATGAACCTTAATATAGTTTCACATGCGAGCTAGTTAATTAAATTGTTAGATTGGGATGGATATGGACTTGATTTTCATCTAGTAAGGAGAATCTTGGAAGGATTTCTATCCCCCTTATCCAATTTGGTAGATTGTGACTTAGAAATGTTGGCTAGTTACTTTATAAATGAAAAGAAAAGTAGTTTTAATGATAATTAACTTATACCAATGTGTAGTTTACTAACATAATGTTGATAATGAATGCATTTCAGTTCCCAGTGATTGATTGAGAAAGCAGTATGACCACTAAACTAATATTTTAATCAAACTTTTGAAGACTAAATATTCAACAAGTAGAAGTTCAACAGTAGGAAGTTACAGATTGGAGATGGATTTTGAGGAAGGACATAGACCATATAGTCCTGAAAGGGAGTTTGTTGAGGGAAGAAGGTCAATTAGACATAACATGAGTAGTGAATTGTTAAGATTGGAGTATTCAGTGAGGAAGTATACAGAGGATAATGGAAGGATAATTCATACTGAGGAGAAGATTATGAATGATCTAAAATCATTGAATACCATCCAAAGATCCGTTGAAAAGAGTCACAAAATAGGTTATGTGAGGTCTATATCATCTGCAAAAATACCTTATCACTTAGAGAGAAAGAAGGGGTATCGATCAAGCAGTATAAAGAGTAGTCCTAAAACATCCTCAGTGAGATACAAGAAGAGGAGGTCTACTCGAGATGAACTAGTAGGAGAGCTTAGAAGAATCAATGCCCCAACTTTTGATGGAGAAGTAAAGAAAGGAAAATATGTTGAAGCATGGATGTTGAGACTTAGGAAGTTCTTCTAGTGGCACCAATACACACCTAATATGGAAGAATAGTTAGCCATATACCATTTGTATGGAAAGGAATCTCTCTAGTGGGATGAACTAGTTAAGATAAAAGACAATGATGAATAAATGATATCTTCGAAGAAATTTAATAAGTACTTCTAGAAGGAATACCTCTCTGAGCATTACTATGATAAAAAGATGGACAAGTTCTTCAAGCTTAAGTTGGGAACCATGACTATGGATTCCTATGAGAGGAAGTTTTAGAACTTTTGAAGTATGCATAGTTTATCAAAGATGAGAAAGTAAAGATTCAAAGGTTCCTAAGTGGTCTTCTTGAATATTATAGAGATAAAATCTAGTATGATAGACCAATGAACCTTAAGGATTCCATCTGGAAGGAAAACCACTTATATGAAAAGAATAAGAGAAAGGACCCATAAAAGAATTGAAAAGATATGAAGAACTAGAAATGTAAGCATATAAAGAAAGGTTTCCAGGCTTCAAAATTTAGAAATGGCAATTCTTATCACCAAGGGAAACCAAGGGAAGAGCCTTCATGGAAAATACTACCTATGGAATGTTCTATATGCAAGGAAAATCAATTTTCCAGTAAGTTCCTACAGAGGAAGGATAACCTTCACAAAATTAAAGAGGCTTCAACTATTGGAGATGTAGGTGAAAGCGCTTAGAAGATCTATGCATCCCTTGATGGGAGGAAAGCTGAACACCAATCACAAATGATTGAGGTAGCAAGTAAGATTGCTGATAAAACCATAGCTATTTTGATTGATTATGGAGCTAGCAATAGTTACATTGCACTTAATATAGTTGAGAAATGTCACTTGAAGAAAAGTAAACTTGAAATATGAAGTCTAGTATAGTTAGCTACAGGAGATAAGAGGAAAAGCACATAATTTGTAAAGATGTGTCCTTGAGAAATGGAGTGAAAACCTTCGTAGACTTAAACATCATACCCTTGGTTTCATATGATGTATTGATTGGCATGGATTGGTTGGATGAAGATCACACCATGCCATATTATCATAATAAAAATTATACTGGTTTGGATGAAAAACGAAACAAAGTGACAACTGAAGGTATACCTAGACCCATATCCATGAGCCAGGTCTCATCTCTACAATTGAAGAAATGTTTCAAAAAGGGGTTCAAACTATATGAAATCCATATGGAAGAGATGATGCAGGAGCATCGTGGCATGCCAATAATGTGATGAGTTGATCACATGCTGTGGCATATTTTGTAGCCATTTTTGTGCAGATTCATAGTATGATTAGAGGCGTAGGGAATCATTGGGGATCACGACTCCCTGCATGGAGATCAAACCGCCGTTAGTTTGTTTCAGACATGGACGTTTCATCATGTGTCGTAGTAGTGTTTATTTCAGTTGCAGGACCTCTCAGGATAGGGTAGCAGTTTCACAATGGAGGTCGACTATCCTTTTCCACAACAAGATCTTTTGGTTTAAAGCCTCACCCTGGCTCATCTGATCGGCATCTCCATCGGTTCAGGCATGCGGGATGTTTTGGCTCTTCGACTTTCTGTGCCATTTCTCTGTCTTCTGGCTTTCCGAGGTCACAACCTAGGAACAGTTTCAACATTTCGATACTGAGGGGTTTAAGCACATTGTCATCATGTCTCCTTGGAGCGTTCTTCTCTGTAGGTGTATGATATCTGCATGAATGTAATCGTCATCTTTTGAAATTCTTGCAAGATTGTGTGATTCCTGCTCATGTGCACGATCTTGGTTGTGACTAACTGCTTATAGTTCAAATGACTTAACATGACTCGACTTTTAATGGTTGGAAAGATACCGACTTGATTTACATAAAATGGAGGGGATCGCCTGCCTCTATTGAAACTCATGTTTAACCCCCTATTGACTTCAAAAATTTACAACATAGTCATGGAAATGGTGACATAATTGACTAAATAAAATATTGGTAAAGACCATCAACCAAGTTTACAACCCTATCAAATCAATTTAATATTTTTGACTATGTAATAACCTACCAAAATGAATATACCAACCACCCTTACATCTACCAACGGACATGTTTGTAAAAGACTCAACCGACATGTTTGTAGAAAACTTAACTGATATGCTTCAACCGACATGCTTCAACCCAATTTGTATCGAGCACATAGTAATTTGTTGAAAGTTTACCAAACGTTGGTCGAAAAGTATTGTAATTAAGCAATACTACTCATCAACGAAATTTATTATGTCAATGGTCAGACTTCAGTACATCAAATTTATAACCAAGAGAATGAATTGGCGGCAGCCCTTTGAAGAGGTGCTCTGGCACAAACAACATGAGTTGTTGGTCGAGAGAGCGTGAACGACGAAGTGGCTGAGCATTCAACAATCATTTCTTCACACGTCCATCATCAATAATCCTCCAACTTAGTCGAATTAAACTAAGTTGACCAACGCCCCATTTCATTGTTAATTTATCGCTGGTTCGATGGTTCATGTCGATTCTTTTCGTTGTATAGTGGTTAATTATGATATCGCGAACATTTCCATTGCCATTGTCGAATTATGATTATTGGTTTGACAGAGAAAAAAAACAAACACGCTGATGAACAGACTCTATAACGCACGGATACGATTCTCTTTTTTGCGCGGCTTCCTTCTTTTCGCCGAAGTCTCTGTTTAGATCCTTCTAATTCGGAGACTCCCCATGATAGCAAGAGTTCTCGTCAACTGACGAATTGATTCCATTCTCAAAATGGGTGGTCAGTGGATGGTGGGCTAGTCACTATCCTTCATCGAACCATCGACTTCAAGAATTGATCAAAATTTATATTCACAACACACATATCCATTAAAATGCCGATTTATTGGAGTAACTGGTATCCTCAGTCATTTAGCAGGTGAATCAGTATTCAGGTAGACTAGAAAAAAGTTTTGTTCAATTTCAAATCGCCAGAATATTGTTTATCATTATCAGTAATCCTTGCATTGAGAGAATAGGGGATTAGAGGTGTTTTGCATTGAGAGAATAGGGGTGTTTTTCAATTTTCAGTGGGAAATATGGATGCAATTAAATTCTAATACCGGTGTTCAAATTTCATTGAGTGGTCTTATGCATGGGCAATTTAAAAAAAGCACACACACATCGATGATTATAACAAGGACATATGCATTACATAATATGTATTAAATAGATTATGTATTACATAATACTAACCAGTGGCATGTTGGCCTGATGATCCTTCACATTTGTGGTTCTGATGCTCTAAAGCTGTACTTGTCCCTGCCTCATTCTCATTTTCTGTTGCAGTGCATGGACTCGGTTGAGGTTTCCGTCTTCGTCGGTTGTGGACAGCAAGGCGCTTTCTGCAGCTTCGCTTTTTCTGGTCGAACTCAGATCTGGGGTGAAATCTATCAAACTTCATCACAGTTAAGCTTTCATCTGGGTAGATAGGAAAAACTAATTTACTTACCAAAAGAAAATGTCACTCAAGAAACATGGTACCGCTAAATGAGGAAAGTATCTATATTTTTAGTAACAGATATGCACTTTTTAGAATTTAGAATTTTTAAAAAATATATATAGTTTATTTCTTTTTTAAATATTTTTATGAAGAACTTGAAATATGCTGTACATTTAAAAAATATAGTAGATGAGGAGAGTATATATATTTCTATAAACAAATATGCACTTTTTAAAATTTAGACAAATTTAAAATATATATTTTATATAATTTTTAAAATAGTATTATATTTTTATGAAGAAGAACTTGAAACATGTTTTACAGTTAAAATATATCTTATATAAGGAAAGTATATATATTTTTACCAACTTTTTAAAATTTTAAAATATATATGGTTTATTTAATTTTTAAAATAATACTATATGTTTATGAAAAAGAATTTAAAATATATTTTATATTTATATATATATGAATATGAATAATAAAATAATGAAACAATTAAGATAATAAAATATTGTAAAAATACAAATAAAACATCATCCAATGAAAGAAGCAACTAACATAATAAAACATTCTAAAAATACAAATGGAACATCATCCTATCAAATAACTACATTTTAAATCATAAATTAAAACAATCCATAATCATTGCCTCTCTTACCATTTGAATGTATCTCTTCCTTAAATGTCAATTATGCAATGCATTTGAATGTTTCTATTAACTCAAAACTCAAAACCAATTTAATGCATAGTACTCATCTTACTTATTTTATAGGTGTCATTTTATTTTAATAAAAAAAATTCACTATTTTCAAATACACTATATTATGTTTTACTAGCATCTAATCTTTCCCAAAAAGATTAGATGCTAACTTTTCCTTTTTAAATACACTATATTATGTTTCACTACATCCTTTTTAAATACACTATATTATGTTTCACTAGATGCTAATCTTTCTTTTTTTGGGAATCTTGGTCATTTTCTCTCTTTTTCAAAAAGTGTACCCACTTGTGAAACAAAATGAGGGAAACTAGGCCCAAATTCATCTCCTAGGCTATTTGTAGTGATAATTTCACAATGAGTGGATTGGTGTTACATCTCTAACAAGATTCTGATGTCTAAGGGGAAATTAAAATTTAGAACATTGTCCATTGTGTGAAAGACGAGGATTTATTCATCCAGAAAGGCCATGCAACTTAAGTTGGGAGACATTACATGTCGATGAAAAATCAATTGCAATGGGAGCTCTAGTTTGAAGGCATTTTCACCAATCTACTAATCTACTCCAAAATATGATATGGCCCATAACAAAGTGGGTGAATATTATGATAATTAACTCCATGAAATGTAGAAGGATTTGGAGACATGAATTAGTTTGTAATCACTAAGGGGGTCCTTAAATTTATTGACAAAAAATATATATTATAAAAAAAATCACAATTTTGTAAATTTTAACGTTGTAGATGGATTCAGAGACCCCTTCTAAATCCATCCGCAACATTGAAATTTACAAAAATAGTGTAAAAAAATTACAATTTCATAAATTTTAACATTTTAGATGGAGCAAAGACCATCTGAAATCTTCAAAGAGTCTCTGAATCCATCTGTAATGTTAAAATTTATGAAATTCTAAAATTTTATTGTCAAAATTGCAAACACTAAGAGAGAAAAATCTATTTTGTTTTCTCTGAATCCATCTACATTGTTATGTTTTACTAAATTTTAGCACTTCATATAGATTTAGAGAACCCTTAGAAAGGGGTCTTTGAATCCATTTATGATATTAAAATTTAGTAAATTTTAAACCCCCTCATATGTCACAACTTGTCAATTGACACCAAAGTAGTGTTACTGTTCATAACGACATCCTAGTGAGACACCAAATTGATGATGTGTCGAATAGTGTCATTATACCCACCGACATACCACATAGATATAATTTTATAACCATGCATATATTTACCATCATTATGGT
>LPNX010512003.1:225980-294631 GCA_001517045.1 Pseudotsuga menziesii | reverse complement strand
TATATATATATATATATATACACACACATACATACATACATACATACATATAGAAAGAGAAATATATATTTTTAGAAACAAATATGCGCTTTTTAAATTTTAGAAAATTTTAAAATATCTATAGTTTATTTATTTTTGAAAATAATATTATATTTTTATGAAGAAGAACTTGAAATATGCTTTATATTTAAAACATATAGTATATGCACATATATAGGATGTGATTATCCTCATTCGCTACTTAGTCTCATTAAAGAAACTAAGATAACAGAACATTGTAAAAATACAAATGAAACATTATCCTATCAAATAGCTACATTTTAAATCATGAATTAGAAGAATCCTGAATCATTGCCTCATAGTGTTTCAATGTATCTATTTCTTAATGTTAATTATGCAATGCATTTGAATGTTTCTATTAACACAAAACCATTTTAACGCATAACACTAATCTTACTTATTTTAGAGGTAGATACAAATAGGGGTGATTAACTTTGACAATGGCATGTCGTTTTATTTTAATAATAAAAATTAACTATTCTTAAATACATTATTGTGTTTCATTAACATTTTCTAATCTTTCATTATTCTTGGAATCCTTGACATTTTCTCTCTTTTTCAAAAATTGTAACGACATGTGCAACAAAATGAGGGAAACTACACCCAAATTCATCTCCTATGTTATTTGTAGTGATAAGTTCACAATGATTGGATTGGTGTTACACCTCCAACAAGATTCCAATGTCAAATGACAAATGGAAATCTAGAACATTGTCCATTGGGTGAAAGATGAGGATCTATTCATCCAGCAAGGCCATATAGCTTGAGTTCGGAGACATTACCTATTGATGAAAAATCAATTGTGAGGGGAGCTTTGGTTTGAACGCATTTTCAGTAATCTACTACAAAATATGATATGATCCATAACAAAGTAATTGAATGTTATAATACTTAACTCCATGAAATGTTGTTTCTAAAGATACAACTAGACTTTGTTAGTAGCTTGGAAGGATGCATGGATATGGTCATGATCATGCAGCATATTGGTTTGTGTTTGGTTCCTTTGAAGGGTATTGTGTACCTAGAGATGAATATTTGCTATATATTTCATAAATGAAATGACATGTTTTTGGGTGTTGAGATGTTTCTATGAAGCTGGAATGAGCAAGGTCATCATGAATTGAAAAAGGTTGGTTGGTTAGTCCCTATAACACACTTCAAATGGAGAAAAACAAGAGATGGAAGGAAGTAGAATATTATAGCCATGTCTTACTATGTGTTATTCCTTCCCAACTAATCGTTCTCGAGATAGGTTATCTATTATAGTTCAACCAAGGTGAGAATGATCACATTGGTTTTAACATCAATTTGGGGTTGGAAAGTAATAACTAATTGCATCTTGAACTCCAACATTTGATAATTATTATTCTAAAAATTACTAAGAAAATGAGAATCCCTATCATAATTGATAGACTCCTGAATGAAAAGTTGTCCTAGCATGGTATAAAAAGTGCATGTTCTTTGTCCTACAATAATCGTCTTGTTATAGGGAATGAATAAAGCCATAGTTTTAATATGGCATACTGCAACAAAAAATTTCACATTTCTATAGCGTTAGGGAAAAGATCAAAATAAAATCCATAGAAACATCCTCCTAAGGACATGTAGGAACCAAAAGTGACTGGTACAATCCAAGATTGTGATTCACAAGCTTATTCTATCTACATAGGGTAGAAACCCTAACAATTTGACTAATATATTGGGAGATATAAGACCATTTTATAAATGTTTCTATATATTCAAGACACCAATTGGGATGCTAAGGTTTCCCCCATTGGGCGAAGAATGTGCTTCCCTAATTAGCATCAAATGTGTCTAAGTAGTAAGTACACAAATTTGTTTCTAGTGGTACAACCATCCCTTTCAAAGTGTATAATAAAAAAATGGTGTTTTGTTCACTATATATGGTGTTGTATAAAACATATAATTGGAGAAAACATTGTATCAACAAGATGTTGTTCTTTCTAGTCAATAAAAATGCACACTCTAATCTCCGCAACTTGCAACCATGGGATATGTGGATGAATTAATAAGTATACTTCTTGACTCTATGATCCTTACTTATATTCGAGCATTATATGAAAGTAACAGTTATAGTATATACTTATATGTTGATTGAAACTTATATTGTGAACTAAGAAAGATCAATGGATGGTTATTTTTTTGTAGAATAATTTTCTTTCATTGTAAATAGTGATTCTAGTGTTTTAAACTCCAAACTTAGATGCATTAAATTAATTATCCTATATTTTTAACTTCAATTTGGTTGTCGATAAGACTCTTGAGTGATGCAAATTTCATTCTCGTTTGAGAACAACCGTAATAGCATAATTTATATCACAATCCATCTCAATGACTACTCGAAGTTAGGTTAATAGAAGATGGGTGGACAACAAAAGAGATTCTTCAGGTGTTGAAAGGTGGTTTCAATGTCGAGGGTCCAATAAAAAATACTTTGATTAGACAACACATGGAAAGGATATAACATCTTATAAAATTGGAAAATTTTCTTACAATAATAAATATTACTACATATAATTTTATGACTAAATGACTATCAAAGACCTTAGAAAATTATGGCAAGGTCAATTTAGTGTTTAAGCACAATCTGCATGGTCATGTAGAATTATAGGTCTTGTAATTGTTTAGGGGGATCATATATTATCTAACCATGATTAGAATCATAATAAAAAGACTCATTGATTATTTGAAATTCAAGAACCAATATACTTTCAAGAAAAAAATTCAACCATAATTGTTGACTTGACATATTTATATTAAAAAATCTACTTTTTTCTTTGTATTTTCAATGTATGTCCTTGTGGTTTTACTCAAATTTTGATCTGGAGTACTTGTTGGATGAATAATCAAATTATGCATCCAATGAGTACCTACAAAAATATTTTTGAGGGACCCCACCCCACAAAAATTAAAAATACATAAAAAACATGTTACATTTGCATCTAACTAGTACCTACACTACATAGTTTTGACAAAACCCATCCCACAGAAAAAGAGAACACATAAAAAATGTGTTACTTGAGAGTAACATGTTTGTTTATATTTATTTCTCATTTTTCATTGGGTGGGGTCTATAAAAAATACTATAGTGTGGGTACTCGTTGGATGTGGAATTTCAATTCCGCATCCAATACGTTTTCCCACTCAAAATTTGATTAAAACCATAGCGATATATGTTGAAAATACAAACAAAAAAAGTAGTTTTGTTCTCTTCCTCCAAATTTCATAAATATTATTTTATTATTTTCATTAGGAAACACATTTTAGACCCCAAATTTTCTTTAATGTGAACAAGTAGATTCTAATGTTGAATAATTTGTTGTTGTTTATATGAAAAATTACATCCATGATTCTATAAGGGAGGCGTATCATGTTTCGAATTATTGGGAGGAGCCATAAAGTTGTCATTTAGGTAATGAAATTACTTGAGCAGTTTTTATTGAGACTGTGTGAGAGAGGGATATTGTAATTCACATAGTAATATATATGTCAACGTCATGAAATAAATAATAAGAAATAAGAAATAATGATTACTAATAATAAATTAATAATGACTAACTCTAGTACAAAATGACATATAAGTGACCAAAAAATTTGGTCACCATAGCTTTTTCAAGGGATAAACGACAAAACTTGAGCAATTTTAAGTGAGCCAACTCAAAACAACTAAGTCAAATAACCAATTTGGTAACAAGCTAAAATATATGAATATATAACAAAAAACTAAATTAAAAATGACCACATAACAATAACATTAAAAGAATATGAATTGGTCATTTCTCTAGTCATATTTAGTTGTGTCACTTCGACAATGCAAAAATTACAATTTTGACAATGAATTTGTACAATCGTTAGCATTTAGTAAATTATAACATTGTAGAAGGATTTAGAGACATGAATTAGTTTTCAATGACTAAGAGGGTCCCTAAATCCATCTACAAAAATTATGAAACTGTAAAACAATTACAATTTGTAAATTTGAATGTTGAAGATGGATTCAAAGACCCGTTCTAAATCCTGTTGCTTTATTAATATTTGCAAAAATAGTGTAAAAAAATTACAATTTGATAAATTTTAACATTTTAGATGGATTCGGAGACAATCTAAAATGTTGAAGGTGTCTTTGAATCCATCTACAATGTTAAAATTTATGAAATTCTAAAATTTTATTGTCAAAATTGCAAACGATGAGAGAGAAATATCTAATTTTTTTCCGTGAATCCATCTACACTATTACATTTTACTAAATTTTAGAACTTCAGATGGATTTAGGGAACCCCTAGAAACGGGTCTTTGAATCCATTTATAGTGTTAAAACTTACTAAATTGTAAACCCCCTCATGTGTCATGACTTGGAAGTTGAAACCAAATTAGTGTTATTGACAATGATAACATCCTAGTTAGACATCGGATTGATGATGTGTCGAATAACGTCATTATAACCATTGATGTACCCCTTAGTCATAATTTTATAACCATGATTATCTTCATCAACATTATGATATTACATTAATATCATCGTATATAATATTGTTATATTATAATATAAACACACACACACACACATATTCTAAATAAAAAATTAATAGATCTCACCACACCGATCTAAATATATCTCACAAATAAAAAACAATAAGCTCGTTAGTCTATGTCAAGGGAGCCTATCAAAGAAGGCTTTGGATTCTATGTGTCAAGAAGGAAGAGCAATGATAAAATATTAACCCTATGCATCTCTTGTGTAGGTATATATGGAAAGCAAATTTGTTTTCGAGGGAAATCAACTCCATTCCCACTTTCTCATAAAAAGAATCAAATAAGAAACTATTTTTAAAACCAAAATTTTGAGCTTCTATGTTTCCAGTGGGAGAATGGATGATGCATGCATGATATATAATACAATGAATGTCTCAACTAAATTTCTTCTTATGGAATGAAATTATCAAGGAATATGCTTGGAACCAGCCATGTGAGAAAACTTTGGCACTCTACTACTAGATGGAGCATGTATGCGTTCCCCCAAATAATTTTACTTATTCCTTTGATCCGACGGATTATTCCTCTTTGAAGATCCAATATGGTACATGGTTCATAGAAGCCGTGCATGAAGAAAATCGGATGACAGATACACCAAGAAGCCGCACAGATCGGAGGTGGGAAGAGTTTCCCTTTCCGCAACGTCGGGGCCTGGAAGCCTTTCCTCTTCCGAAACGGCGGGGCTCACAAAGACTTCTCCCTTCTGCAACGACGGAAGCTTAACGGACGTTTGAACGGATCGAAAGTCGGAACGTTTCAGCAGCCGCAATGACGAAAGATTAACGGATGTTCAGACGGATCGAAAGTCGGAACGATTCGGCAGCCGCAACAGCGGAAGCTTAAGGGACGTTCGGACGAATCGGACGTCGGAGCGATTTGGGAGCCGCAATGGCAGATAGATAAAAGGCTTCTCCCTTCTGCAAAGGTGGAAGCTTAAAGACGTTCAGAACGGATCGAAAGTTGGAGCGATAAGCAGTCCGCAATGACGGCCACTAGCTTGATCGGAAGAACAACGCTTCCGGCAGCCGCAATGGCGGAAGCCCAAAAATTAAAAGATCGACGAAATAACTTGATGAAATCAAAAAAAGAAGTGGTGCGCCATTTGCGACTGCGGAAACCAAAGTGACTAAAGCCTTCGACTCGAAAGCCAGCCAACAGCCGATTGAGACCGTCAGATCCCGTTGCTTATCCTCTTCCGCAACGGCGGAAGAGCAGATGACTACAACCTCCGATTCAAACACTGCAAAGTGCATGGCATGGCTTAGATGTAACAGTTTGGCAAAGCTTTCTTGGAAGTTATGCCACAGCTGGAATAACGACGAAAGGCATATGAACAGCCTTGATGCCGCATTTCCTGGAATGTGAACAGTCACATTTCTTTGAGCGTTTTGGCTCCTTTGTAACGGAAAAGATGAGTAATAAAAGAGAGGAGTTCGTTCATTGGAGGGGGACACAGTTCGTTGGGAGCACAGTGCAGTGTTTTCTCTGTGATGAGAAACTTCAGAGAGCATTTTGTTGTTCCTTTTGAAGTTGACTATTCTCAGTTATACTTGGCTTCTTTTGTCTGTTGAAGTCTAGTTGTGTAACTTTCAGAGAGGAGGTCTTGAAGAATTTACTGTTAATATCCAGTTCCTGTGATTGTAAAGAGTTGACTGTATTCTCTGTTTTATTTGGCTTCCCCTTGCTTTTGAAATCCAATTTGTATTATTCCAGAGAAGAGGTCTTGCATACTTTTGTACAAACTTCTGAAATTGATTTGTAGAGTCTAGAACCATTTGTACCATTTTAAAGCCATTAATTGGACCGGTTCCCATTGGAGAGGGACCCAAAGACGTAGCCCAGTGGAGGGGGTGAACTCCGTTATCAACTTTTGGTTGTGACTCTGTTTCTGTGTTTCCTTCCTTGTATCTGTCTATCAGTGTTGTGGTTTTCATTCCTATTCTGAGCATTTAATTTCTGCTAATACTATCCATTAATTAACCTGTTGCATGCATTCTTTTACAACATACTTTTAATGCACTAAAGTTGAGGTCCTACGGATCATATTTGGTATCAGAGCTGGTTGACTATTGTGCAAGTTTGTGAATGCTTACTAGGTCTAGGTTAAAGCTTGGTGAAGGAGATCCTGAGATTGGCTCCAGGAGAACATTCTGAAGAACCATGTCTTCTCCACGAGGGGAAGAAGAAGGACATACCAAACGGGAAAAACCTGTCATTTCTGAAACTGAGTTTCTAGAGGATTTTATGAGCATGAAAGCCATGATGGAAATTCTACTCGATGAGCGAGCAGAAAGGAAGAAGAAAGAAGAAGGATCTTCATCCAGAGATGCAGAAGTGAAGCCGGAAGAAAAGGGTAAAGGAGTAGGAGGTGATGGTGATCCTCCTGATACTAAACATACTTTTTATTCTTCTCATAATGCAAGTCCTAATATGCTTTATTTCAAATTGGATGTAAAATTTGAATTACCTATTTATAATGGAGATGTAGATGCTAAAAAATTAGACAATTGGATCAAGCAGCTTGAAGTATATTGCAGGGTGCAGGGAATTAATGATGACCCTTCCAGGATTCAATTGGCCACTTTGAGAATGAGTGGAATGGCTCTTACTTGGTGGGAGAGCAGGATTCAGCAAGATCTTCGAAAGAATGGTAAAATTATTTCAGTTTGGAATGAATTTATTGAAGTATTGAGGAAGCAATTTTATCCTTTAGGTCACATGCAGCAATTAACCATGAATTGGAAAATGTTTAGACAAGCTAAAGGACAAAGCATTCAAGATTATACTCATGAATTCAGAAAGAGGGCTATTGCATTGAATGTTTCATTAGATACACAGGAAACTCTTCTTAAGTACATTGGTGGCATGCATTCTTATTTGAAACATACCTTTTTGATGTTTAATCCCAGTAATTTGGATGATGTATGTGTTCAAGCTACCCATTTAGAAGCCAGGGGTAAGCATGCTAATGATACTTTTGTGAAGAAGTCATTTAAATTTGACAGCAAATCAAAAGGTAAAGATAAGGGAAAAAAGAAGATGGCTACTGTTAAGAAAGAGGTTGAAAATCCTACGTGTTTGCATTGTCAGAAGGGACATGATGTCTCTAAGTGTTGGAAACTTCATCCGGAGTTAAGGCCAAAAAAGTACGGAGGAAACAAAGACAAAGGAAAAGCAAAAGCTACTGCAGCAGTTATTCAAGACTTGGGATCCGACTCAGGTGATGAAACAAAGGTTACAGCTGTCAGAATCCAAGGTAAGGATAAAAGTATCTCACTTCCCATTGATGCACAATCCAGTTCTAGTGCAAGTACAAGTATGCCATCTACTTCTAAGCAAAATGATAAAGATAGAAGTGCACTGTTTGATGTTCGTGTCATTGCAAATCACACAAAAATTTATACATTGTTTGATATTGGTTCACAAGTAAATCTGATATCAGAAGAAGTGGTTAAGAAATTGCATTTAGTTACTGTGCCTCATGAAAAGCCCTATCCTCTAGGTTGGGTTACTAATGATACACGATTGCAAGTTACAAGGAAATGTGTATTAAAATTTGCAATTACTGAAAAGTTTAGGGATGAGGTAGAACTAGATGTAGTGCCACTTGACATTTGTGGACTTGTACTTGGGAGTCCATATTTGTATGACCGGAAAGCAGTCTCTTATAGAGAGCATAATGAGTATCATCTTTTTAAAGAAGGTATGGAATATATTGTACGAGCACATAAGATAAAAACCAATCTAGCGATAGTCTCTGCGGGACAAATGAAGAGGTTGGTAAATGCTAGTAATAACTTTGTGTTGATGATGGTTAAGATGAAAAATGATGAAGTCTCTAAATCTTTTGAAGAATGTGACCCTAAGATAAATCTGAACTGATTGACATCATTTCTAAGTATGATGATTTGTTTCAAGATCCGAAGGGGTTACCACCGAAGAGAGAGATTTAGCATGAGATACATTTGCAGCAGGATGTGCCACTCCCGAACATAGCCATGTACCAGATGTCTGTAATGCAGAATGAGGAGATCAAGTAGCAGGTTCAGGAGCTGATTGAGAAGGGGGTCATCTGGCCTAGCACTTCTCCTTGTGGCTCTCCCATAGTATTGGTTCCAAAGAAGGATGGGTTGTGGAGGATGTCTATCGACTACAGGGCCCTTAACAAAATCACCATTAAAAACAGGTATCCTCTTCCTCGTATTGATGATTTGCTTGATCAATTGAAACATGCAACTTACTTTACAAAATTGGATCTGCGTAGTGGGTATCATCAAATCCATGTTGCTGAGCATGATGCTTGGAAAACAACTTTTAAGATGAAACAGGGTTTGTATGAATGGCTTGTGATGCCTTTTGGGTTGTGTAACGCACTTGCTACTTTCATGCGGGTCATGAATGATGTCTTTCATTCATTCATTGATGATTTTGTAATTGTATATATCTAGATGATATCCTTGTGTTTAGCAAAACTTGGGAAGAGCATGTTGTACATGTGAATTTTTTTTTAGATGTACTAAGAAAGGAAAAGCTTTATGTAAAAATGTCTAAATGTGAATTTGCTAAAACTTCTTTAGTATATTTAGGCCATATTATTGGTGGCGGCCACCTGCGAGTGGACCCAGCCAAGGTTGCTGTCATTGTAAATTGGCCACGGCCTAACACCATTACTGAAATCAGAATTTTTCTGGGTGCGGTTCAGTATTGGAGGAAATTCATTTCTGGGTTTTCTTCCATTGCTGCTCCATTACATGCGTTGACAAGAATTAAATAAATTTTCCAGTGGGGAGGCAAGCATCAGAAAGCCTTCGACACTTTGAACGAAAAGATTAGCACAGCACCAGTTTTGACATTGCCAGATTTGCAGCATCCATTTGAGATCGAAACCGATGCCAACAGTTTTTCCATGGGAGCAGTTTTGATGCAAGGAAGGAAGCCAGTCTGTTACCATTCAGAAACATTCTCTACTGCGGTAAGTAACTATCCGACCTATGACAAAGAATTGTATGCTTTAGTATAGAGTGTGAAGAAGTGGAAACATTCAAATCATGGGAAAAGAGACAGTCATACATACTGATCATCAGCCACTTCAATATTTACAATCTCAAACTAAAATACAACAAAGTAGGCATTTAAGATGGATGGGGTTCTTACAACAGTTTCATCTCGTAATTAAGTACAAAAAGGAAATTCATAACAAAGTAGCAGACATGTTATCAAGGCCACCTATGAATGCTTCCATCATTCTTCAGAAAAGTTCATTAACACATGAAAGTTATATTGAACAGTATGCAGAAGATAAAGATTTTAAGGAAGTATATGCATCACTAATACATGGTAAACAGGAAGAGAACTATTATGTGTATAATCAACTCTTGTATCATCTCGGCAAACTCTGTATTCCAGAGAAAGAAAGAGTGCATGTGATCCGAGAGGCACATAGTTCATTGATTGCAGGACATTTTGGTGTAAGCAAAACATTGTCTGTATTACATAATCACTATTATTGGCCTCAAATGCAAGAAACTGTAGCTAAATATATAAGGGGTTGTGTTATGTGTGCAACAAGAAAGCCTAGAAATAGGAAATTGGGTTTGTACACTCCTCTTCCAGTTTCTTATCGTCCTTGGGAAAGCATTTCTATGGACTTTGTAGGAGGACTACCTAGATCTAGAAAAGGGCATGATTATCTATATGTGGTTGTGGATAGATTAAGCAAAATGTGTATCTTAATGCCATGTAACAAGTAGATCACTGCTGAACAAACAACTCTTTTATTCTTTCAAAATGTTTGGGTACATTTTGGGCTACCCATGTCTATAATATCTGATCAAGATTCCCGATTCTTGGGAAGATTCTGGTCAACTTTATGGGAACTTATGGACACTAAACTGAAGAAAAGTACAGCTTTTCATCCACAGACCGATGGGAAAACATAGGTAGTGAACAGAACAATGGTTCAGATGCTCAGAGGATATTGTAGTAAGCATCCTAAACTTTGGGATGAGCAGTTGCAGTATATACAACATGCTTACAATCATGCAGTTCATTCTTCCACGCAAAGATCTCCTTTTGAAACTTGTTTTGGTTATCTGCCAAAAACACCGATGGACTTCTCTTTTGGCAAAGATGCAGTGGATGGACATCATGATGCAAATAAATCTTTAAAGTTCATTTAGAGAATCCAAGTAGTGCAGCAGGAAGTTCAAGAACAGTTGGAGAAGAGCCAGGCAAAGTACAAAGCCAGGCATGACAAGCATCGAATTGATCATCAATTTCAGGTAGGTGACAGAGTTTGGTTACATATCACCAAAGAAAGGATGAAAGGTGAAGGTAAAAAGCTTAAACCTATCAGGTATGGTCCTTTTGAGATCTTGGAAAAGATCGGTACTAATGCTTTTCGCTTGAATTTACCTCCATACATGCAAATTTATTCAGTTATCAATGTTGAGAATCTTAAATTGTATGAGCCTCCTATGATCATGGATGAGGAAATTAACATACAGATTCCTTCAATAGATGATTTGGCACCTGAATATATGAGAGAGTTGCAGGATGATGTTATTCTTGACAGGAATGTAAGGACTTCACGAAGGGGGAATACTGAGTACCTTCGAGTGGGGCTGAAAGGAATGCATCCTAGCAAAGCAAGATGGATGGAGATTGGGAAAGTGAGGGAGCTGTACCCTCACTTACTTGCAGAATAATTCAAGCTTTTGGTGGTCCAAAAGCTCTCCAGTGGGGAGGATTGATCCGATGGATTATTCCTCTTTGAAGATCCAATATGGTACATGGTTCATAGAAGCTGCATGTGAAGAAAATTGGACGGCGGATACACAAAGAAGCCACACAGATCGGAGGTGGGAAGAGTTTCCCTTTCCGCAACATTGGGGCCCGGAAGCCTTTCCTCTTCCGAAATGGTGGGGCTCACAAATAATTCTCCCTTCCACAACGGCAGAAGCTTAATGGACGTTCAGACGGATCGAAAGTCGGAATGATTCGACAGCCACAACGACGGAAGCTTAATGGATGTTCGGATGGATCGGAAGTCGGAACGATTCGACAGCCGCAACGGCGGAAGCTTAACGGATGTTCAAATGGATCGGATGTCGGAGCGATTTGGGAGCCACAATGGCAGATAGATAAAAGGCTTCTCCCTTCTGCAACGTCGGAAGATTAAATACGTTCGAAACAGATCGAAAGTCAGAGCGATAAGCAGTCTGCAACGACGGCCACTAGCTTGATCGAAAGAACAACGCTTCCGGCAGCCGCAATGGCGGAAGCCCAAAACTTAAAATATCGATGAAATAACTCGACGGAATCGGAAAAAGAAGTGGTGCACCATCCACAACTGTGGAAACCAAAGTGACTAAAGCCTCTGACTCAAAATCCAGTCGGCAGCCAATTGAGACCGTCGGAGCCCGTTGCTTATCCTCTTCCGCAATGGCGGATGAGAAAATGACTACAACCTCCGATTCAAAGACTGCAAAGCACATGGAGCGGCTTAGCTGTAACAGTTTGGAAAATATTTCATGGCAGTTATGCCACAGCTAGAATAACGACGAAAGGCATATGAACAGCCTTGATGCCGTGTTTCCTGGAATGTGAACAGTCACATTTCTTTGAGCGTTTTGGCTCCTTTGTAACGGAAAAGATGAGTAATAAAAGAGAGGAGTTCATTCATTGGAGGGGGACGCAGTTCGTTGGGAGCACAGTGCAGTGTTTTCTCTATGATGAGAAGCTTCAGAGAGCATTTTGCTGTTCCTTTTGAAGTCGACTATTCTCAGTTATACTTGGCTTCTTTTTTCTGTTGAAGTCCAGTTGTGTAACTTTCAGAGAGGAGGTCTTGAATACTTTACTGTTAATATCCAGTTCCAGTGATTGTAAAGAGTCGACTGTCTTATCTGTTTTATTTTCCTTCCCCTTGCTTTTGAAAGCCAATTTGTATTATTCCAGAGAAGAGGTCTTGCAGACTTTTGTACATACTGCTGAAATTGATTTGCAGAGTCCAGAACCATTTGTACCATTTTAAAGCCATTAATTGGATCAGTTCCCATTGGAGAGGGACCCAGAGACGTAGCCCAGTGGAGGGGGTGAAATCCGTTATCAACTTCTGGTTGTGACTCTGTTTCTGTGTTTCCTTCCTTGTATCTGTCTATCAGTGTTGTGGTTTTCATTCCTGTTCTGAGCATTTAATTTCTGCTAATACTGTCCATTAATTAACCTATTGCATGCATTCTTTTACAACATACTTTTAATGCACTAAAGTTGAGGTCCTACGGATCATCCTTTATGCTCAAGGCATGTGTTGGGATATTAGCTTTGCAAGAGGGTATGGCTATTCATCATCATGTACTTAAAAGTGGGCTCAAAATCGATGTTTATGTGGCAATTTCCCTCATGGACATGTATGTAAAATGTGGGGATTTAGAGAATGCATGCAAGATATTTGACAAACTACCTAAATGAGATCCTGTCTCCTAGAATGTGCATTATTTGTAGGATATGCTTAGAATGGACATGTCAATAGTATTATGTACTTTACAATCAAAGGCATCTTGTAGATGTCAATACCACATCAGTCACCATGGTGAGTCTACTTCTAACATGTGTGTAGGTGGTAGATTCGTAGCAAGGCAAGATGATCCATCAGACTACAATTAGTTGTGGGCTTGATTTCCATGTTTCTGTGGGGATTGCACTTATGGGTACGTAAGAAAAATGTGGTAGTGCAGATATTGCATGCATAGTGTTTGAAAAAATGCCTAAAATAAATGACATCTCATGGATTTCTATGATTGCAAGATATACCCAAAAGAGGCGTATCAATGATTCTTTCATTGTCTTTCACCATATGCAAATGGAAATTTTGACACCTGAATCGGGATCAATTGTAAGCATGCTCTGGGAATGTCCATTTTTAGGAACTCTATGGAAAGAAAAGTGAATTCATTATTATGTGATTCATAATGCAATTAATGAGGATGTGAATGTAGGGAATTCTCTTGTATCCAAGTATGTAAAGTGCAGAAGTATAGACACCATTCTTCAGTGCTTTGATAACATGCCTAAAAAAGATGTGGTTGTTGAAACTTTGTGTTGTGATTGATGTCAAAGGATGAACCAACAAGGTTTGACCAGCAAGCTTGATAAAGATGTCAAAGGATGAACATTGTTGAAACATTTTGTTGTCATTGATGAAAATTATTGAACCTCTGTGTTATCATAAATGTCAAAGGATAAATTGACAAGTCTATTATATTTTTGATGTAAGAATATAAACCATGAAGTTAATAAAAAAGAATTTGAATATGTACAAAATCAGTTTCAAGAAGTGCATAGAGAAGAAATTTGGAATGTTAGGAATTGCACAAATCCCACCAAGCCATGGGACATATGTGCCCAATACCACCAAGTTAATGGGTGTCAATGTTTAAGACCCCACAAAGATGAATTACAAAAGGACACATTCTATCGTAGAACAAATAGAGTAGTTAACTTGATCAAGAAGAAATCATGTTGGGACATCATCAAGTAAAATGAATTTCAACTTTCCAACACATATTTTGAACTAGAAAGAGTATAAATAAGAAATAGATGTAAGAATTGTAGAAAGCTTGTGGAATGCAGAATTGAAAATAATCTAATTTATTTGGGAAATATTCCAATTCTTGGGATATCAATGGCTTGTTGATCACGTAAGAATTTTATACAACATATCTGAATTGCATTGATACGAAGAACATGAACATCGTGAAGTGTGCAAACTAGAAGGGTACCTGAAATTATATGTGTAAAGATTTTACATATTAAATGACGTAGATCACACAATCCTATAAGTCACAGAAGTTACAAAATCACAAATACTTAGAGGCTATACAGCACAAAATCCATAAGAAAAAACTAACACAGATCGTAGACTGTTGTGATTCAAATAACTGAGAAAAAGACAAAGATTAGAGAAGATGCAACATGCGCAGATCAGAAAGATGCAAATCATGGAAAAGTAACTACTTATTTCAGTTTTCATTTGATACGCAAACACTTTCTTATCAGTTAGGTAGGAATGGGTAAGGAAAGTTAGTTATAGCTTCCTTCCAGTTGTTGCTAGTAAAACGAATCAGGGAGGAAGGAAAGCTATTTGTAGCTTCCTTACAGTTGGTGTTGGTAAAACAATTAGAGAGTCACAACTTCCTTCTAATTGGAGCTGGTAAAATAATAAGGGGGTTCTAGCCTCCTTCTAGTCGATGCACATAATTATAATTGGGAGGAGATGCTTGAATTCAATTGCAGCTAAAGAAACATAGATCTTAGTATTCAACAGGTTGGTCCCTCAACACTGCGAGTTGGATCTTGTGCAAAAGGAACTGATATCTATTCAGGTTGGTGCTTGAAGTCTAGTAAGTCAGTGCTTCCATATATAGAAATCTTTATAGGCTTCTTTCTATAATAAGCAGGTTGATACTTGCCAATCAAGTTGGCGCCTAAGTGAGTTGGTGCTCATAATTGAATATTATTTTCTTCCACATATGTAAGTATTATTATATATATATATATATACAATATTATTTTTACAGATTTTGTGTGCAACTCTGTCTATTGTTATTTTTGCAGAAAAGTTTTTAATGGTGCAACTTTGTTAAGTGCTAAAATTCTAATAATATACACAATATACTAATTCACCCCCTATAAGTATATAATAATTCTAACAATTGGTATAAGTGTGGATGTCCTTTTTTTTAATACGCCAATTGTTAAGCCCGAGACTTATATCCTTCATGTGACTTATGTTCTTTTGCATTATGGACTTATGATATTTTATATGATTGTGGGATTATGCTCCTTTGCAAGATTAATTTGATTAATGACTTATGATTAATGTTTGATAACATGACGTTAGATTTTGACACTATTACTAATGTTAATGTTATTAGTAACATCTTTTCTATCTTTGAATGTTGCTACTATTGATTAAGTAAACAACTGACTCAACAAAGGAAACTAAAAGAGTATGGGGGACCATGGATTCCATAAAGTTAGGGGGAGTGGGTACATCCCTAGAACCTTGTAACTTGTTGTCATAAGGAATTACCCTCTTCTACAATGTATCCTAAATAAGAAAAAGGCAGAGAGAAATATGCAATAATGAGACATAAAAAGAGAATATTACAGTAGTTTTGTGATATATTTTTATTCCGAATTCGGATTGGGGCACTCTTGGTACCGTTGGAAAGTTCACATTGAGGGATACAACTTGTATGTTTTGAGATTCATGAGATTCCTCACGGTTTGGATAGGGAATGAATTTTTGTAAAAATGGGCATGAGGAATCTTGAAAAGCATCTTTTCAAAGATTCTTTTTGAAAATAATCTTTGAGAAGATTCATTAAAAGATGATTTTCACAAAGAATCTTTGAAAATATGATTTTCGAGATTCCTCATGCGTAGATTTACAAAAATGCACTCCCCAACCAAACCATGAGGAATCTCACAAAGCTCAAAAAATTAAAGTTGTATCCCTAGATGAGACATTTCCAATGGTACCAAGATTTCCCCAATCTGACTTTGATATCAAAAGTTATTGCAAAAATACCGTAATATTCTCTTTTTCTCTCTCATTTTTGCTTATCTCTTTCTACCTTTTTCTTATTTAGGATACATTCTGGGTTTGGTAATTCCTTATGGTAGGATTAAGTTTTTCCATCCCAAGTCATATTTTCACATTGGTGACATTAATAATGTTGGTTAGCCAAACCTTCTACAACCGACCCTATTCTCAATATTTATGGACTATGGAGTTAATATTTCATATTTTGCACACCTAAGTGGATCCCTTGTGCATAGAGTGCCCTCCTTGGGAATATATTCCCTCACATTTATGTGTTTTTGGTTATTTATGATCCCTTTTCCTAGTTTTTAGGGGTTGTAAACTATTTTCTAGCATCCACTCTTACACTATGCATTGATGATCCTATTTTTGTGCTTCCATGTTATTTATGACCCTATTGGATTCCTTATATCACCTATTTATCCCTCGATGTTTTGCAACCCCCTTTATGCATTAGTGTGCCTCCTTGTGCTCTTCATGGCTCCACTCCTTAGTTTTTGGTAACACCTCATGGTGCTAATTAATGAAAGGGAGTCTTTTCACTAAGCCACTACTCCAATAATTCAAGTTAAGTCTCCATGATGAAGCTGAAAAATTACCTATCTATAATTGTATTTGATCCCTTTGGGTTAGAGTTGTCCTCCTTGTGCTATAAATTCATATGCCTTTTCCTTGTTGAATTTAATCTTGAGCTTTAGACCATGTGACTTGTGCTATCTATCCATGTTGGGAATGTTGGTAGTATTGGGAGTGTGTTGAGACTTAGAGTTTGTCTAGTTGTCTTCCCTTTTATTGCATTATATCACTCTACTAGTCCAAATTCTAACATAGGAAGCCAAGAAATGGGAATGACAAGCTAGGTCATATCCCATAGGCAGTGGAGATGAACAGGAAGTAATAGTGGGAAGCGTTATGGTTCTCAGAAGAGGTAGTTACGAGAGTTGCTAGACGAAGTGTTCATCTACCTATGGATCCATAGTCTTAGTTCAGGGGTGATATAATCAAGTGAGGAATTCTTGACGATGTCTATAGTTGGGAGGAAAGTCATCTTGCTGTAGCCAATTTCCCATATCTTGAGGTAAGTATTTGTCATACGATTTTATTTATGTTCTACATATTAATATGATGATTATGTGAAAAGGTTGAGGAATTGAATTATCTATATGCTTGATTATTATATTTCACAGTCTGATTACTAAAATAATGGAATCTATAGGATTCGAATCCGAGATGATATTTATTTTGATCTTCTTTCATTTCTTCAAAAATTGTAACTATCACTCTACAATACTGGGAAGGGTGCAAACATATGTTCTAGTTCACCATGGTATGTTCATTTTTACTATTTGGTACCTATTCCATTTTGTATGGAATGATGTTTCAATTAAGTATATCCTTTCGTTTACTGAAATAGATTTCTAGATGACCAAGATATGTTTGTTTTGGTCTAGTAGTTTTCCTGGTGCGAGGTTGAGCTCACCAGTTGTTAGATTCGAAATTTTGTATGCATGGATATGCTGAAATTTCCATATATAAGTTTTGATAAGGTAATATTAATGTAATATTGATTTATGTTTGGAGGTAGGAAGCCATGCAATCTAAAATAATGATTAGTGAAAAATGGTTGTAGGGGACAACCATTGAGAGGTGATTTTGTGGGTTGTGATTGCAGTTGATGCCTTGTTTTTGCTTTGGTTGCGGTGTGGTTGTAGGTTGCAACCTACGTATGTTTCTTGATGTGTGTTTTCCTTAGTTTTTATCTTCACTAAAATAACACACCGAACAACACCACAAACTAATTAAATATGCAAACAATTAACAACACAATACTTGGCAATTATAAACTATGTTTTTAATAATCTTTATGAAGTATAAGAATTTAATGTACGACCTTAATTATACTATGATAATAGATTCATTATTCATGCACTAAATGATATTATGAACTTAAATCTAATGTTGATAAATTTTATTAAGTGTTGAGAATGTTTAACTAATGGCAACGAATTATTTGATCAAGTAATTTAATTAAGTAATGCAACCTTAGTAATGTTTATTGAAGTTAGAACTTTAATTAATCATATAATGGTGAGTTGTACTAACGTTATTATCTTGTTATTAAACCAAAATTTAGAACCTTTTTCCTTGTCATTAAGGTCGGGGACATTACAAGTGGTATCAGAGCTTAACGTTTCAACACTGCAACTGTTGTGCCTTCTACGAAGTTTCAAGTCACTTTGTAAAAATGTATTTGAATTAGATAACTTGGATGCATGAACCTTAATATAGTTTCACATGCAAGTTAGTTAATTAAATTGTTATATTGGGATGGATATGGACTTGATTTTAATCTAGTAAGGAGAAATATTGGAAGGATTTCTATCCCCCTTATCCAATTTGGGAGACTGTCACTTAGAAATGTTGGCTAGTTACTTTATAAACGAAAAGAAAAGTAGTTTTAATGATAATGAACTTATACCAATATGTAGTTTACTAACATAATGTTGATAATGAATGCATTTCAGTTTCCAGTTATTGATTGAGAAAGCAGTATGACCACTAAATTACTATTTTAATCAAACTTGTGAAGACTAAATATTCAACAAGTAGAAGTTCAACAGTGGGAAGTTATAGATTGGAGATGGATATTGAGGAAGGACATAGACCATATAGTCCCGAAAAGGAGTTTGTTGAGGGAAGAAGGTCAATTAAACATAACATGAGTAGTGAACTATTAATGTTGGAGGATTCAGTGAGGAAGTATACATAGGATAATGGAAGGATAATTCATATCGAGGAGAAGATTATGAATGATATAAAATCATTGAAGACCATCCAAAGATCCATTGAAAAGAGTCACAAAATAGGTTATGTGAGGTCTATATCATCTGCAAGAATACCTTATCACTCAGAGAGAAAGAAGGGGTATGCATCAAGCCGTACAAAGAGTATTCCCAAAACATCTTCAGTGAGATACAAGAACAGGAGGTCTACTCGAGATGAACTAGTAGGAGAGCCCAGAAGAATCAATGCCCCAAATTTTGATGGAGAAGTAAAGAAAGGAAAGTATGTTGAAGCATGCATGTTGAGACTTAGGAAGTTCTTCTAGTGGCACCAATACACACCTAATATGGAAGAACGGTTACCCATATACCATTTGTATGGAAAGGAATCTCTCTAGTGGGATCTACTAGTTAAGATAAAAGACAATGATGAAGACATAATATCTTTGAAGAAATTTAATAAGTACTTCTAGAAGGAATACCTCTCTGAGCATTACTAAGATAAAAAGATGGACAAGTTCTTCAAGCTTAAGTTGGGAACCATGACTATGGATTCCTATGAGCAAAATTTTTTAGAACTTTTGAAGTATGCATACTTCATCAAATATGAGAAGGTAAAGATTCAAAGGTTCCTAAGTGGTTCTCCCTGAATATTATAGAGATAAAATCCAGTATGATAGACCAAGGAGCCTTAAGGATTCCATCTAGAAGGAAAACCACTTATTTGAAAAGAATAAGAGAAAGGACCCATAAAAGAATTGGAAGGATATGAAGAACTAGAAAAATAAGCATATAAAGAAAGGTTTCCATGCTTCAAAATTTAGAAATGGCAATTCTTATCAGCAAGGGAAACCAAGGGAAGAGCCTTCATGTAAAATACCACCTATGGAATGTTTGATATGCAAGGAAAATCACTTTTCCAGTAAGTTCTTGTGTAGGAAGGATAACCTTCACAAAATTAGAGAGGCTTCAACTATTGGAGATGTAGGTGGAAGCGCTTAGAAGATCTATGCATCCCTTGATGGGAGGAAAGCTGAACACCAATCACAAATGATTGAGGTAGCAAGTAAGATTGCTGATAAAATCATAGCTATTTTGATTGATTATGGATCTATCAATAGCTACATTGCACCTAATATAGTTGAGAAATGTCACTTGAAGAAAAGTAAACTTGAAATATCAAGTCTAGTACAGTTAGCTACAGGAGCTAAGAGGAAAAGCACATAATTTGTAAAGATGTGTCCTTGAGAAATGAATGGAGTGAAAACATTTGTAGACTTAAATATCATACCCTTGGTTTCATATGATGTATTGATTGGCATGTATTGGTTGGATGAATATCACACCATACCATATTATCATAATAAAACTTATACTGGTTTGGATGAAGAATGAAATGAAGTAACAACTAAAGGTATACCTAGACTGATGTCCATGAGCCAGGTCTCATCTCTACAATTGAAGAAATGTTTCAAAAAGGGATTCAAACTATATGAAATCCATATGGAAGAGATGATGCAGGAGCATCGTGGCATGCCCGTAATGTGATGAGTTGGTCACATGATGTGGCATATTTTGTAGCCATTTTTTTGCTGATTCATAGTTTGATTAGATGCATAGGGAATCATTGCGGATCACGACTCCCTGCGTGGAGATCAAACCACCGTTAGTTTGTTTTAGACAGGGGCGTTTCATCATGTGTCGTTGTAGTGTTTATTTCAATTGCAGGACCACTCAGAATAGGGTAGTAGTTTTAGTTTAAATAGTCTGTTTAGAGATGTAAGAGGGGTTCTTCTCTTCAACATTTAGAATTTCGAGTTGCAGAGAAGAGGACAAAAGCGTGTCTGGTTCCTACTTGCAAATATTTTGAAGAATCGAGAGGAGAGAGATCCAAGCTGTGTATGTTTTCCTTTGTTTCTAAATAGAAGGATTAACCGCGTGTTTGTAGGGCTGTTAGCCTTTATGCATGTGATATGTTGAAATTTATATCTTGCAGAGCCGACTTCAACGTTTTCATGAACATTTGTATATTTTTGTGAAGAGTTGATTTTATGCATCAATTTCTTTCTTAAACCATTGAAATAGAGAGTATATGCATGCATAGTAGTGTTAGGATAAAGTATCGTGAAGATTGGAGGATGGATTGATCAATTTCATGATCAATCGATGCAACCCACAGGTTTTATGACTTAAAAAGTTTTTGCAGAGAACGAACGGTGGAGATTGAGTTCATAGATCAAGATATGACAATCCTGAAATATCCCGCAACAACAATTGCAAGGAAGTTAATAGATCCGCAGAGATCTGAGAATCCACATAAAAAAAAAGAAGATCGATGATTGTGGAAAAGGTTGCAAGGATTGGATGGCTGAGGAAGTTGTGGAGGAAGATTTGCAGAGAGGAAGTTGCAGGGAAGAAACTTTGGAAATTTGGCATCCTGCACCCCGCATCCCACGTCCCAAAATAAAATTGGAGGAAAGCCATTGTGGAAAAATAAGTTGCGGAGTGTGCCTTTGAGGTTTTGAGATCCCACATCCCACATCCCGCATGCAGAAACTCTATTGCGGAAAAGGTATTGCGGAGAGAAATTTGGACAATCGAGATCCCGCATCCTGCCTCTAGAAGGGAAGCTATGGAGGTAAAGTTGCGAGAAGGCAGTTCTAGAGTAGAATTTGGCGATTGGGCTAGAGTTGGCAGTCCTGCTGAGTGTAGGGGCCATTAGATACTAGAAGTGCTGGTTAGATTCAGTTGATATCGACCTTCCTGCATCAATTTTGGTATTAGAGCCAGGTTGTTGAGATTTCATGTTGAGGAATTCCACAACTAAGATTATGGGTAGAATTATGAAGGAGTAAGGAGAAGCATGTGAAAGAGAGAAGCATAGCCATAGGAGCCTGAAGAGAGCAAAGGAATAGTGCTCAAGAGGTTCTAGACAGAGTACCATCATTGCCAAAAGACCAAGGGCCGAGAAGAGGCTTGGTGAGGTAATTTGTAACATTGTGAAAGAGAACTGTTATTGCAGAGGCTTAGAGTGGGAAGATGGATGCACTCATTGGAGGAACGAGAGGTCATGATAGAGGTTGACCAGGAGGGAAAGAAGAAGTTCTAGAAGAAATGAGGGAGTTAAGGGCACGTCTGAAAGCCATGAAAATAGATAGGTGAAGAGACCCAAAAGCATGGGATATAAGTGAACTTGAGGATGAAGAGCAAAGAGAAGAAGATGCACCTATGTAGGAAACACCAGAGTTGAGATATTTCAAATCTATTATGGGAGCGACTTCAAGGCTGATACTGAAGTTTCCTACCTATGATGGAAGTCTCTTTGTAGAGAATCTTATTGATTGGATCAGTGAGCTGGATAAGTACTTTGAGTACGATGAGGTATAAGAATACAAGAGAGTTAGATTAGTTGTGACGAGGTTGAAAGGACACACATCCTTGTGGTGGGATAGTGTGCAAGCCGAAAGAAGAAGGAAGAATAAACCCTTGATAAAGAGCTAGGATATAATGGTAGCAAATATGAGGGCTAAGTTCTTGCCCAAATATTACTAGTTAATTCTGTATAGACAAGTACAAAAACTTAGGCATATATTGTTAACAGTGAGAGAATATAGTGAGGAGTTCTATAAAGTAAACCTAAGGGCTGGATATGCGGACGAGTCAGTAGAAAATGTTGCTAGATATGTGAATGGTCTAAGGATGGATATCCAAGAATATATCAGCATGATTTCACCTAGAACAATGGAGGAGGCATATCAGTGCACCTTAAGGGCATAAGAGAAGATAGAAAGGAATCAAAGCTTCAATAGAGGCCGCAGTTCAGCCAGAGGAAGAGGGAAAGCGATTGGAAGAGGAATATTTGGACCATAGAGGGGGGAGTCCAATAAATCTGTCCTACAAGAGAAGCATGGTAGAGGAGGTGATTCTAGCAGAAGAGGACCTTACCAAGGAGGTAGAGGTAGAGGACAAGGCAAAGAAGCTGTCATTAGATGCTACAAATGCAACCAATTGGGGCATAAGTCATTTGAATGTCCAGGAAAAGAAGACGTAGGGAAGAGAGGATCCTATGTAGCTTAGAATGAGCAACAACAATAATAGTTGATGGTAGAAGAAATCTTTCTAGAGACAGGAGAATATTTGATGATGAACAAGGTCTTGTTGAAACCTGAGAAGGAGCCGGTAGAGCCTGCTCAAAGAAAGTCGTTGTTCAGGACTACATGTAAAGTCCAAGGGAAGTGCTATAAGATGGTGATTGATAGTGGGAGTATTGACAATCTTGTTTCCATAGAGATAGTGGAAAAGATGAGGCTGAAGAAGACCAATCTTCCGGTTCCATACAAAGTATCTTGGTTACACAAAGGACATCAAATCCTGGTGAGTGAGCAGTGTGAAGTTGATTTTCAGATAGGTCCATATAAGGACAAGATTCTGTGTGATGTTATGCCAATGTATCTTTGTCATATACTGTTAGGAAGACCGTGGAAATTTGACAAGAAAGTAACTCATCGTGGTAGGAGTAACTGTCATAGTTTCGAGCAGAATGGGATAAGACATGTACTTCACCCTCTACAAGCAAGTAGTGCAGTAGGGAAGTCAGAACCTAAGGTTTTGATGTTGTCAGGAAAAGAGTATTTGCAGTTGGTTGAGAAAGCAGAGTTGAACTATGCTATGGTATGCAAGCCAAGAATCGTGACAGTGAAGACTAATGTGATAGATCTACCTAAGGAGACTCATGAGATGCTGAGTGAGTATAGTGACATTGTGGTGGATTATTTACCCAATGAACTACCACTAAGAAGGGATGTAAGTCATCAAATTGATTTTATTCTAGGAGCCAGTTTACCAAACAAGGTAGCATACAAGTTGACACCTCAAGAGAATGAAGAATTGAGGAAGCAGGTCCAAGGATTGTTGGAAAAAGGATTGGTTCAGAAGAGTCTGAGTCCATGTGCGGTACCAATAGTACTGACACCAAAGAAGGATGGTGAGTGGAGGCCCCATGATGGATTCTCTAAGTGGGGAAACATGCTTTTCAAAACTGGATTTGAAGAGTGGATATCATCAGATAAGGATAAGAGAAGGAGATGAGTGGAAGATAGATTTCAAGACAAATGATGGGTTGTATGAGTGGTTGGTCATGCCATTTGGATTGTCCAACCCACCAAGTACCTTTATGAGGTTGATGAATGAAGTCTTGAGATATTTAATAGGTAATTTTGTGATAGTTTACCTTGATGAAATTTTGGTTTTCATCCAAATAGAAGAAGAGCATCTGAAGCATTCGAGATATGTTTTGGAGAAGATGCAACATGAAAAGTTGTTGATAAATGTGAAGAAGTGTACCTTCATGAAGACAGAGCTAGTATATTTGGGTTTCGTTATCTTAAGAGATGGGTTGAAAATGGATCCAGAAAAGGTGCAAGCAATCATTGATTGGCCTTCACCTAGGAACATATTGAGGTAAGGAGCTTTCATGGATTGGCAAGATTCTATAGGAAATTTATAAAGAACTTCAGTGGTATTTGTGCATCTATCGTTGAGATAATTAAGAAGGATAGACATCCATTTCAATGGATAGTAGAGGTTGAAAGGAGTTTTCAGTTTTTGAAGAAGAATATCACTGAACAACCAGTATTGAATTTACAAGACTTCAACCACCCTTTCCAAGTGAAGTGTGATGCTAGTGGAGTAGCAATCAAAACCGTGCTTAGTTAGGAGGACATGCCTATAACGTATTTTAGTGAGAAGCTGAATGATGCAAAGTAGAATATTCGTCGTATGAAAAGGAGTTTTATGCTATTGTTCAAGCAATGAATCATTGGAGGCATTACTTGATGCCCAGAGAATTTGTGTTATATTCAGATAACCATGCATTACAGTACATAATGCAGCAACCTAAGTTGAACCTGAAACATGTCAAGTGGGTTGAGTTATTGCAAAGCTTCACCTTTGTGTTGAAAGACATAAGTGGATAGTCAAACAGAGTAGTTGATTCCTTGAGTAGGAGACTGTTGATTATGCAAGAAAATCAGATCCAAGTTTTGGGATTTGAGCACGTGAAATATTTGTATGAAGCTCACGTTGATTTCCAGGAGGCTTACAGGGCTTGTAAGAATCCAGTATAAGTGGACAGAGAGCCATGGATGGAGTATACACTACAAGAAGGTTTAATCTTTAAAACCAGTAAGCTGTGTATACCAAAGTGTTCTATGAGAGAGAATTTGATACAAGAGAAACATAATAGGGGTATGCCAGGTGACTTTGGGAGTGATATGACATTCAGATAGTTGGGTCATTTCTATTTTTTGCCAAGGATGAGGTATGAATTTGAGAAGTTTGTAAGCAGATGCAGAGTATGCCAGCATGCCAAGGAGAGAAGCTAGAACACACGATTGTATACACCATTGCATATTCCAACTAGTCCTTATGATTCTATGAGTATGGATTTCATTCTGGGTTTACCAAGAACTCAGAAGGGACATGATTCTATCTTTGTAGTTGTTGATAGATTCACTAAAATGGCACATTTCATTCCATGTTACAAAAATAGTGATGCCACACATATTTCTAACTTGTTCTTTGATGAAGTTGTGAAACTAAATGGTTTTCCTAGAAGCATAGTATCAGACAGAGATGTGAAGTTCACAAGGAATTTTTGGAGAACCTTGTGGAAGAACTTGGGTACCAGACTGAATTTTAGTTCAGCATACCACCCACAGTCTGATGGATAGATCGAAGCAGTCAATAGGAGTATGTGGAAGATGTTGAGGAGTTTTATTGGGGAGAGTCCTAAGTAGTGGGACATAGTAATATCTCAAACTGAGTTTGCATATAATGATTCACCAAACAGGAGTACAGGGATGAGTCCATTTCAAACTATGTATGGAATGCATCCAAGAGGAGTGTGTGAACTTCGTGACTTAGGTCAATTGGAGAAAAGGAGTGCTGATGGAGAGGAGTTTGCAACAAGAATCAGTGAGCTGCAGGAGCAAGTGAAAGCAAGGTTACAACAGAGTAACACCAGTTACAAGGCCAGAGAAGATTCCAAAAGAAGGGAGAAGAACTATGAAGTAGGATATTTGGTCTTAGCATATCTAAAGAGAGACATATTTCCAAAAGGGGAGTATAACAAGCTAAAGGTGAAGAATATTGGACCCTGCATAATATTCAAAAAATTTTCAGCAAACGCTTATGAGTTAGAGATGCCTACTGGGGTGGGTATTTCACCAATATTTAATGTATCCAATCTATATCCTTATGTAACAGGTGACATTGGAACCTTTATAGAAGGTGAAGATCCTACTGAAGACTTACAATGGATAGCACAGATTCCTGTTGCACAGCCATTGGAAGTTGAGGTCGTTCTGGACACTAGGGTGTCAAAGAGTACAAGGAAGAAGGACTATTTGGAGTATTTGGTCAAGTGGAAGAAGTGACCAATAGAGGACTCTACTTGGATGAGTGCTACAGAGTTGGAAGCCAAGGGTTTCACTGTAGCTAATGTTATGAACAACGGTTCATAATTTTTCTACCTTGCGAGTCTGATGCAGGAGCATCATGGCATGCCAGCAATGTGATGAGTTGGTCACATGCTGTGGCATATTTTGTAGCCATTTTTGTGTTGAGTCATAGTTTGATTAGCGGTGTAGGGAATCATTGTGGATCATGACTCCCTGCGTGGAGATCAAACCATCATTAGTTTTTTTCAGACAGGGACATTTCATCGTGCGTCCTAGTAGTGTTTATTTTAGTTATAGGACCACTCAGGATAGGGTAGTAGTTTTAGTTTAAATATACCTTTTAGAGATGTAAGAGGGGTTCTTCTCTTCATCATTTATAATTCCGAGTTGTAGAGAAGAGGACAGATGTGTGTCTGGTTCCTACTTGCAAATATTTTGAAGAATCGGGAGGAGAGAGATCCAAGCTATGCATATTTTCCTTTGTTGCTAAATAGAAGGATTAACCATGTGTTTGTAGGGTCGTTAGCCTTTAAGCATGTGCTGTGTTGAACTATATATCTTGTAGAGTCAGCTTTGGCATTTTCATGAACATTTGTGTATTTTCATGAAGAGTTGATTTCATGCATCAATTTATTTCTTAAACCATTGAAGTAGAGAGTAGATGCATGCATAATAGTGTTAGGATAAAGTATCGTGAAGATTGCAGGCTGGATTGATCAATTTCATGATCAATTGGCACAACCCGCAGGTTTTATGCCTTAACAAGTTTTTGCAGAGAACGAATGGTGGTGGTTGAGGCCATAGATCAAGATCTGACAGTCCTGAACTATCCCACAAAAATAGTTGCGAGGAATTTAACAGATCTGCAGAGATTTGAGAAGCTACATCAAAAAAAGAAGATCGACGGTCGTGGAAAAGGCTGCAAGGATCGGACGGATGAGGAAGTTGTGGGGGAATATTTGCGGAGAAGAAGTTGTGGGGAAGCAACTTTGGAAAGTTGGCATCCCGCATCCCGCAATCTGATTGCGGGAAATATGTTGCAGACAAAGAAGTTGTGGAGTGCGCCTTTGGGGTTTTGAGATCCCGTATCCCGCAACCCAAATGCAGAAAATCTGTTGGGGAAATAGAGTTGCGGAAACAAAATTGTGGAGAGAAATTTGGACAATCGAGATCCGGCATCCCACATCCTGCATGTGGATGGAAAGCTATGGAGGTAAAGTTGCGGAAAGGCAGTTCTAGAGCAGAATTTGGCCATTGGGCTAGATTTGGAAATCCTGCTAAGTGTAGGGGCTATTAGATCCTGGAAGTGATGGTTAGAGTCGGTTGAGATCGACCTTCCTGCACCAAGAGACAAAGGAGGGAAAAGAGCTAGAACAACATGATTATACAATAATATAAGAGTTTGTAGATATATTTTAAGAACCACTATGTAATTTCCCCAAAATTTGAAAAAAAAAATTACAGGGCAGTTAAATACTACCTAATATGGACATTAACTTATCTTCCGCGGAATGTGTCGATCTTTGGTTTCTATACCGAAGTGTCATTAAGTTGTCCTTACCATTTCTAGCTATTTTCCTATGTAATTGTTGATGTAGTTCCACACTATGTTTATTTTACTTGAACTGGTTTAAATGATTACTCTACTTGTGATTTACTACTTAACATCTATTTGCATAGTTATGTATTACTTCATGTATATCTATTTCATTCAGTTATATCTTACTTTTTGGTTATAAGTTTTGTTCATTGTTTATGGAAAATCCTGCCTTAACTTGTAATTGTCAAGGGGTGGAGTGGGGGGACTTGTATCCCTTCTGGGGCCACTTGAAGAGGTAACTGGTTGTACCTGCTGTTATGGGGTTTACTTAGTTCATATTGAACTAATGCAAACTTCTCGTTTCTTTGTGCAGGTTCATTAGGTGACAAAGACTTGCCACAATTGCTAAGCCTATACTACTCCATTACCTTTTGAAGACAAAAGGACCAAAGTAATATCTTAGCAATTATTAATACTACTGTTTGTGTTATTTTTTACGCATAGTTGGGTTATCAAACCTGTATTTATCTCGGTGATATTATTATTGCGGATTGGGACTGTGACAACTCTTTATTCTTATGCTATGTATTTATAGCATAATATTTATTTTGTACTAAGCCTAAGGTTATGGGTTACATCCTAATACTTTTCCACCATTATATTTAAAGTTTGGGTAAACATTATATTAAAGTTTTTATGACATGGTTTATAGGGTAAGCCATTCATGGCATATTTCATATTCCATGAAAGCATGGCTTAGTGAGGTCAACGAGGGTTTTAGTGAGGATTTTACCACTAAGTCACGATATGGTATTTGGAAATATATACATGGGGGTAAAAATTACAACAAAGGTGGTGGACAGGGTGGCGTAGTTAATGCTCTTTGGGATGGGAGAAATCAAACCCTAAGCTTGAGTCTTTCACTGTTTGGCTTCATTTGTTCTGCGCTATGGGTGGTCTGTGCTGATCGACCCTTTGCTTCTCCAACATTGTGGAGGAAATAGGATGGCCTGGTGTTGGAAGGTATGCAGTCTGGTTGGTTTTGCAACATTTTTATTATGGTTCCTTCGGTTAGAGGTTTTTCATACTCCTAATCATTCTTGGTTTTGATTTTGCAGGTGACAAGGTTTCCAAGCGTGGGTCGTGGGGTACTACCAAGCTATTTGTGATACCCTCTCGGGTAAGCCCTGCAAAAAGGCATGCCCTTTTACTTCAGTGTGCAAAGAGTGATAGAGCGTGAGCTCTATGTGAGAGAGGGTTTTATCGTTTATGAAAGTTTGGGATTCTGGGCATTCAATAGATGCGTTTGTAAAGGATTCAGGTGTTTTGATATATATAAACAATGGAGGCTCTGTGTTTTGACTTGTAGATAATGTGTTATTATCATGTGTGACTATGCTATTGCTTGCAATAGCACTTATGTTGAATGTGATTATGTATATTTTTAATTGGGAAATATAGAAGATATATTTGTATGCATTCACAACTGGGGTTTATTCGTTCATACTGCCACTAGCTTGGGAAGGTTGTGACCATATGCATTTTGATGCCTGTAACTTAACTCTTGTTTTGGTATGTTAATGAAGGTTCTATGTAATGGTTTTAAATGATTAAGTTTAGCTTTCAGTAGTGCCATTGATTGCAATGGAAGCCTTGCTAATTCGTGACTGAGTAGTTTTATTTGTACATGTTTTATTATGGAAATATATGGTTTAGTTTACATGCCTGGGTTTTATCATTGTGAAGGCTGTAACTTAGCTTACTATTGTATATTTGTTGATTTGAAGTCACGATTGTAACAATGTTGACAGTAGGTTAAAATATATTTCCTTCTATGTATATGAAATAGCTTGGATTCTTGTTTTTAATATTTATAAGGGTAAGGTTTCACCTCTCGGTCATGAGCCGTGATGAGGAAAAGTAGCAAGTGTATTTTATTTGTTTTAATTCAAAGTGGGTCCGTGACAAAAATTGTGACTGCGATTAAGGTTTTAAACTGGGTTTTATGTACAATGTTTGATAGCCGTGATTTCGACCTTCGTGTGTATAAACAACCTTTGTAAAGGCTTAATGGATATACCTTGTGAATTCTAGCTCTGATAGCATATTTGTTTTAAATGGTTTTAAGTGTTGGTGTTTTTACAAATCATATCCTACAAGATTTGAACCCCGACATAATCTGATATAACGTTGGTTTTGTATTTAAATGCAATCCCACAGGATTCGATCTTGGGTTGTCGAATGCGTAAATTGGGTTTTTAATACAACGTGTTTGTGGTTTATTTTGGGCAGAAGTGCCAAAAGGATTTGATCCCGAATCCTTTAATTGGATAAGTTATTTAATACTGAGTTTGTATCAAGTTAAGGTTTCTCTTTATCTTGATAGTAGATAGTATTATTATTGTTTATAATAATCATGCCTACAGACCTTGAGAGGTCTCGATGGATGGCATACGATATGGTAAAGTTATAAAGTGGAAATTATTTGTTTGGATTTTGTTTATGATATTTGGTAGGTTTTAAAATAGATTAACTCTATTTATCTTATGTTTTGTTATAATATATAAAGTTTCAGCGATGATGTTTAAGTTATATTTTTATGCATAGAATTTATGCTAAGACTATAGGTAATAGTTTTGATGGTTATAATTTTTACAAGCCTGCTGTAAATATGAAATCTGCCAGCAGAGAAAAAGATTTAAAGTTAGTTTTTAAATAGTTCTTTGGTTGATAAGGTTCATCAGTTAGGGTTAATAAGATTTAGGTACAGAATCTTTGATATTATTATAATGTTTTGAACTTGAAATAATAAACATAAAATCTAACTCACTTGAAAATCTAGTCTCTGTTTGAAGAAATACCTCTATTAGAGAAGAATGAAATTTAACTTGTGAATGATGAAATAAAATGCAGAAATATAATAGAGACCAAATCCTCCCACTGATAAAACTAAAGGTGATAGTCTATGATTTGGAAATATGAATAAGATATATTTTCCTAACTAGAATATCATTGTTGAGTAGATAAAATAACCTATCTATAGAAGAAAGATACTAAATACCCATTCAAAATTTAATATCATTTAATAAGAAAACCTCTATAAACTGCAAGGGAAAATCAAGAACCTCATACCTGCAAGTTGAATCTATTTTAATGGCTGAAAATCCCGTACACTCAAAAAACCAGTATTAACAAGTACATAGACAGATAACCAGATAACTTGGGAACTACCACGCTCCTCCCAACCATGATCTGGAATCGTTCTTGGTTTCAATCTGGATCCCTCCGAGTTGGTTCCAACATGCAAATAGCTTAGAGATCCTAAGGTAAGGATTCCTTATCTGGGATATCAGGTTTTGTTTCATTTTCCTTTTTCCTCTTATGAAAAATGTTCTCCAAGAAGTCTCTTGAATATCATCAGGTAGAATTATGGAAAAACCAATAGATCCCCAAGTCTTTCTTTGGCTTGGGTTTTTATATACATACTTTTTTAGGAGAAGGGGCATTTAAATCAAGAATCATTTGATTTCTTGAAATAACACTTTTTATTTAATTTAGGTAATTTTAATATTGATTTAAATTTAAATTAGGAACTTTTGACTAGTTCCTACTTTGACTCTTGTAGGTACTTAATATTTAATTAGCATTAGTAATAATAATAACATGTGGATCCTTTCATTATTACTTATAGTTACTAGTATTATTACTATGCTTACTCTTTTATACATATCGTGTATAAATTATATATTTATATATATATACACCATTTGTTAACATTTTATATTTAGGTATCATTTAACATGATCCCTAATCATATGACACTTTTATTTTAGATTAGTCACTTTCTTTAATAAGGCCTTCAGGTAGGGGTTAGGTCAACTAGGTTAGGAAACTCTAAACCTTCTTGCATGTTGGATTCCCTTGTATAACATGGTAGTTCTTCAGTACTTTGATGAGATACAGAAATTCAAAATTTCATTTAATCACTTAAAAATAATTAAGATGAGATCAATGTTTTATCAGAGTCATTTTCACTCAACATATTAATTTTCTAGTAACTCCTAGCACTTATCCAAATCCCATACTCAATGCTAAAATCAGGGAGTTACAAACTTAGTGCAATTCTAGACCTCCTCTTTCAACACCAATGCTAGGATGCATTTGTAGGATACACCTAGCTATACAATGTACACGGATCCAATGTTCCAGAGCTTATGCTCAACATCAACTTGGAGGGCTCCAGGGCTTATGCCCAACACTTCCATTTTTTATATTTTCATGTGCTTCTGAGCTTCTCACTCAACACAAACATTTAAAATACTCATGCACTACAGAGCCTCTCACTCAACACAACCATTAAATACTCATGCATTCCAGAGCTTCTTGCTCAACAAAAAACATCACATACTCATGTGTTGCAGAGCTTCTCGCTCAACACAAACATCTCATCAATTACGTGCTTTAGGGTCCATGCCCAACACATGAAATCATTTATATAAAACATATGCAATTGGATTATGCCCAATATATCAAACAAACCATCATTCTCATGTGCAGTGGGATCTTAGTCCCAATATACCAAATAAAACATCAAAGTAACATCATAAGCAATGGGGATTATGCCCATAAGTGTTAGGTAAAAAATTCAGGATATTACATCCCTCCCTACTTAGAACAACACCGTCCCTGTTGTTCTAGGGACTCAGAATGAAATCATGAAATAAGGTAGGGTAATCCTTTCTCATGGTGTCTTCATTCTCCCAAAAAGCCTCATCGGCCTCGAAGTGCTTCCATTGCAATTTCAATTGGACTATGGTGCACTTCTTGAGTTGCACCTCTCTCTTGTCCAGTATATGAAGGGGTTCAGGTGCAAAATCCCCTTCAGGTTGCACCTATAATAAGGACCAATCAATCACATGTTTAGTATCATAAACATATTTATTTAATAAATTTGCGTGGAACACATTACGGACTCTTATGTGAGCAGGTAAAGCTAGTTCATATGTTGCTGGCCCTCTCTTGGCTAGTATCTCAAAGGGTCCACAAAATCTAGGTGCTAACTTACCACACCTTCCCAAGCTCAATGAGATTCATTTTTATTTTTCCTTTCAGTTAAACATGGTCACCTATCTGATAATATTTATCTTTTCTTTTCTTATCCGTGTATATTTTTTGAAGGTCTTGTGATTCTTTAAGGTTTAGTTGGACCTTGGTAACCAATTATTCCAAGTCCTTTAGTAATTTAGGCCCTAACATGAGCCGATCCACTAGGCCATCCCAAGTAACTGGTGTTCTACACTTTCGTCCATAGAGTACCTCAAGGAGACTCATCTTGGTGGAGGTCTGGTATCTGTTGTTATATGCAAACTCTACAAGATGCAGGTAATCTTCCCACTTGGTGGGGTTTTTCATGACATACATCCTAAGCATGTCCTCTACAATTTGGTTTACCCGTTCTGTATGCCCATTTGTCTATGGGTGGTAAGCAATACTAAAGTTCAACTACATCTCTAAATAGGAGAATAAGGATCTCCAAAAGTTACTTGTAAACTTAGTAGCTTGATCTAAGATGATTTCCTTGGGTATCCCATGCAATCTAAATATATCCTTTAAGAAGATGTCGACAATGTGTATTTCCTTGTAGGCCGACTTCACTGGAATAAAGTGTGCTACTTTTGAAAATTTGTCAACTACTACAAAGATGGAATCATTTTTGTTTTTACTCTTTGCTATACCCATGATAAAATTGATACTAATGACCTCCCACTTCCATTCTGGAATGTGTAATGGCTGTAATAACCTCAAAGGATGTTGGTGCTCCTCTTTGACCTGTTGACATTCTTGAAATTTGGTGATAAACAAAAATATGTCGGCATTTAACTTAGGCCATAAAAAGTGTTTCTTTATTGCAGATATCATCTTTTGATATCCTAGATGCCCTAAGTAGGGTGTTCGATGAAATTCCATGAGGATGCTGGACCTGATGACCCCTCTTTCTGAAACACACAATATCTCTTTGGACCATAGCAGTCCAGTTTCGTCTACCTTGTACTCTTTTTGTTGCTGAAATAATTTGTCCTCTTGGAACTTCTTGAGGATTTCAACATAGAAAGGGTCAACTCTGTTGGCCATTCTAATCCTCTCATGTAAATACAAATTGATTTGAATTAAAGTCATGTCATATATCATATGAGCTTGTTGGCTCAAAGCATTAGCTTATCATATGAGCTTGTCGGCTCAAAGCATTAGCATATGATTTCTCTCGAAATAGTACTCGCTAAGGAAATCCAACCATTTGGCTTTCCTAGAATTCATATCCGGTTGTTTAAATAATTACTTTAGACTCATATTGTCTATTTTCAGAAGGAATTTCTTCCCCATGAGGTAGTGCATCCACATCTTCAAGGCATGGATGATGGCTACTAACTCAAGATCATGGGTGGGGTAGTTTTGTTCATGTTCTTTTAACTTCCACGATTCATAATAGATAGAGTAATCGTTCTGCAAGAGGACTCCTCCGAGCCCTTCCTTGCTTGCATCTATGCAAACAACGAAATCCCCATTGGGATTCGCAATTTGTAATATTGGTGCAGTCGTCAAAATATGTTTAATATTTTGAAAACTTTCCTTGCAATTGGTCATCCATAAGAACATGTTCACCTTCTTTTTCAAAGCGGTCATGGGACAAGCTATCCTCAAGAAGCTCTCAATGAACTTTCGGTAGTAACCAGCTAATCCAAAAAAGGATCTAATGTCAGTGACACTAGTGGGGGTATGCCAATATTCTATGGATTTAATATTTTTCGAGTCCATAGCTATCCCTTCCTTGGAGATGATGTGACCCAAGTATTGTATCTGTGGTTTATAAAATCACATTTATTAAACTTGGTGTAGAGCTGGTGTTCTCGTAAAACCTGTAGCACTATGCATAGGTGCTCCTCGTGTTCCTCTTTACTCTTAGAGTAAACTAGGATGTCATCTATAAATACCAAAACAAATTTATCTAGGTATCTACTGAAGATATTGTTCATCATACACATAAAGTTTGTGGGTGCATTGGTTAACCTAAAAGGAATCACTACAAAATATTAGTGGTTGTACCTTGTATGAAAGGCGGTTTTGTGAATATCCTTGTCGCAAATCCATACCTGATGGTACCCAGATCGCAGGTCAATATTTGAAAAGATATTGGATCCTCCTACTTGATCGAATAAGTCAATGATCCTAGGGAGTGGGTATTAGTTCTTGATGGTCATCTTGTTAAGTTTACAGTAATCGATGCACATCTGCATAGTACCATCCTTATTCTTTATGAAAAGTATTGGTGCTATCCAAGGGGACAAACTCGGTCGGATATATCCATTCTCAATCAACTCCTACAACTGCAGTTTGAGTTCCACCAACTTTGGTGTGCTCATGCGATAAGGGGATTTTGAAGTTGAAACTGACCCTGGTGTCAGTTCTATGGAAAAATATAAGTCTTGTTTCAGTGGTAATCCTAGGATTTCCTCAGTAAACACTTCCTTAAATTCGATGAGAACTTGAAATTACTCAATGTGTCATTCTCTTTCAGCTTCTATGTCCTGGATGTTTACTGCAAATAGTTTGCAAACTTTCCTAAAGCACTTCTTTGCTTGTAAAGCAGATATCTGTCTTACGAAAACCTTCTTAGATATTCCTTGAATCTTTACCAGATTCCCTTGGCTTGATGTACACAAGATTGACTTGTGTAAGAAATCGAACATGACATGGTGTTGTTCCAACCAGTCCATGTCGATAAGTATATCATATGATCCTAAGGGTAGGATGTTTATTTTTATTCTAGTAGGAAAACCATTCAGGTTTACCTCATAGTCTTTAACTATTTCAAAAACCTTTCATTTTGTACCTGTGTCTAATTGCACTAGCCATGGTTTCTCATGTTCAACTTTGTCTAGTTTACATACATCAACTGTTTTAGGCGATGCATAGCTTCGACAAGCACCTGGGTCAATCAATGTTGAAATAGAAGTGTTGGAAACCTTACCTTCTATATCAACCATGGTAGCTTGATGGTCTTCCTGTCGGCTATCCAAGCATTCAGAACAAGGTATCGACATTATGAATTAACATTGATACCTTTAGGTTTAACAAATGCACCAGCAATATTCATGTGTTTAATGAATGGAGTCTTGTTGTAATCTCACAGATCACATAAGGTTACCAATAATACATACAAAACATACATAACTATAAATCAGAGACAAGAGACAAGAATAGATAGGAAAACAGATTATATTATTGCAATGAGTTCATACAAGACAGAGAACTAAACTGAGTTCTCGTTTGGCTCAACAGCCTAAAATATACAATGTACAGACAGTTACAAAATAACTACCTGTCGGTTTGGTGAACCGACATGACTTTTAGTTAGTCGACCTAATCTTTCTAGTTAGTCAGCCGACCGACTTAGTCAGCTGATCGACTAAGTCGGCCCATTGACTTAGTCGGCTGATCGACTAAGTCGGCCCATCGACTTAGTCGGCTGATCGACTAAGTCGGTCTTCATTCAAGTTGACTTTGTCGACTTGCTCCTTCTACATCTCCCCCATGAACAAAATGTTTCTTCGTCCCGAAGAAACAGGGAGGTACAAAAAATGAAGCTCTATCGAATCGTTGAAAATTGCTACTGCTGTGGACTGTGTAGATGGATGGTTGGTCTCTTCTGGATGTAGACTTCGACAATGGCCAGAGCTGTGATGGCAAGGTAATGATGAAAGTCCGTCCAACTCTGCAAGGCTTTCTGGATGTCGATCGTCAATGTCGTTAAACTTGATAGTACCGACATCTTTTCTAAAATGGGCATTTCTGCAATTTTCTCCATATTGGGGCCTAAGGAGTGGTTCTGCTCTTCTGGTATGTTGATAAGTCGTTTCATCTGGGGGCAGATGACATCGACCTTTTCTAGGTTTGGCAGAGCCTGTTGCACCCATTGGTGTGCTTCCCGTTCCATTTTCTGCAGGTTGTTGTTCTCCAGCACTATCTGATCTTCTATCGTCTGTCTGAGTGTTGCGTCTATGGTTTTCCTGCTCTCCAAGGCCTGAATTCCTTGGTGAGTCTGTCGTGTCTGTTGGTAGACCTACCCATAGTGAGTAGGCTAGTCACGTAAAACATCTTCTGTGATGACAGACTCCTCCATGTGGTCCTGGAGCACCTTGTAGGCCTCTGAGAAGGCAGTGTGCTGTGCGAGGAGTAGTCGAGCAGTCTCCTCCTTTTGTTCTACCTTAGTCTCTTGCATCTGGGCCTGGATGGTCGATACCATAGTCTCGAAGAGCTGGTACACTCTTTCAAGTGGTTGATCTATGTCGACTTCGACAGGGCCTGGTATCACGGTCTGTGCTAGAGCTCTGCATCTACCGAGAAACTTAACTTCTTCTGCATTTTTGGCTGTAAGCTCTTTAGTTTTTCGAGCCGTCCTTAGCTTTGATTATTTGGCCACGATTTTGAGGAGTTGGCCAACCTCTGTGTTGGTCAAGGAACTTGCATCCCTTAAGCTGATCCGGAGGTCAGAAGTTTTGGTCTGATGTGCTTTCTTCTTCTTGTGTTTGTCGGCCTCCGGCTCCTGGGTGCCTTCGGTAGTTGAGGTTGGGTTTGTGGTCGGGGGTACGAAAGTAGATGGATGTTCTGGTTGGAGGGTTGGTATGAATACGTCCGACTGGGAAGATGTAGTTGGTTGTGATTGGTCTGGTTGTGAATCTGGTGGTGGTGGGGGGGGGGTGGTGATGGTGGTGGTGGAGGTGATGGGGTCGGAGAAGGAATTGGGGTGGATGGGTTGGCTGGAATGTGTGGTGGACTTCCGTCGGAAGAGATACCTGCTTCCGAAGGTGTAGTGGGTAGGTCATCCTGGGTGTCGGTGTTGAGTGGATCCGTGACAGATTGTGATGCTCCAATTACATCACCTTGTTGGTCTCGAGTGAATGTCATCGTAATGTTTGCATAGGGATTTTTGCTTGCATAGAGATGAGCTGTTGTTTGTATTTTGTGGGCCGACTGAAACAGTGTAGGCAGCATCACGAAGAAATATTTAAGCTCAGCATCCTGGTCGACCTTGGCTTTGACTGTCTCTGGGATTTCTCTTTGATATATGTTCTGGGGACTACCCGACTGTTGTACTGATGCTTGCTCCTCGACTACGGGCGTCGGGGATGGAGGTGGGGGGGTCGACACAAGGTCGACAATGTTTTCAGGTGTCAGTGTCATTTTTGCTTTCTTTGGCCGACCCTCCAGAGCTCCTGCGTCCAGATACCGTTGAAACTGAGTTTCAACTGATACTTTATTTGCAGCGGCATCCTCGAAAATGTCGACGACCGCGGCTACTAGCTCCTCCTCATCGTCGGACGAGTCAGCAAGAAGAAGCTTGCGCTTACCCTTGCCTTGTTGTAGTTTTTGGGCCTTGATTCTTTTTCTGGCGAAAGCTATCTCCTTGGCCAGCTTCTTAATGATTCTTTTAGATAAAGCATATTCCAGGTCGGCGTCCTCAACTTCACTTGTCGGTATTTGAATTGGGTCGACAGTTGCTGCAGCCGGAGGGGTTGTTTGTTGTTGTGGTTGTACTGTTGGTTGTTGTTGTTCTGCCGGCTATGGGTCGACTACCTTTGTAGTCAAAGGTTTGACAGTGATGTGTACCCTACTAGTGGGCATGGCTGGGGTGTCCTCCGACACAAATGTGCTGATATAGAGGTTCAGCTCGTAGTCTTCCTCTTTTTCCTGGTCAGTAAGTGGCTCTGTGATGGAGAAGTCGACCTGTTTGGCAGCCTCGGGTATTTGTATTTTTCTTTGAGCCTGTCGGGTCAACTCCTGGAAAATCTGATCGATCGTCAGATAGTAGTCGAGGTCCTGGGATTTGGGGTCCTGACCTTGCATGTACCAGACCGACGTGTGGTCGAGCTCTAACTGTATATGGGAGTCCGCAGGGAGGTTTTGTCAGATGTTCTGGGGCACCCTCCACCTCATCGTGTGAACCTTCAACTGCTGAAACCAGTTTTCTAAGAAGACTTTTCCCTGTGCTAGCTCATGCAGGGTTCCTTTTTGTGAGAAGGGTTTGAATCGGTTCATTTCGAACCTAGTCAGCTCCCGGAATACTGGACTGCCTTCTGGAAAGATATGATACATGACAATCCAGAGAATAAGAGAGGGAAACTTGATTATACCTCCTATTTCTTGGCATCTTTTGTAGATGGTTTTTACCATGTCGGCAACATAGTCTCTCCATCGGTAGATCCGACCGTCGGTCGCAATTGTGTCGACAGCCTCCAGCATCTCCAGTTTGAGGTCGCTGCCTTGACCGGCTAATGTAAGGGTGATTGCAATGATTTTAACCACAATTTGTGGCGTCTGTGTCGTAATCTGGCCAATCATCAGCCCCTTGGAATTCTTTCCCAATGGAGAGCCCATAAGCTCTTCGACTAACCCTTCTTTTATCCCAATTGGTACAGGGCTGCCTTGGTTGGACAGACCAGTAAGTCGTGAGATAACATCCCCAGTAATGTTGATGGGCCTGTCGAAGTAGAATTGGCCATTGTGGTAACGACTGATAATTAATTTGACCGCTGCTTCTTTCATCCCACCAAAGCTTGCCATCAGTGGTGCGTTAGGGTAGTTGAAGATGGTGCTCTGCCGAATTTTCTCGGCGACCTGGGTCATCCTTTTGTTGACATAGGCCTATTCTTGGATTTCTGTCCAGAGTCTCTGCCATTGGCTGTCTTGGACTTTAGCATTTTTAATGTTCTTTAATTGGCGGACCAAGGGTGTGTCCTCTTCCTGTAGCTCTCTCGCCTTAGCCGCTGCTCGGGTCAGTTTGGGTGCCATTGTGTCGGGTTGGTCGAAGGTGTTACAGGGTTCTTGGTCTTTAGTCGACTGAGGTTGCGGTTTCTCTATGGGTAAATGGTGTGGTGAATGAACCTTTGACTGTCTTTTATTTATAGGCGCGGGTGTTTTTGCGTGTGGGGATGGACGTATTAATGGCGGATTGGACAGTCCTACTGTAATGCTCAAATGGGAATTAATGGTGGAATGTGTGCGGCGCTCGAGGCCATCAATGTGTGATGGGACTCTTGAGGTCGTCGGTCGGTGTCGGTGGTGAAAATGGTCGACCGGACTGGTCGATGAGGATGGTCGAGGATGGTAATGTCGGTTACCAAAGTAGTGAGTTGCTGTCATGTTTGTGGTGTTTTGACTGTATTGTTTTATTTTTTGGAATTTTTATCTTTTTATGGGTTTTGATTGATGGTCAAGGACGTTATTTTTTTTTGTAACGTTTGAGTCAGGCTCCATTAACGAGCTTCCGAAATACTAGGCCTTGTAATGTCTTTAGTCGGACCGAGCCATTGGGGTGTATTTCTTCGACAATGTACGGTCCCATCCATTCTGTATGTAGTTTCTTAGGTTTTCCTTTGACTCGACTGTTATAAAGTAAAGCAAGGTCGTTGACCGACAGGTTTTTGTGTTTGATGTTATGGTCGTGCCATGCTTTCTGTTGTTGTTTGTGAATTTCCTGGTGTTGGATAGCCATGAGTCTATGTTCTCCTAGCTTACTGAGCTGGAATAGTCAGTCCGTTCTTGCCTGTTCAACATTGACATGTATTAGTTGTGCAACAATAGGTGTTTGCTGTCGAAAATGTAGGGGGACGACTGCTTCTTGCCCGTAGACTAATCGAAAGGGGGTTTGGTCGGTCGACCGTTTATATGCTGTCCTATATGCCCAGAGAACCGCAGGGATTTTCTCATCCCAGTCGTCTTTGTCAGTGCTGCATATTTTGGTTAACCCTTTTGTCAATGTTTTGTTGAAAGCTTCAATCGCGCCGTTCGACTGAGGATGATATGCAGTGCTTCATCGGTGGTCGATGTGAAACTGTTTGGTCAAATTTTTGATGGTTTTGTTGATAAAGTGTGATCCTTGGTCACTGATCAATGTGAGTGGGCATCTGAATCTAGTGATAATGTTTTCATAGATAAACTTAACAGCTACCTCACTTGAACATGTATCGACGGGTTCAGCTTCTTCCCATTTGGTGACATATTCCACTGCAGTGATAATATATCTTGCACCTGATTGTTTGGCAGGGATAGGGAATGGTCCTATGAAGTCTATAGCACAAATTTTGAATGTGAGACTAGGGTTTATAGATATCAAGGGAATTTCTATGCTTGGGAGAGGTCGAGCAAGTCGTTGACATCTGTCACATCGACTAACAAAGCTTTTGCAATATTTGTGGATTGTCGGCCACCATAATCCTGACTGTTGGATTTTCTTTGCAGTGGTGTCTTCTTGGAAATGTCCTCCCGCAGGGCCATAGTGTGCTTCATGCATGATTTGTTCTCTCTCGTGGTCGAGTACACATCTTCTGAGAATGTCCTCTAACCCCATTTTGTACAAAAATCCATTGATGAGGCTGTAGGGTGTAGCCTTCATAGCTAAGATTTGTTTTTTCTTGGTGTTCAGACCTTCTGGTGCTTGGCCTATCTCCAAGAACTGATCTATTTCTTCCAGTTCTTTAGGTACTGCTTCTATGTGGAATAGATGTGCATCCGGCAAGTCGTCATCGAATCTGGTCGGTTCCTCCCCTGTGTCGATACGGGATAGGTGGTCGGGCCTGACATTTAACTTTCCTGGTTGGACCACTACTTCAAACTCAAATTCTTGAAAAAGAAGTAGCCATCGACAAATTCTCCCATAATGAAGAAGTTTATTAACAAGGTACTTCAAAGCTTGATGGTCGGTATAAAATGTGAAGGGGTTGGCCAATAGGTAATGTCGATACTTTTGGAGGGAAAAGACCATACCTAGGGCTTCTCTTTCAGTGATCGAGTAGTTCCTTTTAGCCTTATTTAATTTTTGACTGCTGTACACTATAGGGTAATCCATCCCATCATCCCCTGGTTGAGTCAGGATTGCTCCGATTGCTATTCCTGAGGCATCGATATGCACATGAAATTTGGTCGACTAGTTTGGAAACTTGAGTATAGGGGCTTCAACCAGTTTTCTTTTTAGTTTGTCGAAGGAGATCTGGCATTCCTCTGTCCACTTAAATTCTTGGTCTTCGTTTAATAATTCTTCTAGAGGGTAGGTCATGTCTGAATAATGTCTTATGAATTTCCTATAATAGCCTGTATGGCCCAGTAACACCCGAACTTGTTTAGGGTTTATTGGGGGTTTCAGGTCAAGGATGATTTTAATCTTGGCAAAATCGACTTTGATACCATCTTTACAGACAATATTCCCTAAGAGTATTCCTATAGGGGTCATAAATATACACTTCTTAATGTTCAGGGAGAGTTGAATCTGTCGACATCTCTCCAGCATGAGTTGAAGCCATGTGCAGTGATCTTTTAAGGTGGAGTAGATGGTCCAATTGTCGAAGTATACTGCCATGGTCTTATAGATATATTCTTGGAAGGTCTTGAAAACAATTCGAGAAAACACTGCAGGTGCATTATTTAGCCCAAAAGGCATAACTCTGTAAGCAAAAGAGCCAAATTCATAGACAAATGTTGTCTTCTTTTGCTATGGGTACTTGGTTATACCATGAGAATCCATCTGTGAATGAATAGCATTCATGTCCTACCACTTCATTTAAGATTTCATCAGCATAGGGGGTTGGAAATGGATCTGTCAATGTGACTTTGTTAAGCTCCCTAAAGTCGACACAAATTCTCAACTTTGTCGGGTCATGTTTCTTTGGCTGTACGACCATGGGACTTGCCCATTCAGACTGGTCGATGGGGTAAATGATCCCTGCTGCTAACATGTTGTCTATTTCCTTTTTAACTATTTCTTTGTACTTATGAGCTAGTTTATAAGGTATTTTCTTGACAGGTCGGACATCAGGTTTAGTGTCTATTTTCATTTCTCCCATCTCTTGCACTAAGCCTTTTAAGTCTTTATAGTCCCTTGCAAAGACATCCTGGAACTCTCTAAGTAAGTTCACCATTTTAGTGGTCTGTTGTTCATTCCAGTAGTCACCAATCTTGGCTAGTTTTGGTCGGTTGTCATTTGAAATGTCGACCTCCTTAGTTTTCACTTTGGCATCTAGCCACTCTAGTGCTTTAGCTTCATTGATCAACTGACTTCCTTCTGTGAACTGTGAGAATGTGGCAGGGAAGTCGGCTGCAGTCATTCTGTCAAGATTTGGTTTGTCGGTGGTCTCGACTTTCAAGATTGAGTAGATCAGTTTGGTTGTTTCAATGTGGTTGGTCTTCCATCTGAAGCTCTTACCTTCTGTGTGTTCATTTTCTAAGTGTAAACGTGTCGACTATGATTTTGATTCAGTTTGTATCTTATTACAGTTCTTGATTTGTCGATGGTCTTGGGAGGGTTGTTTTTCTGTCAGTTGGAGAAATTGTTTGATTTGGTGTGCTGTCCCAGCCAATTTTTCGCTTTGAGGTATGAACTGGAAGTCCTTAATAAAATTTTCTTTAAGTTCCTGCCAAAAGAAGGTTTCACCTCTAGCTTCCTCCATCTTATACCATTTATTAGGTAAGTCGGCTAGGGTTGAAGGAAACAAATGTGTCCAGGCTCGCTCATCTTTGTATCCAAGCCGTCTCCACTCCTTTTCACAAAGCTTGATGTGTTCTTCTGGGTTTTGTCCTTGAACAAAGATAGGGATTTGAGCTTCCTGGGTTAACTTTTTTCCACCAAATCGTTTGACAAAGAAACTTGAAGCAGTTGTCCAGGTCTGCAATTTTGTTTGATGGGTGTCCCACCATCTAGCTGCTTGACCTGTAAATGTTTCCACTAAGCTTTGAAGTCTGCCATGTTCTCCAATATTTTTAGATACTTGTTCGACATGCATGATTGGGGATTCTCTCTCCTTATACCTGGGCAGTTGAGTAGTATGTAAGCTGGTTGGTTGTAAGGTGGGTCGTTCCCTGACTTTCCTTTCAAATACTTTGGGGATAATTGATACAATGAAGCACTGTCAGGTGGGTTTTTTCTGTACTTTCTGTATAGTCCAGCACCCTCTTGCTTGTGTTTCATAATTTTCCATTTCCCAATCATATAATTCAACATCTGAATTATAACCAATGGAGTCTTGGTCACCTAAGTGAAGTTCTCCATGGATGTTTGGCTCTGTATAGTCCGTATTGTTATGGATCTGGTAAAGCTGCCTAACATCGACTTCCTCATCAATTGGTTCGGTCCAAGGTGCTCCTTGGGAAGGATTAATGGGTACAATGACTTGGTGACCATTTCCTTTTAACTTAATTCGGTCTTTGTCTAAGGATATGGAGGCTTTCATCTTTCGTCTTCAAGGACGACCAACTAATGCTAGAAAGGATCTATATCCTTCCTTTGGGTCAATAATTTTGAAATCAACCTTAGTTGATATTCCTTTGATGGTTGTGTCGACATTTTTCCAAACCCCAATGGGTTCAATGGGACCTTGGTCGGCAAGTTTTAGATAGATGCCTGACTCATAGAGGCGAGGTCAGCCCATCTGTTCCCATGTATCCTGGGTCATGATATTTACCTGAGATCCGAAATCAAGCACTACTTGTCGGACGTGGAACCCTTCGATTTCCAGGTCGACAATAGGGTCAACATCGTTTTTGTCTTTTTGATTTAGGCTACAAATGTTCTTAGTTTTTTTTTTGGGATTAGTACTTTTTATGTGATGCAATAAATCAATGAATTGAGCTACAGATTTGTCTGTTTGAGTGAGATAGATTAATTGCTGTACTGTGTTAGGTCGACTGCTAACGAGGTCTTCTTTTTGTGTGATGTCTTGAAATATGTGTGTTGCTTCTTGATATGTGTGTTTTTCTCTCATAGGATCCGGATAGCCATTTGTGTTTTTAATTTTACTAATTTGGGGATTATCAGGGCCTGTTTTTGTGCCTTGTCGAGTAACAATATGTATATTCTTAGTAGTTAGCACATCATGCTTTTGTACACAAGACAAGACATTACAATTTTTCTTATTATTGATTTTCTCTAACATGGTAGGACAATCCTCCAGAGAGTAATCACCTACTCCACAATAGTTTCAGAATTTCAGATCAGTCCTGTCCTTGTATGGACAATCGGCATATTGGTGCCCTTCTTTATGACATATAAAGCACTGGTTAGATCGACGCGGTCGTATGTCGCGATTCCCGACGAATCGACCTCTTCCTCCAAACCCTTGTCGTCGATTGTCATACCGGTGCTCATATCGTCGGCCTTCATATCTTTTCCCGTTCTGGTCATTGGTATTATTTTGCTCATTGTTTTGCACTACTGCATTCGTCTGGTAGACTGCCTGATAATTCTGTCGATTTTTCAGGTTTAATTGACAGTCGGCCGTGTTGTGACTTTTTGTCTCACAGATGGCGCACCAGGAAGCCTTTGCCTTTTTCATGTTAAACGGACATTCTTTCATAGAATTATCTCCATGCTCTTGGCAAATATCTCAAAATGCTTTAGTTTGCACAAAGCAGACGTCTTGTCAACTGTATTCGTGTCGACAATTATATTTCGTGTGTCCGGCCGTCGAACATTTAGTACACCAGATTTCTTGATTCTTGAGGGTTAGTTCTTTCAAAGACTTCTGCACATTCTCGAGCTGTTCCTCTAGTCTGTGGTCTGTCGGATAGGCAGGTATATCTTCGTCCATTTCCACCTGTAGAGCTTTGGTCAGCGCATCTTCATATGTCTTGAACGTTTCCAGACTGATATGTCGGCATACTTTCTATGATAATCCTGCAAGGAACCATTGAATTAGTAGTTGCTTATCAATAACATAATCTAATTGGCTTAATAGGTCCTTCCAACGTTTGTCGTAGTCGCAGACTGTCTCCCCTGGATTTTGCTGTGTTGTTTTGAGCTTTTTGGCGGCCAGGTGCTTGGCATCTAGGGTTTTGAAGAATGATAAGAACTGCACCTTGATCTCAGCTTTCGTCGCTCTGGGTTTCCTTTCCGAAAAGGTCATGTAACATGTCAAGGCCCTTTTTCGTAAGGCTCCCGCGAGCTGAGCCATCTATCGGTCTTCATCCGTCACCTGGTTTGCTTCCCAGGTCGACTCGCAGACGAACCAATGTCGTTTGGGGTCTTCATCCCCCTCGTAAAGAGGAATGTGAGCTGATCTGTGACCCATGTCTGAGTCACTTTTACTTCTCTCAGAAGTCGGCGGAGGTGGAGGTGTGGGTGGTGGTGAAAGTGGTGGGGTTGTTGATGTAGTCGGGCCTGTGGAGTTTTGGTCGACGGAACTTGTGCTCCCGTCATTGGTCGATTCGTCTTCGACGTACAATGGGTTGTTGTGGATTTCTACTGTTGATGGTCCACTGCAACTTTGTGTGTGTAGGTCTACTTGTTCAAGTTCTTCAAAATATATACTTGGCGTGGGGGGTTCTCCTTCCTATGTCGGTAAGAGCAAGTGGATACTTCGGAGGGAGGGTGCTGCCTGAAACGTCACCCAGTTTCCCTCGAGCGGTCAATGTATGATAATGTTTCGACCCGTGTATGTGTCATCGCCTAGTCGACTCCATATGCTGTAGTCACCAGCTCGTAGTCGTAGATCCTCTTCGATAATAGTCTGGATTCTAGTATGTGGATTTGTTAGGGAAAGGGTTATTCCATCGTCGGGAGCTCTTATTTTAAGAGCTTTTGGCTGCTCTATCCACACTTCTTCCTCCATAGGGGACACCTCTTATTCTATGCCCTCTTCCCATCGGTCATGACCCGACTTTGGCGGATTCTCTTCACGGTCGGTCTCCCTAGGGTTTTTTTCTCTGCGCAGCTCTACAGCTCTTTTGCATCTGACTTCCCTTCTCTGCTGTCTCTCGTCCCTTTCTTGTTTCTAAATGTCGGACATACTTTCGTATAGTACTACTTTCTTTGGGTCCTCTACGGTCAACTTTTCATTACTGGTGCCGGCTCCTCTTTAAGGCCGACTAGGATCCACTATACTCTACCTCTGACACATGACCAGCTACCTCCCCATAGCCTACCTGACGCTTTTAGAAAGCTCGGATAGTTCGAATTACTTGCTCAGGAAGTATTCCCACTCCCTTTCTACAATGAACTTCTCCCACTTCCTCTGCTTCTCCGCCCAGTTGGTGTTTGCTGGCTGTTCGCACAGTGGTGGTCTAGGTTCGACGATGTGGCCTACTCCCTTCTCTATCAAAAACTTGAACAACAAGGTTGGCAAGGAGCACAAGAATTGTTTAGTGAAATCGGTGTAGAATTTCACTTTGACAGTTTCCACCGATGTTCAGTCTTCGACTGCTTGCTCCTCACAGAAGTCGTCGGCGATTTTCTCAAACCACTCCGACAAATTTGTTCGCCCTCCTCAGAACAGTTTATCTAGCAACTGCTGTTCTTTAGTCGCGTCCGGCTTTCTCATCCAGAAGCTACTTCAACAGTTGTGGCACTGATTCGATGAATTTTTCATGTGTCTCTGTGAAAAATCTTGCTTTGGCTTCAGCGACTGTTAATCTGTTTCTTCGTGTGTAATTTTGTAAGTAGTTCGCAACTTTACGGTCCCACCAGTCCTTGATCTCCTGCTCTGGTATCATATGTGAACATATATTTTATACATGTACTACCGGCAACGGAACCAATGTTGTAATCTCACAGATCACATAAGGTTACCAATAATACATACTAAACATACATAACTATAAATCAGAGACAAGAGACAAGAACAGACAGGAAAACAAATTATATTATTGCAATGAGTTCATACAAGACAGAGAACTGAACTGAGTTCTTGTTTGGCTCAATAGCCTAATGTATACAATGTACAGACAGTTACAAAATAACTACCTGTCGGTTCGGTGAACCGACACAACTTTTAGTTAGGCGACCTAATATTTCTAGTTAGTCGGCCGACCGACTTAGTCAGCTGGTCGACTAAGTCGGCCCATCAACTTAGTCGGCTGATTGACTAAGTCGGTCTTCAAAGTTGACTTGCTCCTTATACAAGTCTTCAAAAAATACTTAGATAAGTTTGCGATTGCATTCTTCGATGACATCGTTGTTTATTCCAAGATAGAAGAAGAACATGAAGACAATCTAAGGTTAGTAATGAAAGTTCTTAGAGAACATTAGTTGTATGGTAAATTAAGCAAGTGTTCTTTCTATCAAGGAATAATCCAATACCTAGGGAATAACATATCTGAAGAAGGTGTTTGAGTAGATATTGAAAAGATAAGAGCCATTATGTAATGACCAACACCTAGGAATGTATTAGAAGTAATATGTTTCATGGGATTAGCTAGGTTCAACCGAAGGTTCATCGAAGGATTCTCAAAGTTAGCGCATCCTATCACATATTTGCAAAAGAAGGGTGTAAAGTTCAATTGGACTCCTAAGTGTGAAGATAGTTTTCAAAGGCTTAAGGAAATTCTTACTAGTGCACTTATTCTAAGGATTGCAGATCCTAAAGGAAACTTTGTTGTGTGCATAGATGCATGTAAGCAAGGATTTGGTGGACTATTGATGCATGATGGACATGTGATTAGTTATGAATCTAGAAATTTGAAGGAACATAAGAAAAACTATGGCACTGATGGCTTAGAGATTATTGTTTTCATCCATGCTTTGAAGATGTGGAGACATTATCCAATGGGTAAAAAATTTGAGTTGAGAACTGATCATGATGGGTTAAAATACTTGTTTGAGCATCCTAATTTGAATGCAAGATAGAGGAGGTGGATGGAGTTATTATGTGAATATGAATTTGAAATAAAGATTGTCAAACGTAAGGAAAGTAAAGTAGCATATGTGATTAGTAGGAAGATACATGTGATACATGTAGTAGCTATCAACACTAGCACATAAGATTTGAAGGATAAGTCAATTTAAGCCACGGTTACCAATGAAATTTATCAGTAGGTGAAAGAAGGATTTCAACAATAGAAAATTCCACAAAAAATTGATAAGTATAAGTTTAAAGTAAATGGGATACTCATGTACAAAGATAGAGTTTATGTGCCTATTGTTGGATATATAAGGAAGATGGTTTTGAAGGAAATTGATGATGTTCCTTATTCTGGACATTCAGGTTATCATAAAATAATAGCAGTAATAAGGAAACAATACTATTGTCCAGGGATGAAGGATTCCATTGCAGAATATATAACTAGGTGCATGGAATGTCAAAACATTAAAGTTGAGCATTGGCATCCAATAGGATTGTTGCAACCATTTCCAATATTATAATGGAAATGGGATGTAGTGATGATGGATTTCATCACCAAGTTACATAAGACAATATTGCAAAATGATTGTATCATGGTTGTGGTAGGAAAGTTAACTAAGGTATACCACTTCATTCATGTAAAGGAAAATCACAAAGCAACTAACATTGTAGATATTTAATTGAAAGAAGTAGTCAGATTGCATGGTATTCTGAAGCCTATAGTATTAGATAGAGATTTGAAATTACTTCTAAATTTTGGAAATGATTGTTCAAGGGGTTTGGTACAAGTCTAAAAATGAGTACATCATACCACCCTCAGAAAGATAGACAAACAGAAAGGGTTAACCAAGTGATTGAAGATATGTTAAGGATGTATGTAATGGATCAACCATTTAAGTGGTAAGACTATTTACACTTGGTGGAATTTTATTATAATAATGGATATCATTCATCTTTAAAGATGAGTCCTTTTGAGGCCATGTATGGAATGGAGTGCAATACTCCCATCAGTTGGGATAACTCAAAAGACATTTTCATTTTTGGACCAAAATTATTAAAGGATATCAAGGATCAAATGGTTAATATAAAGAAGAATATAAGGATAGCTCATGAACGGAAAAAAGGATACGCATATCAAAACATGACTGCCATACAGTTTCAAGTTGGGGTCATGTGTTTTTAAAAGTTAGACCCAAGAAGAGTTCCTTAAACTTGGGAAATTTCTCCAAGCTAGCTACTAGATACTATGGACCTTTTGAGTTCTTATATTAGATAGGACTTGTTGATTATGAGCTCTCTACCTGCTTGCATCAGAGTACATAATGTGTTTCATGTGTCTTTATTGAAAAAGTTTATACCTGATGTTAACCATGTAATTTATTGGAATGTGATTCAAGTAATTAGAGTGATTTTATTTTCTGTATTAATACTATATATACATATATATATGTATATATTTATGAACATGGTACTAATCATGCGATTGAATGAATATTTTCTGGTACAACCTATTGTCATTTTAGGCATCAAGGTCAAGTTGTTCCAGAATCAAGAAATCATCCAGGTAAAGGTCCAATGGACCCATTACATTCTTGAGGATGCAACGTGGTAGATGGAAGATGCCATGAGGGAAACATACCCTCATCTACTTTAATTTTTTTGGCATGTAGGTAATATGCATCGAGGATGATGCATTGTTTAAAGGGGAGTGGGATGTGATACCCCAACTGTTAAGTACCGAAATTATGATTCTTCATGTGACTTATCTTCTTTTGCATTATGGACTTATGATATTCTATATGATTGTGGACTTATGCTCCTTTGCATTATTAATTTGATTAAGGAATTATGATTAATGTTCGATAACATGGATTTGGCCTTTGGGACTATTATTAATGTTAATGTTATTACTAGCACCTTTCCTAAGTTTGAATGTTGTTACTATTGATTAAATAAACAATTGTCTCAGCAAAGGAAACTAAAAGAGTACGGGGGAACATGGATTCCATAATGTGAGGGGGAGTAGGGACATTCCTATCACCTTATAACTTGTTGTTATAAGCTTAAGTTTGTCCATCCCAATTCATATTTTCACCTTGGTGATATTAATAATGTTGGTCACCCAAACCTTCTACAAGTGACCCTATTCTAATTATTTATAGAATATGGAGTTAATATTTCATATTTTTCACACCAAAGTGGGCCCCTCTTTCCTAGATTACCTTCTTTGGGAAGATATTCCCAGAAATTTGTGTGTTTTTGGTAATTTATGAGCACATTTCCTAGTTTTTAGGGGATGTAAGGTATTTTCTAGCTTCCAATATTACACTATGCATTGATGATCCTATTTTTGTTCTTCCATTTAATTTATGACCCTGTTTGAGTCCTTATCTAACCTATTTTCTCTCATTGATTTTTTGTAACCCCGTTTATGCCTTAGTGTGCTTCTGTGTGCTCTTCATGGGCCCACTCCTTAGTTTTTGGTAACTCCTCCTCATGTTGCTAATTCGGGAAAGGGAATCTTTTAACTAATCCACCACTCAACTAATTCAAGTTAAGTCTCATGATGACGCTTAAACATTACCTCTCTCTAATTGGATTTGATCCCTTTGGGTTAGAGTCGGCCTCCTTCTGCTATAAATTCATAATCCTTCTCCTTGTTGAAGTTAACCTTGAGCTTTAGACCATGTGACTTGTGCTATCTATCCATGTTGGGAATGTTGGTAGTATTGGGAGTGTGTTGGTATTAGTCTAGTTGTTTTCCCTTTTACTTCCATTCTATCAATATACTATTCCATGTTCTTACACAAGAAGCCATGAAATGGGAACGATGAGCTAGGTCATATCCCATAGGCAGTGGAGACAGAAGACAAAGTAATAGTGGGAAGAATTTTGGTTCTCGAAAGAGGAAATTCCAAGAGTTGATAGACTAAGTGTTCATCTACCTATGGATCCATGGTATCATCTTAGGGGTGACATGTTCAATTCAGGAAGGCTTGACAGTGTCTATGGTTGTGAGCAAAGTCGTCTTGCTACAACAATAGTTGCCCATATCTTTATATAAGTATTTCTCATATGATTTTATTTATGTTTTAACATATTAATATGATGATTATGTGAAAAGGTGGATGAATTAAATTATCTATATGCTTGATTATTATATGTCATAATCTGGTTATAGGAATAATGGGCACTGTAGGATTTGAATCCGAGATGATATCTATTCAGATCTTCTTTCTCTTCTTAAAAAGTGGTAATTATGACTCTACGGTACTATGAGGGGTGAAACCATATGTTCTGTTTAACCATTATATATTCATTTTTATGATTTGGGACCTGTTCCATTGTTTTCATAACAACATTTCCAGTAAGGATCTCTTTTCATTTAGTTGAAAAATATTTCATTGAGCACACCAGTTGCTAGATCAGAAATGTTCTATGCATGGATCTAATCCTATTTGCAGGTATGAGTTTTGATAATGTAACCTGAATGTAATATTTATTCATGGTTGGAGGTAGGAATCCATGCAATCTGAAATATATTAGTGAAAAATGGTTGTAGGGGTCAACCATTGGGAGGTGATTTTGTGGGCTGTGATTGGTGCGAGTTCCTTTTGGTTTTATTTTGTTGTGTTTTGGTTGTAGGTTACAACCTACATAGTTTTCTTGATGTATGTTTTCCTTAGTTTTTATCTTCACAAGAATCACACATCGAGCAACACCACAAACTAATTAAATCTACAAACAATTAACGACACAATACTTGACAATTATAAACTATGTTTTTAATAATCTTTACGAAGTATAAGAATTTAATGTAGGACCTTAAACGAACTACAATAATAGATTCATTATTCATGCACTGAATGCTATTATGAACTTACTAATCTAATGCTGATAAAATTTATTAAGTGTTGAGAATGTTTAACCAAGGGAGATGAATTATTTAATTAAGTAATGCAAACTTAGTAATGTTTATTAAAGTTAGAAATTTAATTAATCATTTAATGGTTAGTTTTCCTAACCTTATTATGTTGTTTTTAGATTGAAATTTAGAACCTTTTCTCTTCTCATAAGGGTTCGGGACATTACATCATTAGTAGTTTGACCACTATAAGATTTATCTTTGCACATATATGGACAAGCAGGAAGGACTATCCACTAACAAAGCATCATGATTTGATTTCTTGAATTACTCCATTTGGAGAATTAGAATGTAGGTATACTTACAATTACTGGGGGTATACATGTACAAGTCAGTCGTAAATCGCGCTATAAATCCTGAAACAACTCTAGTTGAACCTACAGATAGAAGAATATATGAGTACAACAACAAATCTATAAATGAAATACTTTGTGAAATGGAAAATGTGGAATTTACTAAGGTCATGCAATGCACTTTATCCAAGAATATTTGGGAGTATCTATGAGGAAGATGAAATTTTTAAAAAGGCTAAGTTGTAGACCTACTCAATAGAGTTTGAAACACTGTGTTGGGTGTTATAATGTCTTAATTAATTCACCAAATATTTAATTATCGATCGAGGTTTGTAAACTTAGAGTTGACACGAAGTATATGCAAAGGTAGAGGGGTACCTAGGGAGTCATGGAAATATTTTAATAATGAAAAGATCGAAAGATATTTCAAAATGAAAAATTGAGTCAAACTCTAGAAAATCAACTACTAAGGTAATTAGGATGGAACACGTTTACTAGATTAGAGAAGTATCAAGCTATACTCCTCTACTCTATCAACCAGTAACTATGTATTTTATAAACAACACTATTCTAAGAAAGTAAAATACTCCTTTACAGTGTACTAACTATTTTGTTGTGAATTAGAAAGGTTTGGAACAGATTTAGAATTCTTACAAAAGATAATATTATGATTATTTAATTAATCTAAGAAACCCAATAACTAAACTATACAGGCGGTTTGACAAATATACAGTGATTGAGCCAATTTATCTAGCTCCACTCTCCTTGATTGTTCTGAGGATATGCACTCATGGTTATCAATACTGGAGAAGGAGGTGTATCAAAATGGATTTCGAAAGAAGTAAAGAAACTGAATGGGTTAGATCTAACTTAACTTCCTCAAATATATGAAGACTAAGTAGTGTCCAATTACAGGTTATAGTAAACATTGTGATTTATTCCATAAGAAAATGACTTTAATAGAAAATATATTATAAACAACTAATCTATTAATTAAGAAACAAAACTCTTTTAGCAATTACTTGAAAGTTAAATTATATGTAACACCCTATTTTGACCTAGACTTTGGGGATTATTATGACTAGACTTTGAGGGAGTTCTATGAAGAATGACCTGACTATTTATTAATTGGTGTTTAAGGCTTTATTTGGACATGTTATTGGGGGCATCTGGTTCTTGATGACCCAAACTTGGGTAAAATGATTAGCTACTGAAGAGATATGAACTAAAAAAATTGTGTGTCTTATGAATTATATGATGATTTTAATTACGAATGAATGAGAAAATTATGTGAAGTTATCAAGCAAGAGATAAATTATATATTGTTGAATGATTGACAAAGTTAGTGTGTAGCATGTACTCTGATGGTCTTCCAAGTGTGACAGGAAAGGCAGGTACATTAACAAAAAAAGAGCACCAATATGCAAAGACTCTAAGGGAGTTAACGACTATGGAAGGTGATATCAGTCTTATATATAGCATGGTTGATTTATGATATGTTTGATGCACTGGAATGCATGGACTCTGGATGAGTCGGCAAACCTCAAAAGTTGAGGTCAATTGATGATTTGTTATAGTTGAAATCTTATTTATGAGATTTGATGCATAGGTTGTTTTATGTGCTAGTGATGGGATTGCGATTGCTAATTGATCCACATCAAGTGACGGGGATGAAAATATTATACCTGTAAAGCTAGAAAATTGGACGATGCGGTGAACTTTGAATAGAGCGAGAAAAACTCTAGTTCATCTTATGCGTGTGCCGTGAGGGTAGGCCGTGAGTCGGTCACTCATGAATATTATTACTTGGGGGCGCGCAATAAGGATTCGGCCTTATTCCCCAGGAACCACCTGGCTCTTCCTAGGGTAGGTGAACTGATGTAACATTGGCTCAGTCGTCATAACCAACTCCCCGCCTGTGGGAATTATTGGAAGGGCATGCAGGACGCATAGCACATTGATAATTCTGGTCATGACGAGAATGCAAAAGTAAACAACATATAATTAAATCAAGGGAAATAAGAAATTGATCATAAAGAACTTAATAATAATAAATTAATTAAATTAAAAATGATAAATGAATAAATAAATAAGGATAAATAAACTGAAATCAAGCTAAATTAAGAAATTAGTTAAAAGGAGTAAATTAAGGAGCTTGAAATAAAGTGAAACCTTAACTAATCAGAAATGAATGAAACAATTAAAGATACCAACAAGTGGGTTGGTAAATAAAAATAAATTAATTAACTAGTTAAAGTAACTAAAGAGTTAACTGAAAGAGATGCATGGGATGCATGGGAATTAACGAAATGGTTAATAAAAGCTAATGAAATGGAAGAATGGAGGGATATTGATTTTTTTTCTTCTTCGGTCTTGCCATAGTTTGGAGCCCGAACCCTTTGCAGTGGCTCTAAGGAGACCGTGGAAGAGTGTGGTTCAGTACAACATGAGTGAGGTTGGGAGCCTCCCAACAGTAGTCTGGCATTATACTTCCATTTCTAGCAAGGTATTGTCAGCCCCGTCGAGCTTGGGGGTCCTCGGGGAAGGATAGTACCCATCAGGGTATGGTAGGGAGGAAACCGGTGGATCTAGTGTGATTGGAAATCCAACGACGGCAACATGACTAGAGAAAAGACATAACAACCTTCGACCTCATCCTCAAATGGAAACAACTAGTGATATCAACAGGTATTCTACTATTGTTAAAATTATTTTGTTTCATGAATTATAATTATTTGAACTAGTTATACCATTCAGATAGATCTTATGGGTTCTTATGCATGTACAATGATGAAATTTAAAATTAGTGTTTTATGGGATATTGGAATATATGTTTAAACTTGTTTATTTTGTCAGTTTACCAAAAATTATGCATGACCTTTAGTTGTATTTATCGGACCCATCGAAGGGCTGTTACAATATAACTACTCTTATATGAAACACATGTGAGGAAAATATTACTTAGAAACAAGTAGAAAACTTAATAAAGAAAACTTGATAAAGAAACAAGTAGAAAACTTAATAATGAAAAATCCTCTAAATCCTATTCTACGAATCTTTTTAGTAACCACATAGTGAAGGGAACAGGTCCTATGCTATGATCAATTTACAAAATACTAGTGTGCTTCACTATAAATTAACATGTCTAACCCTAAACACAAAGACAAACTAAACTAAAGATATAATGAACAAACGTTACCAATGAAGAAATCAAAAACAAAAGAGAAAGAACAAAATGCATTTCAAAACATACTAAGGAAAAAGAGGGTGAAAAATAGGGATGGAACTTGATATATACTTTAAATGATCTAGAATAAGGTACTAAGTATAGATATAACCATTGTCTAATTACAAAACAAAACATAATTCAAAAGCCAAAGAAACCGAACTTAAAAGAAACTTAAAAACAAAATGGAAATATTAAAGGCTGGATAAAGGGCTGAATGACAGTCTAAACAGATGGTCTAAATGATAGTCTATATGAGGAAAACAATGGAAATTAGGAAATAAATGGCCTAGATGATCTAAATATCATATGATTTCATGCATATAAGAATAAAATGCATAAAGCATAGTAATTGAACCTAGTTAATAATTGAATTAATAAAGAGATTACTGGTACTAGTTTATGGTTGTAAAAAGACTATTTCATATTATGAAATGAAAGAAACTGGAATATAACTGCAACTAATTCTTAGCTAAACAGAATTAATAGAAATAATTATAACTAGAAACTAAACCTAGGATACTAAATTAACTAAATTCTATCTAATTGCAAACATAACATTTGATATTAAGCTGAAAAGGAAACTGGAAGGAAAACTAGAAACAAACTACACATGTGACTGGTTACTTTAATTCAAGAAATGGAAATTATACTAACCACACAACATTGCTCATAATTAAATATATGCTACATGAAACAAATAAATGAACGATATCAACTAACAGGAAACCAATTTGCATAAATAAGACATAAATAGAAACTACTTATCTGCGAGAAAGGAGATAACAAGAACACACAAGAATGGAAACCATTGGTTGTTGAGGGGCCCTCCCAGCAATTAGGGTTGCATTTCAATCAATCACTCACAAGAACAAGAACATGTATACGCAGCAAAAATAGAACTTATATTAACATTCAGAACAGAGTTTTTACAGAGCTTCTTCTAACATCGACTGACATATTTACAAACTAGCTAGTTAACTGAGCTCTCGCTTGGAGGAGACTATATATAATGTTTACAAGGATGAGAGGGTCAACCCTTTCAGTGGTCTACCACTCCTAAAATAGTCAACCTTTATGGAAAACAAACAACCATATGACAATGCACAGTCTTCCTCTTGTTTTCTCGCGTGTCGATTCTACTCACGCGTACTGTGGCATATAGATTCTCATTGATGTGGGCTTGGATAGTGGTGTTGAATGGAGAAGGTAGGATGGCGAGCCTTCTCAGAGAAAGGACCATTGTAAAATCAAACACATGGACAACAGAATAGATGAATATCATTTTGTACTTTAATCACTTGGGAATATGCGATTAACAACGCGTGGGATGATCGGGAGGATGAATGGCAAGCTAGATATGCTCTGCGCATATCTAGAGTGAATGAATGTCTAATGTTGGCTTGTTTAAAAACTATGATATGCAAAACAAATTCATATATCAAACATATTTCCAACTATAACAGAATTTCTTAGTAAACTCACGAAATAATAAAAATAAACCAATACTTGCGTAAATTCCAAATGCATTCATACCTAGGGCTAAATTATAAGCTGCATGACAAGAAATATGTAAAAAATGTGACAAAATAGATTCCAAACGAGTAAATTACTAGCCAAAAATAATCACAAAACTGGGACCAATACTCCCCCAAACTGGAGAGATGCCAGGTCCCACCGAGCAAAGAAATGGAATTTAGGAAGAAGGTGGAGCTACGCCAGCAGCTACCTTCGACTTAGCTGATGAAACATGGGATTTAAATTTCAATTTTCTGGACTGTTCTTTTAAAACAATGTGCCTCTCTTGACAAGAGTCATGTGAAGAAGTAATGGCCTTGTTAAGCTCCTTAACGACCTTGACCTATATATGCAAATCCCTGTTCTCTTTGCGAAGACTATCATTCATCTTGGCATATTCCACATTTTAACTTGCTGACCATGCCACTTCTTGAGTTAGTTGGTTTACTATCGACTGATGAGGAGCGGATGGTTCTCTGGGATGCTTGGATTCTGGAAGCAGACTCAATTCCATGGATGGTGTCTCAAGATCAACAGAGGGGATTTGTCTTTCAGGACTCATGCCCTGAATAGGTGTAGGGACAGTCTCACGAGTAGCATCTTTGGGCAATTTGGCTGAAACACTAGCCAATGTGAACAAAGATGAATTAGTGATGGGGTTATCTACTTCAACCACATTGTTTGGATGACCAGTCTGAACAATGGGCTGAACCGTGGTCTGGACGATGGGTTGAATTGCAGTATGGGTGATGGACTGGACAACGAAATGGACAAACTTCTCCTTTTGGTTCCTGGTGTGAGCTCGGGGAAAAGGTACAAATTCAATAGACATGAGTTTGATGGGAGTAGGTGAATGGGTAGGGGAACTTGCCTCTGGTATATCTTCGTCAATGTTCACAATTTTGGGGATTTTATTCTATATGGAAGGGTTTTGATTGGATTCATAGTTGCGGGCATTCCTAGGGCATTTTTGAATATTTAGGTGAGGGTTTATCACTTTAAACAAAAAATTATCCCAAGTCTAATTCCTCTCTTTGAGTTGATGCAAGATTAAGAGTTTAATCAAACTGTGGTGATACAAACTACCCCTAGGTTTGACTATATTCTTCCTAACTTGACTCGACATTTTCTCCAAACTTTTAAGAAAATAAAATGGGAAATTAAGGTAGTACTAATTAACAAAATGGGATAGTAAGCGAAGATGACAAGCTTTGAAAACATTAAACTTACCCTCATAGGTGATAAGGAAGATAATAATGATTAGAGGGTTGATATATTCTGACTTAATCCATTCTCAGTGAAATCCTTTAGCACCTGCAACATGCTAGTAACCCGACTTAAGAGAGAAATCATAGGTCGACTGTGGAAGAAAGAAATGTTTATGCCAACAGGCACCTTCTCTTGGGAGCTTATTCATGACTACAATGGTCTCTTCAGTTACTAGAAAAAGGATATGACCGACCCTGACCATTTTACCGTCAAATCCTTTCACAAAAATCAGTGAAATTTCTTTGTCATACCCCTGCAAAAGATTGAGAAATGGGTTCCATCCCACACGGAAGAAGGGCCTCTCTACATTCTTGAAATTTTGGCATTTGGAACAAATCCTAATAGTTTTCTGGATCAAGGAAGTTAGGCATTGTTCAAATATAGGTGAAGCTGCAAGGTTTGCAGAGGATACATGAGAATGGTGACTTAATGGCTCTGCAGGGATGAAGGTGAGTAAGCATGACAGAATGGAACGAAATACACAAGGGCGTCAGTTTAAAATGTGATCTATTTGAGCGATTGAACGATCATGGGCAGAGACTTGGCACTTTTAAACGATCATGCCATCATGGAAAATATTGAATCGTGTGCCGTCAAAAGGACGTGTGAATTAATGAATTCGTAGGGTTTTGATAAATTCAACCATGTCCAAAGTGTTAAAATTTGGACAGGTTGAATAGATTACTCAATACAATTCCATAAAACGCATTCAAAATCATAATAACCCGAATTAACGAGATGATAGGTCACTTGATGGTTTCTACATGTAATTGGGTAAGAGGATAAAGGTAATGATAGTGTAATTATTATTGAAAATATCCTACAATCATATCAGATTCATATAGAGTTTAAATGAGATCATATTATGTCAAAATCGTAATCAAAATCATAGGTTGAAATTAGTCCTAATGGAGTCATAATGCTTTTGTAAGCATGTGGATGTGATTTAATAATGGGTACAGTTCAACTAATTTAAATTTTTACTCAAAAACAAAAATAAGCTAACACCTTAACACACTTAACCTTTGGTTCTATAATATCGCAGTTTTCATTCAGATAGGCATTTCACATTTCATTTTGGTCGGCATTCGACCCTTCATATGATCCTTCATATGGATTTTCTATAAAAATTTACGCTTTACTGAATCTGACTGCTTCTAACTATGCAGTAAAATTTTTGGGCTATAAGCACAGAATATGATAATGTAAATGAGCTTTATTAAACCTTCATTGCATTGTCCTTCACGGATTAAAATGGTCTTCCATTAATTGCATTATCCTGAAAACATCTGAAAATATCAACACTTTTGTCAGAAATAAACGAAACTTTCTATAAACATTCAGAAAGTAAAAACGGTCATTCATAAACTTTCTAAGCTTCCCCCAAACCAAAAATATGGCATGTCCTCAAGCCATCAAAGAAAATATGTCTTTGTTCCAAATAATATAACAAATAGTTCTAAAAATGTTTCTATTATTAGTAAGAAAAATAAATACTAACTGGTAAATGGAGGTGATTGAGATATGTATTTCCATCAAGAATAACATTGCTTAAGAATATTATACAAATAACAAGAGTATAATTGATGTGAAGAATTCCATAGGAGAAACTAACCATTCATGCCTCATTTTAAGGATATCCTATCATCCAAAGAATATTTTAAGTTTACCCTCGAGTTCATGAGATTTCTATAGATATGGATCCCATTTCTAGAATAATTACATCCTAGATATTATTGAAGTAGATGATAGATTCCCAAGTCCCACTTACAACCATTCTCAAATGTCATGATGAAGAATTGGCCTAAACATGTATTTTTATTTGTCTGCTTTGTTTGTTTAGTCTCCTTTGTTTTACGATCCATGTGCATAGTAATGCATTAACCAGACCTCTTTTACCTGATATTTCCCCACTGCGAGCAGGCATGTTTAATACCTCGGTGGGTTTATCTTGGTACCATGCAAGCATAGCCTCACTGCCAATGAGCCTGTTCAGTACCCCAACGGGTTTACTTGCACTTACCTGGTTCCTTGTTTAAAGATATTACTTAGCATGGACCCACTTCCAGCAAGCCTGTTCAGTACTTTGGTGGGTTTTCTTCGTATAAAGATTTGTGTTTTTAACATGTGGAAGCCGGTTGGTACTTAGAGCGAGTTAATCCTGCTAAACACATAATTCAGATTTTTGAACATGAACCTTATAAGTAAAGAAACATTTATAATGGCCTAAATTATAAATCATGTCAGAAGATAATAACTTAAAGCTATTCTTGGACTACTCAGCCTATCTTCTTCATAAAAAAAAAAAGTAATGTTCCCCAAAAGCAGGAATTTCACTTATTCTTGAGTTTTCTAGAAAACCCTTAAGAGACAAGTTTTGATAATGAGTACAGGATGAACGAGTAGTCCTTAGGTGTAAAATAGAACTTTAAATCACATGATGATTAAAATAGGTATTAAGAAATTGCTTTAATGATAAGTCTGAAATACACATATTTGAATCAATCACCATAAAAGCATAAGGAATAATCAAATAAAGTGGGTAGGAATAATATAGGGAATATTTTAATTTCATTATAACTCCCTGTTTAAAAAAAAAGTAGGCTGAATTATAAGTTCTTAGATCACTTCCCTTTTTAGTTAACATTTCATGGGTTGGTTAAAGAAACAAGGTTATTATAATCAAACTGAAAAACCGCTTGTTATATGATTCAAATTTTATTCGCAACAAAAACATATGCATCGAGAAAAAGTCACATAAATTTTATTAAAGTTTAGATAAAGGAAAAGAGCCTTCCTGTTTTATTTGACAAAATTCCATAAGCTGATTATACAACCAAATTCCCTCCATAACTATAGTCAGCTTATCAGAAATGACTTTTATTTATTAAATAAATAAAGATATATTTACATATGTACATAAAAACAACACAAAATAGTTTAAGAATTAGGAGGAGGAGGAATGACTTCCTCTTCAACCAGCTGCATCTCCTTTTGTTGTAAGACATTCTTCATGAAATCTTGTCTAGAGATTGGTTGATGATAAAGTCTAAGTTTGTGTCCATTTACGACAAAGGAAGTTTGTGAATCATCAATTTTATTAATCTCTCCTAACCCATTATCGAAGGTTGTAACTAGCTCATATGGACCCATCCAAGAACTAGTTAATTTTCCTTTGAAATTTTTATACCTTGAGTCGAATAATAATGCCTAATCCCTAATATTAAACTGCTTTTGCTTAATAAAATTATCATGCCATTTCATTCGTTGATTTTGTATTAACATTGTCCTTTGGAGTGCATCTTGCCTAATCTCATCTAATTCATTAATCTGTAAGATTCGTTGTTTCTATGCCTCTTCTAAATCCATACCTAATTGTACAACCATACAAAAAGTCTTAACTTGGAATTCAATAGGTAAAAGGACTTGTTTTCCATATACTAACTCATAGGGTGTATGTCTAGTAGTGTTTCTCCAAGTTATTCTATAGGCCCACAAAGCCTCTGGGAGTCTATCTGCCCAGTCTTTATGATGTAGCTAAATAGTTTTGGTTAAGATAGCTTCCAATACCTTATTGGTTGATTCTACCTAGCCATTGGCTTGTGGATGGTAAGGTGAGGATTTACAATGTCATATACTATATTTCTTGGTAAGTTCTTTCATTAATTTAGAAGTGAATTGAGCACCTTGGTCAGTGAATATTTCTCTAGGAACACCAAACCGAGTGAATTTCTCTTCATATATAAATTCTACCACAGATTTCTCTCTGGCCTTAAACAAAGCTTTAGCTTATACCAATTTGGTGACATAATATGTGCAAACCAGGATGTATTTCTTCTTACGGGACATGGGAGAGATTGGTCCTACAAAATCAAGATCCCACTTCTCAAAAGGCTCAATCATGACCTGCGGTTGTAAAGGAATCTCATCCAATGACGTAGGTCTACCCATTCTTTGGCAACTATCACATCCTCTAACATATCTGGAAGCATCCTTCAAAATGCTTGGATAGTAATAACCAGAATGAAACACTTTGTATGATGTCCGCTTGTCAGAAAAGTTTCCTCCACATGGCCCATCATGGCATGCACGGAGGATTTATGTCATCTCATCCTCCCGTACACATCGTCTAATAATAATATCTAGGCCGGTCCAGAAAGGGTCAATATCAACCCAAGAGTAACTAGAACTCTGGATGTCAATTCGACATTTCTCATGAGGAGACAAGTCACTTGGTAATTTCGCAGTTGCTAAATAATTGGCAATGTCTGCAAATCAAGGGGTTTGAACAAACACAACAAATAGATGTTCGTCAGGGAAAGTATCATCAATAGGCTTAGCACCATCATCATGTTGAATGTGAGAGAGGAAATATGCTACCAAATTTTCTCTACCAGGTCGATCGATGACATTGATATTAAATTCTTATAATAGAAGAAGCCATCGGGTCACTCTACCATTGGTAATTGGTTTATTCATTAAAAATTTGATGGCAGAATGGCATATCCTGTGATATAATGGTGAAACTTATTAATAGAGTAAACTACTACAAGAAACTCCTTCTCATTAACAGTGTAATTTAGTTCGACATGCATCCGATTTTTGCTAATAAAATATATGGCATAAGATGCTTGGCCCTCTTTTTGACCAAGAACTCCTCCTATGGCCATGTCAGAAGCATCAATGGATATATGAAAAGGAAGGGACCAATCAAGACCCCTAAGTATCAATGCCATTGATAGCTTTGTTTTTAAGACCTCAAAAGCGCTTTGACATGATTGAGTCCATTGGAACTCTATATCCTTCATAAGTAGTTTAAACAGTGGTGCAACTATTTTAGTGAAAATTTCAATAAAATGACTGTAGTAACCTGCATGACCAAGAAAGATTCTGACTTTCTTTTGAGTTTTTGGAGAGGGGAGACTGACAATTACTTCTATTTTAGAAGGATCCACCTTGATCCCTTGGGAGGAAACATGATGCCCCAAAACTATGCCTTCTATTAATAGCATTTTACATTTTTCATGACTAAGGGATAGATTTGTCTCCTCACATTGGATCAATACCTTTCAAGATTATCAAGACCTTCTTGAAAGGTATTACCATAGGCTGTAAAATAATCCATGTACACCTCTACACAGTTGTGTATAAGATCAACAAAAGTTCCTAAAACTGCATGATGAAAAGTAGCAGGTGCATTACATAAGCCAAATGGAAACACTCTATAGGCATATGTCCCCCAAGGGCACGTAAAAGTGGTCTTATCTTGATCCTCAGGTGCTATCAAAATCTGATTGTATCCACCATATCCATCGAGAAAAGAAAAATATTGTTTGCCGGACAAAGTATCTAGCACTTGGTCGATAAAGGGAAAAGGAAAGTAGTCCTTAAGCGTAGCCTTATTCAATTCTTGGAAGTCAACAAAAAAATGCCATTTCCTTGTAACTTTATTTGGGAATACCACTAGAAGAGATACCCATTTACTGTCTGAAATTGGGTAGATGAAACCAACATTAAGGATTTTTTGTAATCTTCTTTAACTATGTCCTTCAAAGAAGGGTTCATCCTCCTCTAAGGCCGCCTTATAAGGGATAAATTGGCATCCATGTAAATATGGTGAATACAAGTGTCATGGTGTATACCCTTCATGTCAGTCTATTCCCATGCAAATGATTTGGATTGACTTTTAAGGACCTTAAGCAATTGTTCATGTTGATTCTCAGTTAACCCTACATTTATGTGTAAAACTTTTTCAGGGCTAACTTCACAAGGCATGGTATAATACCCTATGTTCTCTTTAATTGCAAAGACACATGGTGTTTCCATGAATGTTGAGAGGGCCATATTTTCTTGAAAATCATTTCCAAAAATTTGATCAAATTGAGAAAAAGACCAAGGAAAATCTATGCAAGTTGTTGAAGAGACAAATTGGTTTAATACATTTTCAATAGCCTGCTCCTTAAGTGCCCAGGAGTAGTCACTAGGAAAGAAAGGATCTTCGGTATTTTCATCCCCAAAGGGGCAATCTAACCACCACAAGGTTTTAGTTACAGGTTGTGCTGGGGGGTATAAAACAATTTTTTGTGTGGACAACCCATTATAAATAGTCATTTCCCCATCCCTACATCCTATGAAGGATTTGGCGATATCCAACCATGGTCTTCCCAATATAATAGGATTTCCTTTGATTCTACTACCATGAAATCAACAGGATATTCCCATGAGGCTACTAATACAACAATGTCATCTAAAACCCCAACAGGTTTCACCATAGTACGGTCTGCTAGTTCCATAATTGAGGGGGTCCGTCGGAGAAATAGTCCCAACTGTAAACATTCTAATACTGCGGTGGTCATCATATTAATAACCAATCCTAAATAAATAAGTGTATTTTATATGGCAGTATTATTTATGATAACAGTTACTACTGGAGTTCCTGGGTTTGTATACTTTGCAATTATAGATTGGTCAGTCATGCATTTAGACATTTCTCCTATAACATGAATAGTGGGGGGGGCTTTTTGTTTCCTTCCCTGTTTCTTAATGCAAAGTTCCTTTATTAATTTACTGTAAATTGGTATATCCTTAATAGCTTGTAATATAGGGATCTTGACACAAACATTTTTTAATTCATTTAAAATATTGTACTTAGGATGGATTATAGGTTTTTCTATTGATAATCGTTCTGGAAATAGATGGATTCTTCATTCTTGAGTTGGTTCTTGCCGAGGATGGGTATTCATTGGAATTTTTGGCACATCCTGCAAAATAGCATTATTTGTGAATTCATCGGGATCTTCTTCTTCATTCTCTTCACGAATGATGATTGATGACTTGGGTCTGTCATTCACAACTCTTCTAGTTCGTAATTGTATCTCATGTACGGGTACAATCGAAATAACATAGGATGGAATAGTTTGCAATTCAATGCTATTAATAGCTCAAGCTGGCTTATTATTTGGGTTAGGTATCGGTTGTGCAGGTAACAATGTAGGTTGTGGAGGGTTTGTATTCTGGAATCGATGAGGTTGTTGTGTAATAAGGAGGACTGGAGGCATAAACCCTGGTAAAAATTGTTGGGTATTGGCGGAGTGCTGAGGCTAAGGATGATTAGGTGCAAAGATAGGTGATGGCTGGGGGTAGGACTTCCCCTCCCACCCCTATGGCCAATATTGATGCTGAGTAAAATGAGGAGGAGGAGGAGGATACTGGGGTGGCCAATGATGCTAATTTGAGGTGTTCCATTGTTGAGATGGTTGGTAGGGTTGGTAATAAGGCGGGGACTATAGTGACAAATTCTGATATGGTGGCTGGTCCCTTGGTTTCCAAAGAGGCCTCCTAAATGTTTCACCAACATCCCCACTTTTGTATATGTCTTTCAACCTAGGAAATAATGGGAAATTGTATGTTGGATGCTCCTATGTACAAATGTGACATTGGGAGATATTGTTTAATGGGAATTCCCACTGGGAATGCTTAGTCCTGCATCTTGGACAGAAAATGCTCATTGATGCACGCTATTCCTCTTTCCTTTTCTTATCTTGTAAATAATCTAGTTGAGAACCCATTCCTCCTAAGATATCAGTTTTGAAATTTTCCAATAGGTTTCCTAATTCTATCCTTGTAACTCCTCCAGAACTAGGAGTGTTTCCTCTTATATTTCTATTGTAAGGTTCTCGAAGATTTCTCTCGAATTCCCCCCTACTTCTAGAGTAATTTCTACACATCTCCCCAGTCTGTGCACAATTTTAATGAGAGATATCGCCGGATGCCATGAGAGTGAGGTTTTCTACCAGGTATTCTGAGATCCCTTTAAGGAAGAGTGTTCGTACTGCATCTTCTCGAAGGTCGTTATGTTTAGATTTATGTAATGTATAGATAAATCTTTCGAGATAATATTCCAAGCTCCCATATTCGAGTTGTTGTATCTTAAAAATATCGTTTCAGGAGTCTCTTCGTTTGAAATACTCTTGTTATTTCAGCAAGAATGTAGTTTTCATATCTTCCCAAGTCTTGATACTATATTCTCAGGGGAGATCTTCCTCCGATCAACTATGTTTTTATTAGATTCTATAGGGATAGTAGGTACTACTGTGGAGGTTTCTATATGTGAAATAAATGTATTTGTTGAGATGTCAAAGAGAGCTTATACCTGATTAGGATCAATGAAATTGATGAAGTTAGGATCCCCTACTAGCGAGAAAGTTGTATCGTTATGTTTCTGCACTAGTGGAGGGTTGAGGGTTTCCAAAGTTTGACCCTCTTGAATTTCTTCAGCAATGGGATCCTTAGGACTTCCCTCTAGGATTTATTCACCTTCTATGGCTTCTCCTATAAAGTATTTAGGTTTCCAAGTAGAACTACTTCCTACAGGTGTTCTTTGATACCTTTCTGCTGAGTTAGTGGTTGGGGTATTTAGTCCCCCGTAAAGGTTAGTAGGAATTTTAAAAAGGTTTTGGGAACTAGTTCTAACGTATCTACCCTTTGAATCTCTAGGTCCGTTCATGAAAAGATAAACTAAAAATAAAACATACAATACTACTATGACTGTTGGATTTGGGGGTGTCTGTTATAATAGATGCGGAGGTTCTTACCGCTCCCTTGTCACCAGCCTATTGCTAAACTTCATAAGGGGATTCTACTTATTCTACCTTATAGAACAACTCCCCGACAATGACGCCAAAAATGTTGGGTGTTATAATGTCTTAATTAATTCACCAAATATTTAATTATCGATTGAGGTTTGTAAAATTAGAGTTGACACAAAGTATATGCGGAGGTAGAGGGGTACCTAGGGTGTCATGGAAATATTTTAATAAAGAAAAGATCGAAATATCTTTCAAAATGAAAAATCGATTCAAATTCTAGAAAATCAACTACTAAGGTAATTAGGCTGGAACGCATTTACTAGATTAGACTCAGTATCAAGATATACTACTCTACTCTATCAACCATTAACTATGTATTTTATAAATAACACTATTCTAAGAAAGTAAACTACTCCTTTACAGTGTACTAACTATTTTGGTGTGAATTAGAAAGGTTTGGAATAGATTTAGAATTCTTACAAAAGATAATATTATGATTATTTAATTAATCTAAGAAACCCAACAACTAAACTATATAGGAGGTTTTCCAAATATACAGTGATTGAACCAATTTATCTATCTCCACTCTCCTTGATTATTATAAGGATATGCACTCATGGTTATCGGTATTGGAGAAGAAGGTGTATCAAAATGGATTTCGAAAGAAGTAAAGAAACTGAATGGGATTAGTTCTAACTTAACTTCCACAAATATATGCAGACTAAGTAGTGTCCAATTATAGGTGATAGTAAACATTGTGATTTATTCCATAAGCAAATGAATTTAACGGAAAAGATATTATAAACAACTAATCTATTAATTAAGAAATGAAAATCTTTTAGCAATTACTTAAAAGTTAAAGGTATACTACTCTTATATGAAATACGTGTGAGGAAAATATGACTTACAAACAAGTAGAAAACGTAATAAAGAAAAATTGATAAAGAAACAAGTAGAAAACTTAATAAAGAAAACTCCTCTAAATCCTATTCTACGAATCTTTTTAGTAACCACACAGTGAAGGGAACAGGTCCTATGCTACGATCAATTTACAAAATACTAGTGTGCTTTGCTAGAAATTAACATGTTTAACCCCAAACACAAAGACAAACTAAACTAGAGATATAATTACCAAATGTTACCAATGAAGAAATTAGAAACAAAAGA
>LPNX010512003.1:201507-225155 GCA_001517045.1 Pseudotsuga menziesii | reverse complement strand
TTAGGACCTTTGTATAGATCATTTAAAGCATCTATCAAGTTCCATTCCTATTTTTCACCCCCTTTTCCCTTAGGACAATGGTTATATATATATATATATATATAACCATTTTCTAATTACAAAATAGAACATAATTCAAAAACCAAAGAAACAGAACTTAAAACATGCTTAAAAACAGAATGGAAATATTAAAGGCTAGATAAAGGGCTGAATGACAGTCTGAACGGATGGTCTGAATGACAGTCCATATGAGGAAAACAATGGAAATTAGGAAATAAATGGCCTAGATGATCTAAATATCAGCTGATTTCGTGCATATGAGAATAAAATGCATAAAGGACAATAATTGAACCTAGTTAATAATTGAATTAACAAAGAGATTAATAGTACTAGTTTATGGTTGTAAAAAGACTATTTCCTATTATGAAATGAAACAAACTAGAATATAACTGCAACTAATTCATAGCTAAATAGAATTGACAGAAATAATTCTAACTACAAACTAAACCTAGGATAGTAAATTAACTATATCTATTTGCAAACATAACATTTGAATATTAAGCTGAAAAGGAAAATGGAAGGAAAACTATAAACAAACTACGTGCATGACTGGTTACTTTAATTCAAGAAATGGAAATTCTACTAACAACACAACATTGCTCATAATGAAATATATTCTACAGGAAACAAAGAAATGAACGATATCAACTAAGAAGAAACCAATTTGCATCAATAAGACAGAAATAGAAACTATTTATATGCGAGAAAGGAGATAAGAAGAACACACAGGAATGGAAACCATTGGTTGTTGAGGGGCCATCTTAGCAATCAGGGTGGAATTTCAATCAATCACTCACAGGAATAAGAAGATGTATATGCAGCTAAAATAGAACTTATATTAACATTCAGAAAATAGTTTTTACAGAGCTTCTTCTAATATTGACTGACAGATTTATGAACTAGCTAGCTAACTAAGATCTCGCTTGGAGGCGACTATATATAATGTTTACAAGGATGAGAGGGTTGAACCTTTCAATGGTTGAATGTTCCTAAAATAGTTGAAATTTATGGCAAACAAACAACCATACGACAACACACAGTCTTCCTCCTATTCTCTTGTGCATCGGTTCTCCTTGCGCGTAATGCGACATACATATTCTCATTGACGTGGGATTGGATCGTGGTGTCGAATGGAGACGGTAGGATGGAAAGCCTTCTCAAAGAAAGGACCATATTAACATCAAACAAGTGGACAACAAAACAACTGAAGACTGTTTTGCGCTTTAATCACTTGGGAATATGCTGACTAATAGCATGTGGGCTAATCGAGAGGCTGAATGGCAAGCTGGATATGCTCTGCGCATATCTAGCATGAATACATGTCCAATGTTGGCTTGTTTAAAAACTATGATCTACAAAACAAATTCATATATCAAACATATTTCCAATTATAACATAATTGCTTAGTAAAATCACAAAATAATAAAAATAAACCAAGACTTGCATAAATTCCAAATGCGTTCGTACCCGGGGCTGAATGATAAGATGTATGACAATAAATATGTTAAAAAGGTGACAAAATAGATTCCAACTGAGCAAATTACATTCCAAAAATAGTGACAAAACCGAGATCAACACACTGCAAATTAAAGAAGTGTAAGATATTGAACCCTACTTTCTATGAGTTGATGAGATAGTGAATTCCATCAAAGTACTAGGAGTAACCATCAAAGAAGAGTCAGGTTTGTATAAAATAATGAGAACCTTTCCACGTCACCTCAACTCAAAAGTATCAGTTCTACAGAACATAGACATCTTGGACAATTTGATAAAGGATGAATTACATGGGACTCTCATGAGATATGAGATGAGGAAAAAACAAATTTGCACAAAAAAAAAACTATTTCTAAGGCCACAGGAAAATAAAAATGTAGCAAGTAGGAACAAAAGGATCCATCTAACATATCAAATGGAGAAGCAAATTTCATGAGGAAGATGAAAAGGCGGCATGGAAATTATAAAGGTAAGTTACCCTTTAAATATTTCAAATGTGGTAGAATAGGTCACTTCACCTCCAAGTGTACTCTTAAGGAAACCAAAGGAAATGAAAGTGATGAAGATTAGACTATCAAGAACAAAGAAATCAATATAGCAAGGAAAAGAGGAAAAATAATTTTATCAACCAAATAAGAGTCCATATTCAAAATATGACAGTTTCTCATTAGAAGAAGAGGAGAACCATGATAATTTAAAGGAATTGTTATTTATGGAATTGATTTAGGATGAAAAATAAAAAAATGGATATAAATGCACATATGTTAAAGGATCAATAGTCTAAGGTACACATGAAATCACATAAAAAACACAATGGAATTTATGTCACCACCAAATTTTCAAGCAAAAGAGAAATCAAGCAGAATAGAAAATAAGCATTCCATTAATGGAGTCTGTATGTCATCATCAAAAAATGAAGTAGAAGAAAGATCAAATATCACATAAGAAATTTGCAAATATGAAGATAAAGAGAATGCAGAGATTGAATTGGAAGGATAATTGATCAATGCATTGGAATATTTAAAGAAGTCAAGAAAATGAAATAAGGCACTAAAGGAATAATTGGAAAAGGTAGAAGAATAATCCAAGGAGACCAAGTTCATACAAGAAACATTAGCCTAACATATTAGATAAAAAGAAAAATAAAAAGAGTTCGAAGAACATTTGAATATCACATAGAACAAGATCAAAATACTTGAAGAAGACAATATTCTGTTGAAAAAGTCTCGGGAAGAAACAAAATAAAATAATGAATTGCTAACAAAACAAATTGCACAAAAAGAAGAGTTGATTTTACTTCTAAAAAATGAAGCGATTTGAGTAAATTTAAGAGAGGTTGGACAGAATCTTCGACATAAATGAATATTTCATTCCATATAACCAAGATACATATCATAAGAAATATGATATATCTACAAGATCAATTTGTCACGTCCCCTCCCGTCTCAGAGGGGAAACACAACCATAGTCCCACACATTTGATGAATGCACATCCATATGCTTGAAGTTCAATATATTCATCTATGTATAAATTCTCTAACTTACCATTAGCAGAGAAATTTCTTCTATCAGTGTTCAATCTAACGACCTATGCAGAAAAATATCAGAGGAGATTGAACGACAGAAAACAAATAGCAGTGGAAATCGACGGTCACAATCCATTCCTCACCTGGAAACAGATCGATGGTGGAGAATCAATCCCACAAGAGTCAACAATGTGGAAAACTTGAATCTATGGAATCAAGGAAATATGAAAAATGTGGTCCCTCATCCCGCACCCCGCATTCCGCATTCCGCATGTGGAATAAACTGTTGCCGAAATAATCAACTGTGGAATTAGAGTTCATGAAGCTGCATCCCACATAAACCACATTCCCACATCCTACATTCCTAGATGTAGAAAGGTGAGTTGCAGAAAGAAATCTACGGGGAAGGGAATCTATGGAAGGGCGTTTTCGATCCCGCATCGCGCAAATTGTGGAGAGGAAAGTTACGGAAGGAGATTTATGCAGAAATTCAACCTGCTAATAGAAGTCTTGGGTAGATTGGATCATTCAGGCCATCACCAATATGGCCATCTAAGCGCCATAACTTAATTTTAAAATGTATTGAAAGAAACATACAAAGATGCATACAATTTCCATTATACAGCGGAAGCAATTCATCAATTTAATACATTAAACCTATTCATCATATTTCTTGAAGCAAATAGAATTTGTAGAGATTAACACAGAGATACTTATCTTTGAAAGAGGTTTGTTCTGCAGCCAACTACGTCGCTGCAATGTTCCACCCAACCATAGTCTAATGTGCTCACCAATAGTTTAGAAGCACTTCCACCCCTGAGTTGGGCATGATTCCCACAAGGAATAAGGATCACTAGTAGGCTCACACATAGCCAAGAATACAACCAAACTCAGCCAAGCCAATACAGTTGGGTTTATCAGGATATAAACAAACAAGCCAATATACTGCTGGTTTTACCAGACTACAGTTATTTAAGCCAACATTCGCATTAAGGACAACCAAGACAACTAATAGATGGGTTTATCAGGATGCAAAGGAGTTGGAAAGCTTGAAATGCTAAGCTAGTGAGCTCAACCACTGAGCTATGGACACCTGCACTAGATCGGGCTTGGCTCCTAAAACATATACAAACCCAACACAAGGAAGAATCCCCTTCTCTGCTACACAGTACCTTAGGCTATGATTTCCCTTCCAGTGCTGTTCAGGGTGTACAAAGAAGAAAACCAGCCCCTCTAGATCTATTTGTGAGGTTACTTCCTACACTAGTTTTATCAAGCTAGTTCAGATCTAATTCCACTCTAGACCAGTTCATAAGAAGGAAAAATATGCACACATAATAAACCACAAGGTTAACAAAACAAAACAAACTTTGTCTTGCTCTATGATAGAGGATACCATTGCACAATAACACTAAAGATCGAAACAACAGACAACAACCCATAACAAGAAACAGTTCTGCAAAACCGACGAACGCACATCGCGCATGCACATAATGGAATAGGGAATGATCGAAATGAACCACCATGTTTCAGGGAGAGCCAGATGATGGACTAGGCATGCCCAATGAGGAAAGGAAACTGAAAACATGAAGGTTGGATGATCAAAACGTCCTGCCACTCCCCACAACATGAGGGAAGATGAAAACATTAGTGCATGAGGGGAAAATGGGCATACATTTTCTGGGTGTTTTCTTTTGACACATGGATTTTCCCCCATGGATCAAGGTTAAAAATTCCCCCTCCCTGTTCCTTAGGAAATCATGTCCCCATATCATTATTTGTTGCATTGACATAGCTGGTTGTGGGTTTTTAATTAAATTGCATATTTATATGATGTCCAAAATTATATACCGTGCTTGACTTATCACCATAAATCATAGGCATCAACCTTAATCACCTATACACAAGACATCAATCAATGGAAGGGCCTTGGAATTGAGCTCGTTGCCATGATTCCATACAATATTCTCATCATATATATTTAATGCAAAATGGGGTCAAAACTAGGGTGTTACATTCCCCTCCCCCTTCAACAACATTGTCCTCAGTGATTTACAAAATTGAACAAAAATGCTACGCTAGAACCACCCTGAGTGCTCTGTAGAATTGAACAAAAATGAAACCCTAGCACCACCATCAGTGCTCTATAGAAATGACCAAAAATGGATGTGCCAATCACATGGCATCCTCCAGCTCCCATGTAGCTTCTTCAGAACTGTAGTGCCCCGATTGCACCTTTACTTGCCCTATGGCTCAGTTCCGGAGCATTATGACCTTCCTAGTGAGGATGCACATTGGCTCGATTTGGAATTCTCCCTCAGGTTCCATGTGAATCACATCCCAATTTATCACATGGTTAGGATCATGTAATCTCTTAAGAAAAGAAGCATGAAAAACATTATGAGCCCTAGTGCTAGCAAGCAATGCAAGTCTATATGCAACTGGCCCTATTCTTTCAAGCACTTCAAATGGCCCATAGTATCTAGGTGGCATCTTGGCACAACTTCCAAGCTTCAAGGAACTCTTATTTTCCCTCACTCTAAGGTAAACATGATCTCCAACACTGAACTTTCTGTTCACCCTATGCTTATCTGCATAGCTTTTCTATCTATCCTAGAATGCTTTCAGATTCTGCTTAATCTTTACAACCTCCTACTCCATATCCTTGAGCAATTCTAGATGAAGAAAAACCCTATTCACTGGATTATCCCAAGTCACTGGTGTCCTACACATCCTTCCATACAAAGATTCATATGGACTCATCCCCAAAGATGCTTGTTATCCATTGTTATAAGCAAAACTCTACCAAGAGTAAACAATATTCCCACTTGGTTAGTTTGTCCATCACATACATGCGACGCATGTCTTCAAGCACTTGGTTAACTCTCTCTATCTTCCCATTAGTCTGAGGATGGTACGGAGTGCTGAATTTCAACTTTCTACCCAAATCTATAAACGATCCCTTCCAAAAATTGGAATTGAACTTGACATATCTGTCAGAGACTATTGCCTTAGGAAATCCATACAATTTGAAAATATCTTTCATGAATATCTTTGCAATGTCATCAGTCTTATGCGTAGACTTAACTGGTAAAAATGTGCTTCCTTGTCAACCACAACCATGATGGAATCATGTTGTTTCCAAGTTATTGGAAATCATGTAATAAAGTCCATGGAAATAACTTCCCATTTCCATTCTAGAACTGGAAAAGGCTGCAACAAACCTGCTGGGTGTTGATACTCAACCTTCACCTGCTGACATTTCATGCAACTTGAAATATATTTAGCCATGTCCTTTTTCATTCCTAGCCAAAAGTACTGCTTTCTAGTTGTATCATTTGTCTTCTGATATCCTGGGTGACCAGAATATGGAGCTTGATGGATCTCATCCATAACAACCCTCCTCAAATCAGCTACATTTGGAATATAATTTTTTTTTTATAAGTAAGGAGTCCATCTTCTTCTAATTTATATCCCTCATACTTCTTTTCAAGGATTTGTTGATGCAACTTGTCTTTTACCTACACATATAATTCATCTTTAGCAACATGATTAACAATCTGCTGTCTCAAATCTGACTGGAAAATACTAAGAGATGCCACATGCATTTCTTGCACCTTCCTGCTGAGTGCATCATCTACCTTATTCTCTTTTCCTTTTATGTGTTTGATTTCAAAATCAAATTCACATAAAAACTCCAGCCATCTAGATTTCCTAGCATTTAGAGTAGGCTGATCAAACAAATACTTCAGACCACAATGGTCTGTTCTTAGCTCAAATCGTCTTGCCATCAAGTAATTTCTCCACATCTTGAGAGCATGTACTATGGATGCAAGTTCCAGATCATGAATGTCATAGTTCCTCTCATGCTCCTTCAACTTTCTTGACTCATAAAAATATTACGTGGTTGCCTTGCATAATGACTCCTCCAAGTCCTTGACTGTATGCATCAATGCACACCACAAAATATTTCTTTGGGTCCGCAACTTTCAAGACTGGTGCACTTATGAGAAACTTCTTCAACTGCTGGAAAGTTTTTTCACATCTCAATGTCCATTCAAACTTTATCCCATTCCTTTGCAAAGAAGTGATGGCATGTGCAACCTTGGAGAATCGTTCAATGAATCTCCTGTATTATCCTGCAAGTCCCATAAAATATCTTACATCTGTCATATTTCTTGGAGTAGGCTAATTCATAATGGCTTCAATCTTGTCAGGGTCCACAGATATACCCTCTTGTGAGTTAATGTTACCCAAATACTGAATTCTATATTTATAGAAGTCACACTTGCTCAAATTTGCATACAACTTATGCTCCCTGAGAAATTGTAATGTCAATCTCAGATGCTCTTCATGCTCTACCTGATTCTTAGAATAAATAAGAATTTCATCAAGGAAAAAGAGAACAAACTTGTCCAAATACCTATTGAAGACACTATTCATAAGGAACATAAATGTAGCTGGTGCATTTGTGAGACCAAATGGTACCACTACAAACTCATAATGTCCATACCTTGTTCTGAAGGCTGTCTTATGAATGTATTCATCCTTGATTCTCACCTGATGGTAGCCAGACCCCAAGTCAATCTTGGAAAATACCTTTCCTCCTCTCATTTGATCAAAGAGGTCATCGATTCTAGGAAAAGGGTATTTATTCTTCACCATGGCTTTGTTCAGTTGTTTGTAATCAATACAAAAAATGAGTGTATGATCTTTCTTATTCACAAACATAACTGGTGCTCCCTAAGGAGACACACTCATCCTGATATACTTCTTTTCCAACAAATCTTGTTGTTGCATCTTCAGCTCTAGCATTTTTGGTGTACTCATCCTGTAGGGTGTCTTGGACACTGGTGTTGCTCCCGGCAGAAGTTCAATTGTGAAATCAATGTCCCTCTTTGGAGGAATCCATAAAATACCATCAAGAAAAACATCCCTGAATTCTTGCAATATAGGATAGTCCTCCAACCTAATAGTTTCATTCTCTGCTGCCTCCACAACATGAGTTGCATACACTCCGCAACCCTTCCTACAAAACTTCTTCAATTTCATTATTGAAATCTGCCTCACAGAAATCACCTTTGGAATGCCTCTTAGAACTATTGGGTTCCCTTCTTCATCCATGCATTCAAAAGTATTATTGTAACAGTCAATATTTACCCTGCAATATTCTAACCAATCCATTCCAATGAGAACATCATAGGAATGAAGTGGTAGAACATTCAGACCTATACAAGTGACCAATCCATTAATCATCAATGGACATTTTTCCACCACTTCAATAACCTTTCTCTTAGTTCTAGTGGCTAGATAAACTAAGCACGATTTTCTATGCTTTACTTTCTTAAAAGCACAAACCTCCACTACTCTAGGATCAATCTAACTTTGAGTAGAACTAGGGTCAATCAAAATAGAAACAAATTGCTCAACAATATTTCCTGAAACTTCAACTATAGTTGAATGGCGATCTTCCTGGTGGTCCTCTAATGCTGCATAGATTCTAGGGATGACCCTTGCTACTTGAACCATTTTTTTTGCTTCTTGAATGTTGTAAGATGGCCTTGGATTCTCATTCTCAAGTGGACAATACCTGCGCATGAGGGGTCCTCCACATTTCCAACATTGGAGTGGTGCTCTATTTTGTTGTGGATCTCTTGGCTCTTCTCCCACCACTCTAGTTGGCTGCTTCTCAACTTGGGATGGTTGCTTCTGCTGATTCTAGAAGTTAGAATGTTTGAAACCTTTCTTCCTTTGTTTAGACTTCTCATTCTTTTTGTCCTTCCATGTCTTATGATAATCAGGTTTTCCTTTTCTTTTCTCATAGCAATACTTAGCTTTCCTTATCGCTTCTTCCAGAGTTCTAGGTTCATAAAACTCAATTCTGTCTTTGTAAGACTGAGGCAATCCAATTAGAAAATGATGAATTTTTACTTTTTCATCTTTAATGTATTTGACATACCTCAACAACTCCAAGAACTTATTTTCATACTCTTCCATGGTATGCTGTCCCAATCTAAGCTCATGGAACTCTTTGATCTTATCATCATAGTACCTGTGAGAGAGGTACTTCTTCTTGAAATACTTCTAGAACTATTTCCACACAGTCTGCCTTTCATTAATCTTCTTCACTTTCCTGAAGTGCTCCCACCATATGGACGCTCTTCCAATCAAATTGAAGATGACTACTCTAGCCTTCATATTCTTTGAATAGTATTGGACTTGGAAATATTTCCTCATCCCAAGAATCCAAGCTTCAGCTTCTTGACCATTCTTTATCTCACCATTGAAGGTAGGAGGCATTGACTTCTTAAATTCATCATGTGAATGGTTTTGGTAGTGCCTTTTTCTCTTATCCTCGTGAGAAGAAGAACTTGAATCACCAGTGGATCCTTCAGAGTAAGATGACCCACTACAAGATCTTTTTCTTCCTCTAGTAGTGCTCTTAATTCCTTCTAGTCTCATTGTTCAGTCCCCAGAGTTCATCTGCCTCTAAATGTCTGTCAAAATTTGTAGCATGGCTGCATTCATCTGATTCTTCTCCTCCAGATCCTTAACCAATCTTTCATTATCTACCTTGTGACTTTGCATCTCCACCCTTAGGATTCTCATGGTGGCTACAAAATATGGGGGAGTATCTCGAAACCTCCTCCCATTAGACTCTATCTCAGCATTTCCAATTTAGACATTTTCCCCCATAGCATACTCCTCGTATTCATTGGGGTTCTATGCATCATAGCAAATGTTGGTTCTCATTTCTCAACCAAACCAACTTTACCGAACTGCACTATCTAGAATGATTCCCTGTGACTATAGTTCTGAAAAATGTGTTAATAAACGAAATTGTTAGATAATTTCAAAATTGAAACCACTTACCCACTACCCATGGCATTTTTCCTTGTTATGTAGCTTAACAATATTTTGAAACCATTTACCAATAGCTCTGTTAACTACTCAACTTGGCCCATTTAGGCCCTAGCACTGCAACCAACATATCTTATACCACAATGTCACGTCCCCTCCTGCCTTAGAGGAGAAACACGACCATAGTCCCACACATTTGATGAATGCACATCCATATGCTCAAAGTTCAATCTATTCATATCTGTATAAATTCTCTAACTTACCAATAGCAGAGAAATTTCTTCTGTCAGTGCTCAATCTGACAACCTATGAAGAAAAATCTCAAAGGAGATTAAAGGATGGAAAAAAAATTGCTACGGAAATCGACGGTCACAATCCGTTTCGCATCTGGAAATAGATCGATGACGAAGAATCAATCCCACAAGAATCAACGTTGTAGAAAAATTGAATCTACAGAATTGGGGAAATATGAAAATTGCGGTCCCTCATCCTGCACCCTGCAATCCACATTCCACATTCCGCATCCTGCATCTTGCATGTGGAATAGACCGTCATGGAAATAATCAATTGTGGAATTAGAGATCATGAAACCACAACCTGCATTCTTGCATCCTGCATCCCGCATTCTCGCATGCGGAAAGGTGAGTTGCAAAAGGAAATCTATGGGGAAGGGTATCCACGGAAGGGTGTTTCTGCATCCCGTAAGTTGCGGAAGGATATTTCTATGGAAATTCAAACTGCTAACAGAAATCTTGGGCACATTTGATCATTAAGTTCATCACCAATCGGGCCATCTAAGCCCCATAGATTAATTTAAAAATGTATTGAAAGAAACATACACAAATGCATACAATTTCTATTTTACAGTAGAAGCAATTCGTCAATTCAACACATTAAACCTGTTCATCATATTTCATGAAGAAAATACAATTTGCAGAGATTAACATAAAGATACTTATATTTGAAAGAGGTTTGTTCTGCAACTAGCTACGTCACTACAACGTTCCACCTAATCACAGGCAAGTGTGCTCATCAATCTCTCAGCAGCACTACCACCGCCGAGCTGGGCATGATTCCCACCAAGAATAAGGATCACTAGTAGGATCAAACATGACCAAGAATACAACCAAACTTAGCAAAGGTAAAACAATTGGGTTTATCAGGCTATAAACAAACAAACCAATATACTACTGGGTTTATCAGACTGCAGTCAGTCAAGCCAACTAACATATGGGTTTATCAGGCTGTAGAGGATCTAGAAATATTGAACTTCTTAGCTAGTGAGCTCAACCACTGAGCTATGGACACTTGCACTAGAACAGGCTTGGCTCCTAAAACATCTACACACCCAACACAAGGAAGCATCCCCATCTTTGCTACATAGTCCCTCAGTCTATGCCTTCCCTTCCAGTGCTGTTTAGGGTGTGTAAAGAGGAAAACTAGCCCCTCTAGATCTATTTGTGAGGTTCCTTCCTACACTAGGCTTATCAAGCTATTGCAGACCCAATTCCACTCTAGACCAGTTCATACCAAGGAAAAATATGCACACACAACAGAACACAAGGTTAACACAACAAAACATACTTCCACTCACTCTATGATAGAGGAGACCATTGAACAATAGCAATGAAGATCGAAACAATAGACAACAACCCAGAACAAAACATAGTTCTAAAAACCAGCGAATGCACATTGCACATGCACAGAATGGAATAGGGAATGATCGAAATGAACCACCACTTTTTTGTGAGATCCAGGTGATGGACTAGGCATTCCCAACGAGGAAAGGAAACTGAAAACATGAAGGATGGCTGATCAAAACGTCCTACCGCTCGCCACAATGTGAGGGAAGACGAAAACATGAGTGCATGAGGGGAAAATGGGCATACATTTTTTGGGTGTTTTCTTTTGACACGTGTATTTTCCCCCATGGCTCAAGGTTAAACATCCCCCCTCCCCATTCCTTAGGAAATCATGCCCCCATCTCATTATTTGTTGAATTGACATAACTGGTTGTGGGTTTTTAATTAAATTCCATATTTATATGATGTCTAAAATTATATACTATGATTGAATTAGCACCATAAAACATAGGCATCAACCTTGATCACCTATACACAAAACATCAATCAATGGCAGGGCCTTGGCCTTGAGCTCCTTGCCATGATTCCATACAATATTCTCATCATATATATTTAATGCAAAATAGGGTTAAAACCGGGGTGTTACAGAATTAAACTCGGGTATGACAATCCTTTCAGTTACAAAATTGAATTTTGTATAGTTAAATGTTTCAGATGTAATTATGTTGTCCATGCAGAAAAATATTGTCATAATATAAGATGTCATATGTGAAATGGATTTGTACATAAGGATCAATTTTTTTAAAGAATATAAAGAAAAAAAAAAGAATTGATTCAGTTAACACTAATAATAAAGAAATGAGAGAAAAACAAAGGTATCCTATACAAATCCAAAATAAATATACGCACATCAAACTATGGGTGAAGAAAACATCACAAGATAATACCGTTGAAGCGGCAAGTAATTGTTACCCATCTGGTTGAACATTAAAAATTTAAGCAAGGTACTTGAATTCAATACGAGGTCATTATGAATTCAAGGAGTTAGTTAGTGACGTGTTGAAAGGCATTTGAAGTTTTCTATCTCATTAATGTGATATGCATTTGTTCATTTATGTGTGAGAATATGTTGAAATTGTAATAATAAAATAAAAGGTATGAATGTTTGTTGCTTGAACACAACAAGGATTTCGTAGAAAAAAAATTTAGATTTTTATTAAGATGGTATTTACAAAATGGATTTTTAAGCTAATATTCTAATAGGCCACAAATGTCCTAAAAAAAGGAGAATATGACAAACACTACAATCAGAACTCGTCCATCAAAAATTTCTCAGCCAGTTGATTGGCGAACATAATTGAAGCTGATAGATGCTGAAGTTTGAAATTGAGATCAAATTGATTTAGAGATTAATTTTGAGATCCAACCCCACATCATGACTAACAAGATGATGTGATAGGATAATATATACATCTATTGAAGCTGGCTGAGTGAAATCTATGGATTGGATCAATGGATAAAGATGGAGAGTTGAAGATGATGGATTGTAAGTAGATTGTTCAACCTGAATCAGATTCAGAAGTTCAAAAGTTGGTTTCTACTACCACTCCAAGAGATAAAACCTATTTCTCAGATTGGACAGCTTCTCTATAGCACTTTGTTTGACCTACGACTATCTGTACCAATGCATGAACTCAAACTCTTTCATATGAAACTTCTACACTCTCATGTATGCTCTCATCCTTCCAAACTTTGTCTGTCGTGACTGAACTACTTAATGAAGGTTTTCCATTGAACTATTGAATCTTTGAAAGGAGGAATACATGATGAATGAAGTAGAAGAACAAAAAAATAGAAAAACCATAACAAGTTTCATAGAGAATGAACCAGGTTGATGAACTAGGAATTACATAGTTCACTTATAGAATTGGAAAGTGGTTCTCCCTGTACTCAAAAGTAAATTGAAGAGACATTGAAGTTAATGCAGTTCATGATCACGTGATTGAAAATAGATATGGGGAGAACAAAAATCAATTGCATGAGTTACTATTTTTGGAAAAAAGAAAAAAAGTGGAAATTAAATTCATTGATTTGTGCAAACCAAATAATGTTTCCGTGGAAAACATTTTTGCGCATAGAAGAAGAGCTCATTTTCAAAGGGATATCATTATAATTTGTTGTTGACATCAATGAAAAGGGGGGATATTGTTGAACCTTTGTGTTGTCAATGATGTCAAAGGATGAACCAAGAAGGTTTGACCTACAAGATTGATAAAGATGTCAAAGGGGGAACATTATTGAAACTTTGTGTTGTCATTGATGAACATTGTTCAACCTTTGTGTTATCATAAAAATCAATGGATAAATTAACAAGCCTGCTATAAGTTTTATGTTAGAATATAAACCATGAATTTAATAAATAAGAACTTGAATGCATATAAAAAAAACCCAGAAAAACCCAGAAAGACAATTGCCAAATGACACATGGTAGTTAACTTGATCAAGAAGAAAGAAAGTTTGGGCATCATTGAATAAAAGGAATTTCAACTTTAAAACACATTTCTTGAAATATAAAGAGTGTAAATAAGCAAGAGATGGAAACATTATAGTAAGCTTGTGGAATGAAGACTTGAAGATAACATGATTTGTTTGGGAACACTTCCAATTCTCGGGGTATCAATCACTCTTTGGTCACAAAAGAAGTTTATACAACAAAGAAAAATTGCATAGGTATGAAGAATATGAACAACAATAAGTGCGCAAATTAGAAGGATACCCAAAATTAGGATCTGCAAATATGTGACACAGTAAATGATGTAGATCACACAATCATAAAAGTGACATAATTTGTAGAATCATAGATATTTGGAGATTGTAAACTGTAGAAGTCGTAAGAAAACATTGTCACACATCGTAGACTGTTGTGATGCAGATAATTGAGAAAAATACAAATATTAGAGAAGTTGCAGTAGTATGAGATCTTAGAAAGACACAAATCATAGAAAAGGTAAATGTCAATTTTAGTTTTCATTTGATACACAAAAAATTTCTTATTAGAGAGGAAGGAAGGTCCAAGGAAATGGACATCTAGATTTCTTGTTGTCGGCCTTGGTAAAATTGATCAGGGAGGTAGGAAGGGGAAAGGAAAGGGAGTCACAACTTCCTTCCAATTGGTTCTCATAAAACAATTAGAGAGTCATAGTTTTCTTCTAGTTAGATATGACAAAACAACCAAGGAGTTTTATCCTCCTTCCAATCGGTGCTGGTAAATATAAATGGGGGTTAGTGCTTCCATTTAATTCCAATGCTGAAGAAATGGAGATATCATTATTAAACATGTTGGTTCCTTAACACTGTGAGTTTGAGCTTGTGTGAAATGGACATATATATGTTAAGGTTAGTTCTTGAAGTTCAGTAAGTCAATGCTTGTGTAGATAAAATTATTTACATGTTAGTTCCTATAATCAACAAGTTGATAATTGCAAATTAGGTTGGTTCCTGAGTGAGTTGGTGCTCACAATTGAATATTATTGTATTCCAAAAATGTAATCATTCTTTTATACACACACACAAGATTATTTTTACAGATTGTTTTTGCAATTGTGTCCATTGTTATTTCTGTATATTTTTTTTAAATTGTGCAATTCATGTTAAGTACTAAAATTGTAATAATCAACGCAATATATTGATTCATCCCCTTATTAGTATATATTAATTTCATCAGTGGTTTCATGGAACAAAATCATTTTTTTCTATTCCCATAACATGCATGCTTACAAAGAATTGAGACTCTTTCAACAAATGCAAAAGAATAGGATGAAACTTGACAAGACAAAAATGGTGACCATGCTCCTTTCATGTGGACATTTATCAACTCTATATCAAGGAAAGTTTATCCATGGATACATAATTAGAAATGTACTTACTATGGATGTTTTTACAAGGAGTCATCTTATAGACATGTATTCCAAATGTGGTAGACTCGAGACTGAACATAGGTTGTGTTAAGATTTCATATGCTAGACTAGATATCATTATTGTTCAATTAACATTCACAACAGTAGCATATTCATAATCATTGAAAGAAACAAAATCATAAGATAGACATGGTATTAAGCCTGGGAAACCCTCAAGGAAAAGAAAACCCAAAAAAAATTCCTCTATATAAGATGTATAAGATATAACCCCCAAAATAGGTATTCTTCTCCTTGTCGTTCTCTCTCTCTCTCTCTCTCTCTCTCTTCTATGTGCTACACAAGTGAGTGAGTCTGTGTTATAATGAGGAACACAACTCCTATATTTATACACATGATTTCAACTAACTTTTACCCTAGACAAGTCAATCCCACTCAACTTACTGGGATGACTTAACCTAGGAATATTCAAAGCAATATTTTATATTATTCATTAGGGTACTAATGACCCAACTTACAATGGAGGCTTTACCTCATGACTCTATGATGACCAATTCCAATAGTAACAACCCGACGGAGGAATGATAACATATCCCTTGGGTTACATTAGTAAAATATATTTATCATATCCTTCTTAAGTTACAATATTTCAACACTCCCCCTTAACGAGAAGGTTATTATACTAAAAACATCATCATAGAATATAGGAGTAATGAGAGAGAGTATCTTCAACATCATCAAGGTAATACATCTATACATCATAGGAAGTTTTCACAATCAGTAACTAGAACAGTTACTACTCAATGTCTTCATCCTATGCATCAAACGATCACTTGATCCTTTTGCAGCAACACTTAGATATTTCAATCCTTCCTACCAACACTTTTATCTTATTATCCTTTACTTTGATCTTATTATCCTTTGCAGCAGCACTTTGATCTTATCTATCCTTTGCAGCAACACTTCGATCTTCTCTATCCTTTACAGAAACACTTCAATATTCTCTATCCTTTGTAGCAACACTTTGATATTCTTGATCCTTTGTAGTGGAACTTTGATCTTCTCAATTCTTTGTAGAAGCACTTCGATCTTCTTGATCCTTTGCACCATCACTTCTATTTTCTTGATCGTTTGCAGCATCGCTTCGATATTTTCGATCCTTTTCTGCCATGATACCTAAAACACACATGATATCTTTGTGGGATGATCAATCCCTATCAATTTAGGATAGAGGTCCAAGGATGATGCAATACTCCATTAGCCTAATACCCCTTAACAAGTAGGGTCCATAGTATCGACCAGTTGAATCATCTACAACTGAATGCAGATATCGAACGCACCTAGATGCAGGCTCTATCATCTATAAGGACTCAACGTAGTGCATCCTCAGCTTGAAACCTAGGACCACTTCTGAGTGAGTGTTATACTATGGCATCTAAATATACATCTAGGATTACTCTCCATACAAGATTATTGTCTACAATTGCAGATCTTGACTACATGTAAATGTGATCCCTAGCATGAAAGCTAGGACCAATCCATGCAATTGTTATATTATGACATCTGTGAGGACTCATCATAGAGAATCCTTGCCACTAAGGCTAGGACCACTACCAAGCAAGAGTTATTATATGGAATATACATATGAATTTAGGGATACTCTCTATGCGAGAGTAATGTCTGCAAAGCAGATCTCAACCACATGTAAATTCCATCCCTATCATCTGTAAGGAATCATTGTAGAGCATCCTTACCACTAAGGCTAGGACCAATCCTGAGCAAGTGTTATTCTCTATAACCACAAATTAAAGTGGGTACTCTCCATGCGAGAGTAACATCTACAGGTCTATTATTAGTAAGGACCACTCTTAGGAATAGAGTGTTATTTCATGCCAGACCATACTGTCTTTAACAAGTGAATGTAAAACCTCGTCATCATCTTCAGGAAAACTTGGCCTCTTTCATAATGGATCTTCACTTTCATCCCATCATCGATTTCAGTATTATCATTAATCACCCTTTCTTGGGAGGATCCATATTATCAACCTGCTGCCCCTTTGTTCGAGGAGGGTTCATATATTTGACCTGCTCTTCCTTTTCGAGGAAAGTCCATATATTTGACTTGTTCCTCCATTTAGAAGAGTGTGCATATCTTCATCATTTTTAGTATCATCATTGTTCCTTCTTGCGAGGAAAGTATTTCGAACTACACAAATCTTGTCATAGAAATATTCAAACTTTACTCAAGATAGAGGCTTGGTCAACACATCAACAACTTGCTCATCGGTACTCACATACTGGAATTTTATAGATCCCTTTTGTATCATATCCCTTATATAAAAGTATTGGATTTTTATGTGCTTTGATTTATCATGGAACACCAGATTCTCTGTCATATTTATACAATTTTGGTTGTCACATAGAATCCCTATGGTGTCCAAATCCATGTCAAATAGACCCAAAGTCAATTTCCAAATCCATATCAGTTCGCAACTAGAGGAGCAAGATGCTATGTACTCTGTTTTAGTTGTGCTGATAGAAACGATGGCATGTTTCTTACTAAACCATGAGATCATGGCGAATCCTAGACAATAACATCCACTTGAGGTGATCTTTCTATACGTGGAACTTCCTACCCAATCTAAATCTATATATCCATATAATTTGTAGCCATGATCTCTACCATAGTAAAATCCCAAGTTTATTGTACCTTTTAGGTAGCTCATCACATTCTTCATAGCTATCAAGTGAACCCATCTAGGTTTAACTATATATTGACTTAAGGTGTTCACAACAAAGCATATATATGGCCTTGTGTTTGTGAGATACATCAATGACCCAATAAATTTTCTATACTGAGTCATATCCACTAACTATGATGACTCCTCAGATAACAACTTCAAGTTGGTGTCCATTGGTGTGGCCATGGATTTACAATCCAAGATATCAAATCTTTTCAATATTTCTACTGCATACTTTCCCTGATTCAGAAATATTCCTTCGGGGCTCTACCACACTTCCAACCCGAGGAAATAATGCATCAATCCAACATCTCTCATCTCGAATTATTTAGCTAGCTTCTTCTTGCAATCTATGATATGTTTCTCATTTCCTATCATAAATAGATCATCCACATACAATAATAGTATGACAGGTTCATCATCCATAATATTCATGTAAAGGTTAGGATCAACTTTACTTTTGGTAAATCCCAAGCTTGTGAATATGCTATGTATTCTACCATACCAAGCTCTAGGAGCTTGCTTCAATCCATACAGATCCTTTTTTCAACTTACATACATGAGTCACTCTGTCTTCGGCTTCAAATCCTTATGGTTGTTCGATGTAAATATATTTCTCAATCACACCATTCAGGAAGGATATATTTACATCCTTCTTATAGTGTAGATCCCACTTCATCATGGAAGCAAGTTCCATGATGGTTCTGATGGAAGTGTGCCTTGATACTGGAGAAAATTTCTCTTCATAATCAATCCCCTCTTTCCGAGATAATCCTCTAGGCACAAATATTTCCTTGTAATTTTCAATACTTCCATCAACAACATGTTTTATCTTATAGATCCATTTCAAATATTGCCGATTCTTGTTTTCTAGTTTGGGTACTATATACCAAACATCATTCTTCATTATTGATTGGTATTATTCCATCATTTCTTCAACCCACTCTTTCTTTTGGACAACTTCCTTGTAGCTGGTGGGTTCTTGATCTACAAGGTCACACATCAAAGCTACATAACTGGATTATGGATTTGATCTTTTGCTTGTTCTTGTGGAGCCTTCTAGAGCTCCATACTTATATACTTCTTATATTATTTCTCTTACTCAAGAAAGTTTTCTCATTGGAAATATATACATAGTATGGGATTCCTGAGGTTCTAGCATATGATGATCTTCAGATGCTACTATTTCAGGAGAGGGTTCATCTTTTACCATTCTAGGAGGTACATCCTCTTCATGTACTTATTCAAGCTGAAACCTTCTATATTTATTGATAGATGTACCTTCATCAAAATTTACATCCCTACTAATATTGATATGATGGAATCCTGAAATGTATATCCTAAAGGTTTTGGAGACTTCACAGTATCCAACAAATATTCCCTTCTTTCCAGAAGGATCCAACTTGGTTCTCTTCTCTTTCAGAATATGCACATATACTGGACAATCAAATATCTTGAGATGTCTCACTTTAGGTTTCTTTCATGTATACATTTCTTCATTAGTCTTGAATCCAAGAGCACCGTGAGATAATCTATTCTACACATACAAATATTTTCTTGTTGCTTCATCCCATAGGTGCATGGGGAGGTCTTGGTCATGAATCATGGTATTTACTTCTTCCATAACGGTTCTATTATTTCTTTCCACAACACCATTCTATTGGGGATTATAGGCAGCGGTTAGTTCCCTCTTGATTTCCTCCTCCTTACAGAATTCTTCAAATTCTTTTTAAGTGTATTCTCCACCATTATCTGATCTCAGTTCTTAATTCTCTTTTCTGAATGGTTCTCTATCAAGGCTTTGAATTCCTTGAATTTCCCGAACACTTCACTCTTATTATTCAAGAAGTATATCCATGTCTTTCTTGAATAGTCATCAATAAATGTGACATAATATTCATATCCACTTAATCATATGGAGGGAATAGGACCACATACATCAGAATGAATTAGTTCTAATGTACCTTTAGTCTTTGTTTCACTTTTCAGAAAGGTATTCTTGATGTCCTTTCCTCTTGCATGTTATTTTCAAGTTCCCTCATGATCAATATTCATATCTGGTAACCTTGTTACCACCTTTCCCACATAGGGTAGTGCTTTGTAGTTGATGTGAGAAAGCCTCATATGCCACTATTCACTTGAACTGGTAGTTTCATGAATAAGGTCTATCTCTGGATGTCCATTGAGTTTGTATAGTTCTCCTTATTCATCAATGACCACAACATATTCAAGTGTATTTCCTATGGACCACATAAGTACTTGTCCATTTATAAAAGCTACTCTATATCCTTTCTTATCTAGAGATGAGATGGAAAGTATAGTCTTTTTCAAACCTGGTACATATAGTACTTCCTTCATCTTCATGGAAGTCCTAGAGTCAAGCTTTTAGCTAGATTCACCAATACCTTTGATGGGATATTGATAGTCATCTCCCAATGATACCTTCTGAGGAGAGTTCTTTTCTTCAAGTATTGACAGAGTTTGCTTCTTCTCTAGCATGTGCTTTGGATCACCACTATCAATAAGTCATGTATCTTCTCCAGGTGTTACAGATCCAGAGAGTGTAGAGAATAATACATATTCATCTACATATTCTTCTTTTTTTAGTCTCTTTCGAGGTCTTTATTCCTCATCCTCATATTCATCTAGATGATCATGATGTCTCTTCTTCTTCTTCTTCTTCTTTGAAGATGGACACTCTCTATAAAGGTGTCTTATCTTATGACAATTGTAGCATTGATAATTTGAGTAATCCTTCATTTTCTTTTGAAACTTATTCATTGAAGGTTTATGGTTACCTTTCTTGAAGTTTGATTGTTTTCTTCCTTTAGTATGGATGGCCAGGGCTTGATCATCTTCTCTAAGTAGAGCTTCTCTGTTAGCTACTCTAGATTCTTCTTGAATGCATTCTTCCCATACTATGTCAAACTTCATAATTTATTTTCTGGCACACAGAGTTGGTATGAATGTGTCCCAAGGTCTAGTGATACCATTGAGAGCAGCCATAACTAGTTCATCCTTATGAAGGGTGTCTCCAATAGCACTTAGTTGTTCCCTAAACTCAGATACCCTTGTGAAGTGATATTGAATTGATTCTCCTTTGATCATCTTGGTCCTTCAGTTGAGCTCTCAAATTCATATTTCTGTTGATGTTTCTTCCCTAAAACATTTTGGAAAGTGAATTATACATTTTCTTTGGTGTCTTCTTAGGTGACACTTGAGGGATAAAGTGATCTTTAATAGAACAAGCAATGATCCTCATTCCCTTGATTAGGTCTTGTTCATAATTCTCCTTAGCTTCATCTTCTTTAGGTTATGGAAATTCATCCTTGATGTACTTCTCAAGAACATTCTCTCTGAGAATGAGACCAATCCTATACTTCCATGCTAGGAATTTTTCTGTGCCTTCCAGTTTATCCTCAAGCTTAGTGCTTGGGGCATCCTATCGAGGATGTCACTAAAAATTGAATTTTCTTAAAATGAAAATATAAACTTACCAAGATATGTGCTTAAATGAGGCGAGTTGCTTGGTCAACTTGGTTTCTTGATATATTTCATTTTTACCCTTCAAAAATTTCTTATGAGGTTGCAACTTCTGCAAAAATTCTAGTTCTAGTTTTCTATAGTTTTTTGGTTCAAGGACAAACTAGGGCTTGTATTTCCTGGAGATTTAACAAAAAAAAAAAATCGATCCTAGGATCAATAGATGCGCACTACGGAGGCACAAATTTCTATGCAAGAATATCTTCTAAATTCCAAACTTTGCAAAAACCCTAATTTCTTTCGGAGAGGGAGGAGAGATATTTTTACGTTGTGAAATTTGTTATATTCAAGCTAGCTCTGATACCATGTTAAGGTTTCATATGACAGACTAGATAACATTAGCATTCAATCCAAATTCACAATAGTATCATATCCAGAATCACTACAAGAAACACAATCACAAGATAAACATAGTATTTATCCTGGGAAACCCTTAAGGGGAAGAAAACCCAACAAAAATTCCTTTGTATAAGATATAACCACAAAAATAGGTATTCTCCTTCTTGTTTCTCTCTCTCTCTCTCTCTCTCTCTCTCTCTCTCTCTCTCTCTCTCTCTCTCTCTCCTATGTGCTACAAAAGTGAGTGACTCTGTGTTATAATGAGGAACACAGTTCCTCTATTTATACACATTATGTCAACTGACTTTTACCCTAGACAAGTCCACCCCACTCAACTGTCTGGGATGACTTCAACTAGGAAGACTCAAAACAATATTTTATATTATTCATTAGGGTACTAATGACCCAACTTACAAGGGAGGACTTACCTCAGGACTGTATGATGACCAATTACAATAGTAACATTCTGACATAGGAATAATAACATCTCCCTTGGGTTACATTAGTAAAATATATTTAGAATATACTTTGAAGTTACAATATTTCAACAGGTTGTTTGAGAAAATGCCTAAAATATCATATGTTGTTTCCTGGGTTGTGATGATTTTAGTGTATGGGTTACATGGGATAAGAAAGTATTCTAATGCACTTGTTTCTCATCTATAATAGATAATAATGAAATCATATATTTTCTCATCCTATACAAATATCTTATACCACTAAGATTTGCTCATTCAGTGATATTTGCATGCCATATTGCATGCGATCGACTTGATCAAAGTGGATTTCATGCTCATCGACTTGGATTGGTAGATTCACTTAGATTTTCTCATCCAACATCGAATTTTGTCACTTTCTTCATTGAATTGTAGGATGGGGTCAACGAGGTATAAATGGTGTCTTTGATGGACTTACACTAAATGAGAGAGAGAGAGAGAGAGAAAGAGAGAGAGAGAGAGAGAGAGAGAGAGAGAGAGAGAGAGAGAGAGAGAGAGAGAGAGAGAGAGAGAGAAGGATATCACAGATAATATAAAACCTAATTTAGAATATCCGATAGAGATTACTTTATTGGAAATGGTCCCAAAATTGGACCACTATAATTTAATGCATCCATTGCACTTTCAACTTTCCAAAGGATAACATATATTATATAACTATATATTAGTTAAAGAGGGAGGAAATTTTCATAGAACTCAAATTCAAATCCTTTATGGAAGACATCAATGTTAGACTTAATCAAAGCATCAACGATACTATACTCTCAAATCGTAATGTACCTTCCTGGAAATTTGCATTAAGACAATACAACAAGTTCAAATATATTATTCACTGAGGAAACTCACTTTTTTTTGTTTGACAGTATCATTTTTGTATTGAGATAGGAAAATTTTGGCATATTCTATGTTTCAATCAAATGAGAAATAGAAAACAAAACATTAAATTATAGTGCAAGAAACATCGACCAAAAGGTTTCAAAATTTTGGTTACAAGAAGCAATCCCCTTTGCATTTTGCATATAATGCACACAAAATCTAATTTAGTGAAACCAAATCCATTAAAGACACAAAAATAATCTACCATATGTAA
>LPNX010512003.1:176015-201456 GCA_001517045.1 Pseudotsuga menziesii | reverse complement strand
GGGGGGGGGGGGGGGGGGGGGGGGATTTTGTCCCTACTTTATTCAAATGAAACCATGGGTAGAGAAATGACCAGGAAGTAGTGTTTTCTTAAAATTTTTGTTTCTTGACCATTTCTTACAAATGAAGTACCCTTCCACATCGTTTCTCATAAAATAGATCATAAAAATCAATTGGGTAAAAGTCAAAGAGCCTTTTCCAACACCTTTTACAAATCAATTCTCAAGGGATTTTCAAGAAGATAAAATTTATCCTTTTTGGATGGATCTTTGAATTACAATAAAATGTCGATTGGTTAGAAAGATAGAGCGATCACAACATTTTCCATAGAATGGTTGTATTTGTTTGATCATGAGAAAACATATCGATGGTCGTAAGTACTTCTTCTCAACAAGACAAATCAAGAAATCCAATGGCGAGGAAATGGGGGATTAAAGAAGGCATGGTACACTATGAAACATTAGAAAAATTGGCAAGAAAACCACATCTTCTGTAGGTACTACTTCAATATTTTTGTTTTTAGTAAATTCCTAATATTGAGTTCCATTTAAAAGTTGAGATAAGGATAGATCTTTACTTTTCCTAATAACATTCCAAACATTTGTGCTGTTGAAAATGTAACTTTAGAAGATGTTCTTCATTGTATTATTTGTATTATTATTATTGAATTTTATTGTACTTTGCTTGTACCTCTTTTTAGTGATTTTTTCCCTTCGATGGGAGATGTCATTAATTTAATTGGTGATGTAAGTGTCGATGTAAAACCTTTGCTATAAGTCAGGGCAATAATCCCTAAGAGAACAAGAATAAAATGTATTTTTGAGTATCCCTAGGAGAAGTTGGACCATTAAGGTACATAAGTTGGCCATGTTGGGTTAAGAGGTCACCAAACTGAAGAATATAAATAGGGAGGAACCCTCCTTAATTTGGACATACAACAAGCTCAAGAAAGTTCACCCCTAAAGTGAGAAATACAAGTTCACTGGTGAAGAAGAAGAAGAAGCAAAATAAGAAATCTTATCTTTGGGTTTTTTCTATCTTGGTATGACATTGTACTAAGTGATGAATCTATACAAAATAAGTTGTTGGGTTTTCTTCCTTGTGGTTTCCTAGGATAAAATTGTTTGTGTCTTTATTTTGTGTTGTACTTGTTTATGTTTCAACCATCCTATTTCATTAGATTAAAGTTCTAATATATTTGAATTAAACAACAAACTCTAATATTATATTAGAGCCACCCTGAAAGAAGGAAATGTGTCATTGTACAAACTAATGCTTCCAATATCTGAAAAATTTCTCCACATACTTATAGAAAAGAGGGTTAGGATAACTTGCCTCTAGGAGGAACATATTTTTGTGGAGGAAGATTGTAGTATGAAGAAATTTCAATATTTTACCGTAGAACACTGTGGGAAGGAACTAGGACATCAAGTTTTTGTAGTTTCCCTCAACAATTTTAGAAAATGACCTCATTAGGAAACTTTCCTCAAGGAGGCACATATTTCTATCCAGTCAAAATTTCAAGATTCCAAACTTGAAAAATTAGGGTTTCTCTATGCAACCCTAGGTGAGAGAGATTAAGGAACAACTTGGGAATATCAAATTTGTAAGGTATATTTATTTTATTTCCATTCGAGGTTCTCATATCAAAATGTTGAAGCATACCAATATTCAGGAGAAGATCGAAGAAGATGACAACTTCCGAACATGGAAGTATAAAATATATTTTATTCTAGAAGAGAATGGTTTAGACAAATATGTCATTGTAGAGATTCCAAAACCAAACAAATATGGTTCCAAGGACAGTCAAAAGATTAACATGATAAGAGCCAAGAGGATCATTATAGACTCAATCAAATATCATCTCATCCATCATGTCTCATCATTGAGGACTCTGAAGCAGATGCTTCATGCCTTGGTCAAACTATTCGAAGGGAAGAACCTTAACCAGAATATGAAATTGAGAAAAAAACTCAAGAATGTGACGATCCAACACTCAGAAACAATACAGCCTTACTTCAAAATAGTTTCTCAAATCAAGGAGAATCTAGAAGTAATTGAAGAAAATGTAAAATAAGGAAAGATCATGATGACTACCTTGAATGGTGTCCCAACATCATGGGTCTCATTTATTCAAGGGATATGCATTAGGAAGAAGCTAATCAAGTTCAACCGATTATGGGAGGAGTGCCACTCATGAAGAAGCTAGACTAGTATCAAGAGAAGAAAATGTGGGAGATGATGATGAACAAGGCTTAGTTACTCATGCTAATGAGGACCAACCGCACAAAAGTCCCAAAAGATTCCAAAAGAACCTTAGATAAAAAAGGGACCATTCAAATTTTTGATTCTTCACATGTGATGAGAAATGTCACTTTGGAAAATATTGTCCCAAAAACAAAGGATCCACTAAGGCCAACAAGAACAATGGGAATGATGCACATAATTTTCAAGATGATTCTTCAAGTGATTAATAATATGTTTTTATCTCATATATTACAAGTATTTTCACCCATGGAAGTAATGATTGGATTGTAGATAGTGGAGCTTCTAAGCACATGATAGGGTACAAAGAACCTTTTATCAACCTGTCAAAACATGAGTCACCTCACAAGGTGAAACTCGGAGATGAATATCAATATCTCATAAAAGGGATTTGATAAGCCTATTACAAGTTGGATTCAGGAAAATGAATGAAGATGAATGATGTCCTCTATGTACTTGGTTTGAAGTAAAATATCCTCTCCATATAAGTTTTAGATACAATGGAATTTTGTGTTTCCTTCGTCGATGGAGAAGTACTCATGTGGCCAAGGGGAAATAGAATAGATGATGCAACAATAATTGGAGAGAAAGAGGGGGGCTTGTACAAATTAAAGGGACAACCAAAACAAGCCTTGGTTCATTATACGATGGAACCAAGAAAAATATGACCCCAAAGACTTGCACATGTGTAATATAGAGCACTACCATTTGCAAGCAAGGAAGTATCAAGTCTACCTAAGATTCAAGCAAAAAATGAAGGAATTTTCAAAGGACGTGCATAAGGAAATAATACAAAGAAATAATTTCCAAGTAGTGAATGAAAGGAAAAATAAGTTTTGGAGATAATCCACTCTGATGTATGTAGCCCAATATTATCCAACTCCTTAACCGGGTGTGCATCCTATGTTTCTTTCGTAGATGATTATTCTTGTAAAAATTGGATTTATTTATTGAAAATAAAATATGAGGTTTTTAGAAACTTCAAAGAGTTTAATGCCTTGGTATAGAAAAACATTGAAGATAATATCAAGACTTCATGATCAGCCAATATCAAGCAATTTACTTCAGAATAATTGAAAGACGTATGCAGATAATCTAGGATTAAGAGGGAGTATCTGAGCACTCCATACAATCCTCAACAAAAAGGCATTTCATAATGGAAGAATAAGACAATAATGGAAGAAACAAAGAAAATTCTTCATGACCAAGACCTTCCAATGCACCTATGGGAAGAAGTAGTGAGAACAACTGTGTATGTATAGAATAGAACACCTAAACATGTCTTGGATAACAAGACTATAGAAGAATCATTTTTAGGAGACAAACTAGAAGTCATCCATCTCAAAATATTAAGCTTCCCTATGTACATACACATTCCAAAACAAAAGAGGGCAAATCTCAACAAACAATACAACAGATGGAAGCATTGAGAAATATAAGGCAAGCTTTCTGCCACGTGGCTTCTCCCAAAAGGAAGGCATAGAATGCAAGGAGATGTTTGCACTTGTATCAAGATACACTTCCATTAGCTCCATACTCTCTTTAGATGCAGTAATGAAGTGGTAGATACATCAAACGAATGTCAAAACATTTTGCTTGAATGGTGTAGTTGAAGAGTAGGTGTACATGGAGCAACCGCTTGGATTTGAGATGCATGATAGACAGACTCATGTGTGCAAGTTAAAGAAGGGCTTGTATATTCTAAAGCAAGAACCCAGGATGTGGTACGAAGGGATGCATAGTTTTATGATGAGCTTAGGATTTACCAATAGTAAAGAATATTCCAACCTCTAGTTCAAGGTTGAGGTTGGAATACCAATGATACTACTAATGTACGTAGATGACCTATTTCTAATAGGTGAGGATGATATCATTGAAAATATAAAGAGGATATTTGTCATAGAGTTTGAGATGAAGGACCTATGGATGATGCACTAGTTCTTAGGTCAGGAGGTTTTCAAGAGATCATGGAGGTTTGGAATAAATCAGATGGGATATTCCTTGGTTAAGCCTGAAAGTATGCAATAGATATTCTGAAGAGATTCATAATGCTGGAAAGTAACACATTTGCAACAACCATGGAATCAAACCTGAAGATACTATGTGATTATTCTTCAGAGACCATTGATGCCACGATGTATAGAAAAATTCTTTGTTTGTTGATGTACTTGATGAGCATGAGGCCATACATATGCTTTACTGACAACACATTGAGCAAGTTTATGAAATATTTGAGATGTGCTGACCTGGTTGTTGCAAAGCACGTATTGATGTACCTAAAGGGTACAACTGAGTATGTGTTAAGGTATGTGACAAATCAGAGGATTAACCTTTATGGTTATGTTGATTTGGATTGGGAAGAAAGTGCCATAGACAAGAAGAGATATTCAAAATGTTTCTTTAGATTGGGATCCATGGTGATCTCGTGGTTTAGCAGGAAGTAGTTAAGTGTGGCACTGAATATAGCTGATGTAGAGAATATTGTAGCTTATTTACCCAGTTGTGAGGAAACATGGATTCAGAAGATACTGTCATATTTGTTTGATCTTAAGTTAGAGGTGAATTGTATCTCCTATGACAACCAGAGTTGTGTGAATTTGTTAGATAAACAGGTGTTCCATGAAAAGTTGAACCATATCGAGATCAAGTATCACTATATTTGGGATATGGTGCAAAGAGGATCAATGAAGATCTAGTATGTTATGGTGGATGAGTAAATATTTGATGTCTTAACTAATCCTTTGGAAAGAGTGAAGTCCAAGTACCTTAGGTAAAATATTGGAGTGGTGCAGATCAGTTTTTGTTGCAAGAGAGTGTGATGAGTCCTGTTGGTTTCCTAAATCTAGTATGAAAAATGACTAGCTTTGTAGTTGATGAATTTATGGTTGGATCCAGACCTACATCTAGTATGAAAAAGCACCAGATCTACAGTTTATGAATTCATGGTTGCATACAATCCTACATCTAGTATGAAAAAAGACTGGATCTATAAACCTTGATCTAGAATCAGGTTGATGAAGTCCTATTCTAAGACTAGGCCTACGCATAGTATGAAAAAGGACTAGCTCTATAGATCTTGATCTGGGATCATGATTTCAAATTCCTATTCTGGGACTAGGCCTACATCTAGTATGAATTTTTTTGGGTTTTATAGAACTTGACATAGGATTAGGATTATGAATTCATAGTATGTGACTGTGCTTACATCCAGCATGAAAAAGGGTTTCCTCTGTAGAACTTCTAAGGACATATAGATTCAAAATATGCCACTAGTCAATTGTCAATGAGGTGATAGTGTTGTAGCACTGATGATCCAATGATGATGATGATCTGGTGATGATGATGATAGAGATGATGATGATGTCCATATATTGTGTCAATTTGTGGTCATGATCGGGTCATAAGAATACCTTCCTTTTTAAGAGGGAGTGTTGTTGAAAATGTAACTTTGGAAGTTATTTTTCATTGTATTATTTGTATTATTATTATTATTATATTTTATTGTACTTCTATTGTACCTCCTTTTGGGGATATTTTCCCTCTCATGAGAGATTCCATTAATATAATTGGTTATGCAAGAGTCAACATAAAATATCTGTTGTAAGTCAAGGAAATATTCACTAAGAGAATAAGTATAACAATGTATTTTTTTGTCTCCCTAGGAGAAGTCGGCCTAGTAAGGTCCATAAGTCGGTCATGTTGAGTCAATATGTCATTTAATTGAAGCATATAAATATGGAGGTGCCATCCCTCATTTGGACACACAACAAGCTCAAGCAAGTTACATCCTAAAGTGAGAAAGAGAATTTCACTGGTGAAGAAGAAGAAGAAGAAGAAGAAGAAGAAGAAGAAGAACATGTTGAACTAGTTGCAAGAAGGAAGGTCTTCTTGCATGCATGTGTTCTTGCATGTAGAAGACTTAAAATAGGAAACCAGTTGTATTTAAATTAGTTTTCCCAAGTTTATTTTGGAAAATAAATTAAAGTGAACTAAATTAACTTTAGTGAACCACTAGTTAAAGTGAAAGTGAAATTAGGGTTTTCGCTTTACCTAAAGTTATAAAAGAGAGATCAATTGGTGGAGAGAACACACACTTGTATTTCGACAAAGATAGGATACAAACAAGGAGAGAAAGTCAGACAAGGGATTTAGCCGAGAAGACGGAGGAGTGAGTAATAGGATCATCGATCTTCATACAACTGGGTCGTACACTCACACAGGAGGGTGTTGAGCTTTAGTTGGGATTTTCCTAGTGATTCTGCGAGGTACTGCATTCGACAGGTTTGGGTGAATTTGCAGTGATTGTAAAAGTTCCATATTTTCTCATAATAAAATCTATATCTGACTGCTGCATCGGTTTTCCCATCTTGGGTTTTTCCAGGGGTTTCCATACCCAAAATAATAGTGTCAATATCGTGATGTGATGTTGTGATTTATTTCTCAGTTTTATATTCCGCTGCATATTGTAAAACATATTCATGTGTGGTTATTGGTTGATATTTTGCATGTACTATTTAGCCCTAGTTGAATATTAAAGGAAAATTTACATGGTATCAGAGTTCTGGTGAGCTAAAGATGAGATATTTGCAGCAGCAGTGATAGATCAGGGGCAGATATATAGGAAGACACAAACCTAGACTTCCATATCTAGGGTTTGACAGGTACACTTCACTATGGTCGTGCAGTTGAGAGTTGAGGATAGACTCTAGGGTGCTCAAAACTTTCCTACATGGAAAGAAAGGATCACAAGGATCCTGGACGTCAATGATGCAAAGGAGCACATTGACTCTATGAAGGTTGCACCCACAGATCCGACTTATTTAGCAGCTTGGAAGAAGATTGATTCCAAAGCCATGCTGATTATCATGGATGGAGTGAAGGACCATATAGTCCCTCACCTTTTTGGTAAGAAGACCGTAGCAGAGATGTGGATGGATTTGTAGATTCTGTACCAAAGCACGAACAAGAACCGGAAGATGGTGTTGCAAGAGAGGATGTGCAGCACCAACATGGACAAGGGAGAAGGAGTGGTGCCTTATCCCATGAGGCTCACACAGATCAGGGATGACCTTGGAGCTGTTGGCTCTAAGACAGTGGGTGAGGAGCTGGTTCAGATAGTCCTCAATGGCTTCTCTAAGCCATGGGACACCTTTTTCAAAGGTGTTGTTACTAGGGAGAAGCTACCTGATTGGAAAAGACTATGGGATGACTTTGTGCAAGAGGAGACCTACATGGATCAAGGATCAGGCTCATCCAATAGTGCCCCACAGATTGTGGATGAGGAGGCTCTAGCCCTTATAGGGAAGAGCAAGGGGAAGGCAAAGAGGAAGAAGGATGGTAAGAATAACATTGACGTGTCAAAGGTCAAGTGTTTTATCTTCCACAAGTAGGGACACTTTGCCTCCTAGTGCCCAGACAGGAAGAAGAAGAGTAACACTCAGATGGCTGGATCTGCATAGGTGGATGAGTTCAGCAGGAACTTCGATGAGGATTTCTGTTTGATAGCTTGCATGGAAAGCACCAAAGGGAGAACTATATGGTACATTGACAGTGGAGAATCTAGACACATGACTGGACATAAGATATTCTTCAAATACTTGCAGGAGGGTGGAACATGGATCCACGTTGAGCTAGGTGATGATGCATGGTATCAGGAACAGGGAGTTGGCACTGTTTCATTTGAGAGGGAGTCTGGAAAACCCATTAGTTTTGTTGATGTGTTATATGTTCTAGGATTGACAAAGAACCTTATATTAGTCTCCACTCTTGCGGACAAGGGATATTAGGTGAAGTTCCATAACCATAGAGTGTATATCAGGCCCAAGGGGTCAAATAGGAGCTTGGATCGGGTGATTGGCAAAAGGAGTGAGAAAGTATACATATTACACTTTGAGCCTACAAAGGCTCTAGTCAGTAGTAGCAGCAGTAGTCAAGGTGAGTTGTGGCATAGGAGGATGGCACACTTACACCATGGATCACTGAAGTATTTGAGACAGGCAGTCATTGGATTTCCTCATGTACGAGAGGAAAATCATAAACACTACAAGGGTTGTGCTTTGGGGAATAACATCAGGAAGCCTTTCCCATAGAGTGAGCACAAGTATAAGGAGCCCTTGGACTTGGTGCATTCGGATATATGTAGACCTATGAGTGTCCATTCGTTCAGTGGTTATAGTTACTGCGTAACCTTTATTGATGACTATTCCAGGAAAACTTGGATCTATTTCCTGATGGCCAAGTCAGAGGTCTTTGAGAGGTTTCGAGAATTCAAGACTCTTGTGGAGATCCAAACAAGAAAGAAGATTTGAGTGTTGAGGACAGACAATGGGGGTGAGTACACTTGCAATGAGGTCATGGAGTATTGTTCGATTGAGGGGATCAAGAAGTAGCACATTGTGCCCCATACCCCACAACAGACTCAGATTAGAGGAAATTTGGGGTCTAAAATGGGCCTCCTAAGGAAAATAATAAAAAAAGCCACATCACACTACAAATATGCCATGTTAGATTAAATCTAATGAAAATCTAATGAAAGTCAACCTAAATCGTCTCATTAATGGTAGTTGACAACTATATTGAGTTAATGTAGAGTTAAGAGATATTGGTTAAAAATATTAATGAAATATTTAGATTCTTGTGCACACATAATAAATGATAGGAAACTTTTGAATTTTATATTATTATTTTTTTAAATTAATAGACAACTACTTTTTATATATTTAATAAATGTAAAACTCAAATATATTCATTTATAATGAAAAATATAATTATAATAGTATTAAAAAAATAAAAAAAATCACTATTATTTTTTAATATAAATTTTATATTAATTCATATAAAAAATATTACATCACATAAAATAAAAAACAATAAACTATGTATATTCATATTATTTTTGATATTAATATAAAAAAAAAATTGTGGTTTAATGGGTAGGTAGGTAAGAGAGAAAAAAAGTAAAATAAAATTTTATTATAATTTTAGTAACATTAAAAATAGTTTTTATTTTTTATTTTGTTAGTATTTAAATGTTTTATTTATTTTTGGATGTAATAATTAAATATATTTATTTTTTAAATATTATTTAATAATATTAAAAATACTAAATATCTTTTATTTAGTATTTCAAGATAAGTCTATTTAAAATTAAATATTATTTAGTTTTCTTTTTAAAAAATTGATTACTAAATGTTTTTAGTATTTCAAAATGCTTCCACCTACAATTTTAATTAATGCAATGGTTATTTTTTAGAGGAGTTGGTAGTAGTGATCAAATAAAATATTCTATATTTATTAGTTAAAGTTTATTTATCTTATTTCAAGGTGATCTTTTCAAGAACTTAACCAAGGTGAGGTTGATATGGAGTTAGCTATTGTCAAATAAAAATATGACACATAAGCATTATGTGTCCAACTCAACCATAATGGTTGACCAAAGATATTGAAATTCTATTGGTTTTAAAATTCAACTCAATCCAGCTCATCCATGGCACAGTTTTTTATAAGGCCCATTTTAGACCCCAAATTTCCTCTAATATGGTGGATTTGCAGAGTGGAAGAACAAGACTATGGTTGGAGTAGCCAAGGCCATGCTATTTGATCAGGGATTACCACTATTCCTATCGGCTGAGACATACAAGACTGCAGTATACATTCAAAACAGGTGTCCCCACATAGCCTTGGGGAGGAAGACACTAGAGGAGGTCTTCATAGGCACTAGGCCATATGTGAGTCACATTTACATATTTGGTAGTGTCTGCTATTGTCATGTTCATGCTGACAATAGGAAGAAGCTAGACCCTTCTGGAGAGAAGGGGTTACTTGTTGGTTACAATGAGATTTCGAAGGCATATAGAGTTTACATTCCTGTTCACAGGAGGATCATTGTGAGTAGGGATGTCCAGTTCGATGAGGACAAGGCCTTGCAGAGATCTCTGGACTTACCAGTAGAGCAGCAGCTAGCACATGTGTCAGGAGTCAAGTTGGAAGAGCTATATGTACAGGTACAGGTACAGACACAGAGCATAGGTTTTAGTGGTCAGAGGGAGTTAGGTGGACAGGATCCTTCAGTCATTGACTTGAAGGATGAGCTGCAGCAGGAGACAGATATCTAGCAGCCGCAACAGGTTGACACTAGGACAAGGCCTAAGTGGTTTAGATCCATGATGTAGGATTCCAGGAAGGTAGATCCTCCATAGACATCTTTTAGACAGAGTGTACCACTAGAGAGGCCTAGTTATATGGCACTGATGACAGAGTTGATTAACTCTAAACCTTCCAGCTTTGAGGAGGCCGCACAAAATGATGTGTGGCAGGGAGCTATGGTTGAGGAGTATGACTCTATTATGAAAAAACAAGTGTGGGAGGTTGTGCCGAGGCCACAAGCGAAGAAGGTGGTGGGATCCAGATAGATATACAAGGTGAATCATGTAGTAGACGAAAGCATGGAGAGGTACAAGGCATGCTTCGCGGAAAAGGGGATTTCACCGAAGGACGGTATTGATTATTGTTTCCTCCTTTCACACACCTAGGGGGGATGTGGTAGAAATCTTCAAGCCACTCGGTGTGTCCTCGGGGGCGAGTCTCGAGTCAAGGCTGTCACCTTGTTCTTGACTCCTTCGTTTAGGCTCAACTCCTAAAAAATTTAAGGGGGGTAGACCCTATTGAGTTACTAAGGAAAAATTATTTAGTATGGTGATGTTAAACTGAGTGAGTTACTTAGGAGTTTGAAATTTAACCATAAAAAACCATAGATGAGAAGATAAAAAATGAGCACACAAAAGCACAATGCTGAGACACAATATATATATATATATATAGAAATAAAATGTCCAGTGCCTTAAAATGGAGTCATGAAATAATCAATGTACTTGCATGTGCTTGGAGTAAATGTTTTGTGATTGCCTCTTGGTATTTTTTAAGTTAATGTGAAATATGATTTGATTAAAATTAGGTGAGGGGGGACCTCTAGATATACCCGATGGGTACTTGGAGTATGTCCAAAAATGAAACCTTCACGGCTACCCACAAGGAATATGTGGGTTGAATGGAGTCTCTGAGAGTGTGTTCATAATAACCCAAAGGTGTAACAGAGATCAGTGCCTCGAGGTCACTTTTTAGGAGTTCCCACTTACTTTGGGTATTTTGCCACCGTTACGGTTTGATCGAGGCGTTGGATTTTCACCTGATGGTGGTTAATTGGGGAAGGTGAAAACTAATTAATCTAGTCACTCACGTTGCTTTTGATGCATATTGATTGATCGGATGAACCGCAACCGAGTGCAGAGCATACACACCAGAGTCTTGTCAACTTTAGTGAATTTTAAAGGATGTGTTTTCTTAGAAAGAAAAACCCTCCATGAATCTCTTTCGGTCCAAGTGGACCTCAATCAGAGAATCAAGGAGGGGGTTGATTTTAGAACAATTACTTACAAAAATTAATGATAAGAAACAAAGAGAAGCAAATCACAAGTTTTCTAATTAGTCCTACCACGCATCTCTTTCCCCTTTCGGGTCAATCAAGAAGTCGTGGGGTAAGCAGCATGATTACTTTGGATTCAAAATATGGAATAATGAAAATGTTATCAAAGTATACAATCCTACATGACAAGACTAAACTAGAACAAAAAAAATCAAAAAAGCAAAAAAGCGAAACGGACGTGGATCCCCCTTGTGAGGATGGGGAGCGGGCTCGAAAGAGCCTACTTGAAGATATTCCTTTTTTATTATTATGGGTTACAATAATCAGCAAACTAAATTTCACTTTGGTCCTTGTTATTTGGGATCCAAAGGCTTACAACAAGCTTGTAACAAGCTAAAATAAAATCACAGTGGTGGGGGAAGTCTCCGTGAAGCTCCGGTTTTCCCAAGAGTCAGAAAACGGGCAAAGTCTCCTTCTCTTTTTTGTTAAAACTGCTAAAAACAATGAGCAATTAAAATCAAATGTGCCCAAAAACACTTTAAAAGTGTTTTGGGTCACCACACTAATTACCGAAAAAAAACGTAGTAAAAAATTGTTAAAAAGGGCTAATCTATTTTTGCAAAAGGGAACCAAGGAAAACAAGCTTTCCTTGGGATCTTGGATTTTTGTTTTGGAATCCAATATGATATGCACTTTCTTGCAGAATTTAAATCTTCACAGAACAAAAAAAAGAAACCACCTTATGAGCAAGCTTTAGATCTATGATTTAGCTACTTGCAAAAAGGAAATTTCTACGCCTAGATCTATCTTTAAAAAAACGATATTCTTTCTGAGATTTCAGATATAAGAAACAAGACTCTTAGGAACTAGATATAACAATGTATAATCAATTTTTAGAAGTAGATCTGATCATAAGAGGAAGAACAAGTAACCGGAAGATTGATTTTAATAGGATAGAGGAAGAGAAGGGGAAAGGCCTGTTGTTGGATGTATCTGTAATGGAAACTTGTTAGTGGAATACAGAGGGGAAATGCCTTTACAAAAATATTGGATGTGCAGTGGAGTGAAACTAGATCCATGGCTCGTCCAATCTTTGCTACCTGAAAGCTAAACACACAATCCTACACGAACCCTTACGAGATTTGGATATATATATATATATATATATATATATGAAAAAGAGACAAGAATTACATGCAATTAAACTTATTAAACATGTATAAGCTAGATATTCAAACATATATGCTATGAGATACAGAAAAACAAGTAATATTACTTTCCCAACTATACTCCTATTGATTCAGCTGAATCGTTCAAGCCGGACAAGGTTTCGATTCAGAAATTGAGAGAAAAACTGACAACATCAATAGCCGTAAGACAATACTTATTCCACACACATGAGAGCATTACACATTTTGGCCTCCAAAGCTTCTTTATTCCAACAATAAAAAGATTACAACAGTATTACAATAGCAAGCCCTTCAATCTAACTCTAACTATCTTGGAAGAGGAAATGGCCGCTTTATTTATAGCAAAAACAGGAAATCTAACCCAACGGGGGTGCAATTCCCAAGGAGAGAGAGACTGCAGCTGCATGTGGAGTGAATTTGAGGTTGATATGAGTCTATCTGAGTTGATCTGATTCTCAATGAGTGAAAATGTCAATCGAAGAGCTGATCTTCCTGACACCTCAACCTGCTAACTAAAGCATCCACCAAAACTCATCCAGATGAGCCCACACATGTGGAGGAGAGAGAGAGGGTTCAATTCCCAATATTGCATGCAATAATGTACTCATTGTTCATCCCATATCAACTCCTTCTGTCAAGGAATGGTCAGAACCAGTCAATCCCAAGCCGATGAGACTGATTTCAGTCAAATCGAAGCAAATCCCAATGATTTAGGATTTTGAATTTTCTCCATTATTTAATTAATTTATCAATTAAATAATCAATATTTGATTTTTAGGGATTTTTGACCTGAGTGATGGGCAAATAACTCAAAACTTAGAAAAAGTGGGTCTATGGGTTTACATGGCACTCTGAGCTTGAAGATGAGCACCCCCATGACTGAAACTGATTTCCGAGCCCACTTTTATTACAAAACCAATTTTTCCAATTAGACTATTAAAATATAGCCTATGTTTTGTGTAAAAATTAAAATTAAAAAAACTTAAATAATAAAAAAAATTAAAAACCTAGGGGGACTTAGACATGTTCATATGACTCAACTATGATGCCTAGCATGTTTATACATTGACACATAGAATCTAATAACCTCAATAGGCCTAAATTCCAAGCCGACCACCCCAACTTTGGAGGTATTGAGTGAAAAACTCAGAAATTATCAGTCGTTTATTCAACAATGAATAATAACCAAGGAAAAAAATACCCTTGGCTGATCGGATTGTGTTATAGCGGATTTCACCACTCTAGGTGAATCAGACTTTGTATGGATTTCCCCTGTCCCGTTGCAGACTCCTTAGACCCTATGGACCACTTTTTGTCCTTTGATGTTTCCTTGATCATCCCTAACAACACATGAAACATGCAATACGCGACTTTTAAACCTATAAGCGCGTACATACGCGGGTTTGACCACTAAAACCGCGTACATCGGGATGTGTGCATAATCCAAATCCTTTTGGAGTTTTCCTTGACATGGATCTGACTCATTTGACTCTTGGACTTCCCTATGCCTTGAGATCACTCGGATTCGACCTTTCATTACCCCTTTGAAAAGCTATATAAGGAACCCCTTGGTACATTGAAGGCACAAGAGAGAATTGAGAGCAAAGAAAGTATAGTCCATTGTTTCCAGAACTTATGCTTGAGTCTGCATCCCTTTGTCCCTTGGAGCACTTTTGTGTTCTTCCCAAGATTTCCTTTTGCTTGTGAGATTTCTATCGAGAGATGGAGGATTGAAGTGGTGGAGGCCCAAGTGGGGGATTCAGTTTCTCCGGTTCGCAGACGTGCCGTCAGAGGTTATATCTTGTAATCTCTGATTTATATTAATAGAAATATCTTTTCCTGTCCAATAATGTGTGTTTGAATGAATATGTTCTCCATTGGATTATGTCAAATTCTTATACATTATTGATTATATATGCTAGAATAGATCTAACACCATGATATATAGAATGCTTGTATTGTTTACTTGTTGTTGAGGAAGTAACAGATCAATTCAAGATGAAGATTGGAAAGCTCAACGGGGATCTACTTCAACCATCTAGAATAAGGTACAAGGTCTGATCCTTTAGTGTTAGACATTTAATTTCTATTGCATATTGGAAAGGATTGATTTCTGGAGTCAAGCTGTCTGTTGTGGTACCCCAAGCCATAGGAATTTCTCCTTGTAACAGATTGACAAATAAAGTCTAAGAGATTGAGTCCTTTATAGACACTATCATGCTAGAAAATTTTATTACAACTCCCATATGGGGTATGAAAATGTGATATAGTACAACAAGCACTTCCTAGAAGCACTTCCAAAGGTCTTATGAAGTCTAAATAAATCATCTTTGTCCGGTTCACTAGGCTCAATTGATAAAAAACCACTAAGTACAACTTAGGTGGTAAAATTTGGCTCCATCTAGGGACATGTGATCGATATGGTATTTTAATGCAAGGATAGGATATAATAACACTAGAATATCTGGTTTATACACCCCATAAAAACATCTCAACTTGACAAGAAAACCTTAGTAGCACAAGCTTTATATAAAATCCAAATGAACCATTAAGCTGATTTATTTAAAAAAAATAAATGTAGCTAACTAATGAAAGAAAAGTTTTATTATAGCTAAGTACAAAACAAAAATGTATAAATTATGTGGAAATTGAACCCAAGTGATAGAACAATTGCACTCACAAAATTGCTAATCAAACATGCAAATTTACACACAAAGGAGACTGAAATTGGAGCATAAAACTAATCTGCATTGAATAAGTGTACAATAGCCAACCTTATGAAGTCATAGGCTGCTGCAATATATAATTACATGAGATATTTTAATGCATAAGGATGCCATTTGAAATAGTCAAAAAGTAGGCTTACCAAATCTAGTCAAATCCCCCATAGGTGCATAAAGCAGTTTCCAAATCCACTTAGAGGATCACGAATTGGAAAAGTCAAGTAGGAAAGATAATAAGGGATGGAAATACAACTCATACATGCTTTTATTATAATAAAATAATGGAGGATGATGAGGGAAAAAAACAAGTCAACTACACCTAGTCTTACTTTCCCTTTTGCCATAAATATGAATAAAGCAGGCAACTTAGCAGAAAAAGTAGATATGCGCTAGGGAGGATCTGGAATAAAGAAGACATGATAAATATGGTTTTCATGAGGTTTACCAAGCACTCCATGACTCATTTTTAGCAAGTTTGATTTCTATGGCATGTGGAAGACAACTTGCATAGAGTGGAATATTGGAAACTAGGAAAATAAGACAAAAATGGCTTAATTAATGTCTAAGGTAGGTAAATATGGGTTGATTATTCTAACACCCCCCCTTAAGCTTGAATTTATGAGTAAATATCATAAAAATATAGGGCCTAGCAACAAGGATTAGTCACCCTTTACATACTGCATGCTCATTTAACCAAGGAAAGAGGCAAAAACCCAATGGGAAAATCCTCCCTTAAACATGGACAGTAAAACAAAATTTGAAAATATTGTCATCAATCATGCTTCATAGCATGATAAAAAATCCCCAGTAGTGATTTGAGATTGCTGAATGTATTATAACAAAAAACTTTGGTGAAGATGTCTGCTACTTGTTCTAAAGATGCATAGAAGAGTAGGTGAATGGTGCCATCATGCACAAGCTGTCTGATGTAGTGCATATGGATCTCAATGTGTTTGGTTCTCTATCTTTGAACTGGATCATTGTAGATTTAATGGTGCTCTGATTATCACAATAGATAATGGTTGAAAACTCTGATTCGAAGCCACACTCACCAAGTATCCCCTGTAACCATAAACATTGAGTTGCTGCATTTACAACTCCTCTGTACTCTGCTTCTATAGATGAGAGTGCTATGGCACTTTGTTTCTTGATTTACTAATTGGTCCTGCAGAAAGCATGAACACATATCTTGATGTTGACTTTCGATCTGTGTTGTCACCTTCCCAATCACTGTTAGTAAACCCAATCGAATCAAGATCAGATTTAGCTTTGTAGAAGATCCCATGAGTTCTTGTTCCCTGAACAAAGTTAAGGATCCTTTTGGCTTCTCTCCAATGGATCTAATGAGGCTGATCCATGTATATTGAAACCACACTTACTGCATAATAAATATCAGGTCAAGTGTGTGTAAGGTACATAAAACACCTAATCAATTGCCTATATAGTGTATTATTTACCATAGGAGAAGAACCTGCTTCTTCAAGCTTAACTCCTGAAAAGAAGGGAGTCTTGCTTGGCTTGCAATATTTCATGTTGAAATTTTTCAACAAATATAAAGCATACTTGGACTGATATACTTTTATTCCATGTTGGTATTGAGCAATTTCGAGACCCAAGAATTGGCTCAACAACCCCAAATCAGTCATAGAAAATGCATGGTTCATTGCATCCTTCAAGGAGGCAATTTCTTTCTTTGAACTTCCTGTAATCAGAAGGTCATCCACATACAATAAAATAATCATCAAAGAACCATGAATCAACTTCAAATAAACATTAGGATTAGACTTGCATCGAACAAAACTCAAAGACAACAGAAAGCCATCAATCTTGGCATACCAAGCCCTGGGGGCTTGCTTTAGCCCATACAATGATTTCTTTAACCTGCAAACAAAAGATGAATTAGAAACAAACCATTGAGGATGCTGCATGTAAATATCTTCAGTAATATCTTCATTTAGTAAAGCACACTTCACATCCATGTGATGTACCTCCCACTGCTTCGAAGCTGCAATGGCTAAGGCTAGCCTTATGGAGTCCATCTTTGCCACTGGTGCAAAGGTTTCATTGTAGTCAATACCATGTACCTATGAGTATCCCTTGGATACCAATATTTCCATATACTTCAAAGGTGAACCATCAGCAAAAAAACATAGTTTTGAAAACCCACTTACATTGAACTAGCTTCCTCCCTGGGGGAAGATCAACCAGTTCCCAAGTGTTGTTCTTTTGGAGTGAGCTGAATTATTCTTTCATGGATGTTTTCCATATTGGATCATGTGCTGCATATTCATATGTATTTGAGTCTGATTCAACCATCAGATAGCACTTATCTGCAAAAAAAGGGTCTTTCATACACATGGCACTCTCAAACTGTGATCTAGTCCTCCTAGGACCACTAGGATTTCCAGCTAGTTCCCCAGCTGCATGAATGGTCTTTGCTGCCCATTTTGTTCTTGTAGGACAGCCAAGATATGAAATTAAATTATATTTATCAGACATATCAGAATCAGAAAACTCATTTGTCTCTTCACTTACATTCAATGGTTCTGGTGGTGAAGAAGTCTCTCCAACTTCAACTGCTGCTAAAGGCTCTTCTTGGAACTGAACACTCCTTTCAATGACGACTTTGTTTGTGATCAAGTTGATCAGCTTGTACCCTTTTGAATCTTCATAATACCCAACAAATAGGCATTCTTGGCTTTGGGGCTGCAAATCCTTTCTCTTTTCAATTGGAATTCTAGCCCAAGCCTTTGAGCCAAAAATCCTGAAATGGGTCACATCTGGATTCTACGCACTCCAAGCTTCGAAAGGAGTCATACCATAAAGTTGTTTATGAGACACCCTATTATGGATATAGGATGCAAATTTTATAGCCTTAGCCCAAAACTTTGGTGGCAAAGTCTTAGCCTCCATCATATAGGTTTCCATCTCCTTCAGTGATTTGTTCTTTCTCTCAGCAACACCATTTTGCCGTGGTGTGTAAGCGATTGAATGCTGCATCTTCACAATATTGAATGAACTCAGAATTGACATACTCACCACTATTTTCAGATCTAAGGATCTTGAGTTTCCTCCTATACTGGTTTTCAACCAAGGCCTTAAAGACTTTGAAGAGGCCAAAAATTTTAGACTTATGCTTCAGGAAGTAAACCCAACAATACTTGGAAAAGTCATCTATGAAGGTCAATGAATATTTGGCTTGACTCATTGACATATGAGGAAATGGACCAGCAACATAACTATGGATCAACTCAAGAGGAGCAGAGGTTCTCTCATGACTAGCTCTCTCAAATTTATGCTTTGGGTGTTTTCCTAGGATACAACCTTGACAGACTCCCTTGAAAAATTTAATATTTGGTAACCCTATGACCATTTCTTTTTTCACTTATATCAGAAATATACTTATAGTTAAGATGGCCAAATATTTCATGCAAAATATTGCTTGCATCATTAGCATGAATCAGAAGAGCAGACGGGTTTGAGTAGGGTAGAAAATGTGAAAACATGTATACCTTCGAAGTGTGATCTACAACTCCTTTTGCAATGAATTTACCATTCGAGATCTCTGTGATATCAACATCATCAAGGGAGAATATGACCTTATTTGGAGACCCTGTGTGGGTCATCTGATACACTGACAAGAGGTTAGAGGATAGACCTGGAACATACAATACATTACTAAACTTACCATGGTCAAGATCAATCCTTCCTTTCCCCAAACTATAAGTGAGAGAGTCATCTCCAAGCACTATTGGTGGACTTTTCAACATGTCAAGAGAGGAGAATGCCTCCTTGGTTGAAACCATATGTATTGAATCTAGGTGAGCTTGACGTGTCGGCAAGCAAAGCATGTACTCTCTCTCTGTCCTCTGAATTTGATCCTTCTTCCCTCTTCTTTGAGCAGTCAGGAAGGGAGATGTTATTCTTCTCCAGGAGTTGGGTCAACATGTCAGTTTTCCTCTTCATGCAGGAGCTTTCAGGATGATAGCCCTGACTGAAGTATGCGCACTTGCTCATTTCTCCTTTGTTTTTCTTGTTCTGGGAGTTCTTCTTGGAGCCTTGGGGCTCCTCTTGAGACATGTTCTTGTCTCTCTTTTGCTCAGGTGAATTCTTAGCTTTCTTCTTGCATTTTGAATCCACCCTTGAATCTTGAGTAACCAAATCTTGGTCTTTGTAAGGTTTGATGGTGCCCATCATCACTAGTTTATCTTGTTCTTGTGTGAGGGATTCCATGAACTCTGGAAGCTTAGGCATCTTTTAGGCTCGAGCTGTCAACTTTGTGGCATGGAAGGTTGAAAAAAACATTGAATAGTCAAGGCCAAGCTTCGAGAGTATGGCCAAAACTAGCTTCTCTTCCTTATTTTCAATTCCACACTGTTTTAGCTGCAAAACAAGGGCTTTAAACTTGCAAAAGTAGAGTAGTAGGGATTCGAAGCTGCTGGGACTCAAAGAGATCAATTCATTCTCAATTTGATATCTTCTCATCTCATTTGTTTTACCAAAAATATCTACAAGCTTCTCCTACACTTCATTAGGTGATTTCAATCCATTAAGATGGAAAAGGAGGTCTTTGCATATGCTCAGACACAAGAGACCCTAGGCCTCATCCCTCCTGTTGAGCCATTTAATTTTATCTGTAGCTACATTGGGCTCTACCTTAGTTTCCATAGTCACCCTGTAGAGACCTTTCACTCTCAACAGTATCTCCATCTTTTCTTTCCATTCAATGAAATTAAATGGAGTCAAGATGATCTTCTGAGATTGATCCATAGCTCATAAATTGTGCCCTTGAGTCAACAGAATGCTCCTAGTCAAGATGTCAAACCTTCAATAGCAATATGGAAGGAGATAAATTGATATACAAAGGATTTGATAGCATGTGGAAATTGAGCCCAAGTGATAGAACAATTGCACTCACAAAATTGCTAATCAAACATGCAAATTTACACACAAAGAAGACTGAAATTCGAGCATAACACTAATCTGTATTTAATAAGTGTACAATAGCCAACCTTATGAATTCATAGGATGCTGCAATATATAATTACATGAGAGATTCAAATGCATAAGGATGCCATTCGAAATAGTCAAAAAGTAGGTTTACTAAATCTAGTCAAATCCCCCATAGATGCATAAAGTAGTTTCCAAATCCACTTAGAGGCTCACGAATTGGGAAAGTCAAGTAGGAAAGATAATAAGGGATGGAAATAAAACTCATAGATTCTTTTATTAGGAGAAAAAAATGGAGGATGATGAGGGAGAAAAAACAAGTCAACTACACCTAGTCTTACTTTCCCTTTTGCCATAAATCTCAATAAAGCAGGCAACTTAGCAGAAAAAGCAGATATGCACTAGGGAGGATTTGGAATAAAGAAGAAATGCTAAATATGGTTTCTAGGAGGTTTCCCAAGGACTCCATGACTCATTTTTAGCAAGTTTGACTTCTATGGCATGTGGAAGACAACTTGCATAGAGTGGAATATTGGAAACTAGGCAAATAAGACAAAAATGGATTAATCAATATCTAAGGTAGGTAACTATGGGTTGATTATTCTAACAAAGTAAATTCCCTCTTTTAGGAGATTATTTTCATACTCTAAGCATGATATAAAAAGGGAAGGTGTAATAAAAAATCCAATGTAACCACCTAAGCATTTTATTAACATAAAAAATATTTTCCTTGTCTTTGGTTACCAGCCAAAGTAAGGATAATTTATTTAGAAAATGCAAACTTGCGTGATGATTTGGAATGGGTGGGATGGATGGGAAATCATGGGCATGAATAAAGTCATTAAATTTCTTCCCAAACTAGTATGTTCTCGTGCAGGCTACTTCTATCCATGATTGGATAGGACTGATATACCAATTAGCATGATGAGGCAGACTGACTATATCATCATACTGATAATCAAGGCTCACCGAATGATAACTTATTATATAAGCACCATGCTGCTCCAAATCATAAGGAACCTCTACATGTGAAGAATATGGCTGAAAATGCCAAGAAAGTGTTTCTGCCTTTCACACACCTTGGGGGGAACGTGGCAAAAATGTTCAAGCCACTCGGTGTGTCCTTGGGAGAAAGTCTCGAGTCAAGGCTGTCACCTTATTCTTGACTCCTCCATTTAGGCTCAAATCCTAACAAAGCCAAGGGGGTTAGACCCTATTGAGTTAGTAAGGCAAAATTATTCAGTATGGTGATGTTAAACTGAGTGAGTTAGGAGTTTGAAATTTAACCATAAACAACAATAGATGACAATATAAAAAATGAGCACACGAAAGCACAATGCTGAGACACAATATATATATCTATCTATCTATATATATATATATATATAGAAAGAAAGAAAGAAAGGAAATATCCAGTGCCTTAAAATGGAGTCATGAAATAATCAATGTACTTGCATGTTCTTTGAGTAAATGTTTTGCGATTTCCTCTTGGTACGTTTCAAGTTAATGTGAAATATGAGTTGATTAAAATTAGGTGAGGGGGGGCCTCTAGATATACCCGAGGGGTACTTGGACTATGTCAAAAAATGAAACCTTCATGACTACCCATAAGGAATATGTGGGATGAATGGAGTCTCTGAGACTGTGTTCATAATACCCCAAAGGTGTAATAGATATCGGTGCCTCGAGGTCACTTTTCAGGAGTTCCCACTTCCTTTGGGTATTTTGCCACCGTTACTGTTTGATCGAGGCGTTGGATTTTTTTCTGATGGTGGTTAATTGGGGAAGGTGAAAACTAATTAATCTAGTCAATCACATTGCTTTTGATGTAGCTTGATTGATCGGATGAACCGTAGCCAAGTGCAGAGCATACACACCGAAATCTTGTCAATTTTAGTGAATTTTAAAGGATGTGTTTTCTTAGAAAGAAAAACCCTCCATGAACCTATTTCAGTCCAAGTGGACCTCAATCGGGGAATCAAGGAGGGGTTTTATTTTAGAATAATTACTTACAGAAATTAATGATAAGCAGTAAAGAGAAGAAAATCACAAGTTTTCTAATTAGTCCTACCATGCATCTCTTTCCCCTTTTGGGTCAATCGAGAAGTCGTGGGGTAAGAAGTATGATTACTTTGGATTCAAAATATGGAATAACGAAAAATGTTATCAAAGTATACAATCCTGCATGACAATACTAAACTAGAACAAAAAAAATAAAAAAAGCAAAAATGTGAAACGGACGTGGATAGCCCCTGTGGGGATGGGGAGTGGGATCAAAAGAGCCTACTCGAAGATATTCCTTTTTTATTATTATGGGTTACAATAACTGGAAAACTAAATTTCACTTTGGTCCTTGTTATCTGGGATCCAAAGGCTTACAACAATCTTGTAACAAGCTAAAATAAAATCACAGCGGTGGGGGAAGTATCCGGGAAGCTCCGGTTTGCCCAAGAGTCAGAAAACAGGTAGAGTCTCCTTATCTTTTTTGTTAAACCTACTAAAAAAAAAGAGAAATTAAAATCAATTGTGCCCAAAAACACTTTAAAAGTGTTTTGGGTCACCACACTAATTACCGAAAAAAACCTAAGTATTTAAAAAAAAAGGGCTAATCTAGTTTTGCAAAAAGGAACCAAGGAAAGCAAGCTTTCCTTTGGATATTGGCTTTTTGTTTTGGAAGACAATATGATATGCACTTTCTTGGACAATTTAAATCTTTACAGAACAGAAAAAATAAACCACCTTATGAGCAAACTTTAGATCTACGATTTAGCTACTTGCAAAAACAAAATTTCTACACCTAGATCTATCTTTAAAAAATGATATTCTTTATGAGATTTCAGATATAAGAAACAAGACTCTTAGGAAATAGATATAACAATGTATAATCAATTTTTAGAAGTAGATCTGATCATAAGAGGAAGAACAAGTAACTGGAAGACCGATTTTAATAGAATGGAGGAAGAGAAGGGGAAAGGCCTATTGTTGGATGGATCTGCAATGGAAACTTGTTAGTGGAATACAGAGGGGAATTGCCTTCACAAAAATGTTAGATGTGCAGTGGAGTCAAACTAGATCCATGTATCATCCAATCCTTGCTACCTGAAAGCTAAACACACAATCATGCATGAAACCTTATGAGATCTAGATATATATATGAAAAAGAGAGAAGAATTACATGCAAATAAACTTATTAAACATGTATAAGCTATATCTTCAAACATATATGCCATGAGATACAAAAAAATGAGTAATCTTACTTGTCGAACTATACTCCTATTGATTCAGTTGAATCGTTCAAGCTAGACAAGGTTCAGATGCAGAAATTGAGAGAAAAATCGGCAACATCAATAGCCGCAAGACAATACTTATTCCACACACATGAGAGCATTACATAATTTGGCCTCCAAATCTTATTTATTCCAACAATCAAAATATTACAACAATATTACAATAGCAAGCCCTTCAATCCAACTCTAACTAGCTTGGAAGAGGAAATGGCTTCTTTATTTATAGTGAAAACAGGAAATCTAGCCCAGGGGGGGCGCAATTCCCAAGGAGAGAGAGACTGCAGCTGCATGTGGAGTGAATCTGAGACTGATATGAGTCTATCTAAGTCTGATATGAGTCTATCTAAGTCTGATATGAGTCTCACTGAGTGCAAATTTCAATCGAAGAGCTGATCTGCCTGACAACTCAACCTTCTAATTGAAGCATCCACCAAACTCACCCAGATGAGCCCACACATGTGGAGGAGAGAGAGAGGGCACTATTCCCAAGATTGCATGCAATAATGTATTCTCTGTTCAGCCTAGATCAGCTCCTTTTGTCAAGGAATGGTCAGATCCAGTCAATCCCAATCCGATGAGACTGCTTTCAGTCAAATTGGAGCAAATACAAATGATTTAGGATTTTGAATTTTCTCCTTTATTTAATCAATTTATCAATTAAATAATCAATATTTGATTTTTAGGGATTTTTGACCTGAGTGATGGAAAAATCACTCAAAAGTTAGGAAAAGTGGGTCTATGGGTTTACATGGTGCTCTGAGATTGAAAATGAGCACCCCCATGACTGAAACTGATTTCTGATCCCACTTTTATTACAAAACCAATTTTTTCAATTAGACTTTATAAAAATAGCCTAAGTTTTGTGGAAAAATTAAAATTAAAAAATTAAAAACCTAGGGGGACGTAGACATGTTCATATGACTCGACCATGATTCCTATCATGTTTATACATTGAAACATAGACTCTAATAACCTCAGTAGGCCTAAATGCCAAGCCAACCACCCCAACTTTGGAGGTATTGAGTGTCAAACTCATAAATTATCAGTCATTTATTAAACAACGAATAATAACCAAGGGAAAAACACCTTGGGCTGATCAGATTGACAAATAAATTCTAAGAGACCGATTCTTTTATAGACACTATCATGCTAGAACATTTTATTACAACTCCCCTATGGGGTATGAACATGTGACATAGTATAGAAGCACTTCCCAAAAGCACTTCTGAAGGTCTTCTGAAGTCCGAACAAATCATCTTTGTCTGGTTCACCAGGCTCACTTGATAAAAAACCACTAAGTACAACTTAGGTGGTAACATTTGGCTCCATCTAGGGATGTGTGATTGATCTGGTCTTTTAAGGCAAGGAGAGGATACGAGAACACTAGAATCTCTGGTTTATACACCTCGTAAAAACATCTCAACTTGACAAGAAAACCTTAGTAGCACAAGCTTTATATAAAATCCAAATGAACCATTAAGCTGATTTATTTAAACAAAATAAATGTAGCTAACTAATGAAAGAAAAGGTTTATTATAGATAAGTACAAAATAGAAATGCAAAAAGTAAATGCTCTCTTTTATGAGCTTATTTTCCTACTCTAAACA
>LPNX010512003.1:94494-160629 GCA_001517045.1 Pseudotsuga menziesii | reverse complement strand
AAATCTAAATTTGGTGTCACATTAGGATGCTTACAATATTGAATCAATCTATGTTTATTGACCTTATAATATTTGAAAATAGATGAAGAAACATTTGCGGATTTTTATTCCACTTATTGTGAAGTCTTTTTTGAGTTGGAGGAGAAATTAATACTTAATACATTGAAATTCAATATTGTTGTTCCAACTCCTTATGTATTCATGAAGAGATCTATCAAGCAAGCTCAATGTGATGAAGAGTTATGGTTCCTTTTTTCAGAGAATAGAATAATACAAATAAATAGATTGATACCTTCCATGTATCAATCATGGTCACATATAAATGAGTCATGAATAGGGAAAGGTTTTCTTGTCTCATCGACATGCAAGTAATATAGTTTTCCAAATATAGTTTTGCGATGCAAGTATGTATGAAAATCAAATCCATTACTAGATTTATCAGCATACATTGAAAGGGTAAGGATTACAAAATTGATGTTATTCTCCTTTGGTTTTACAAGGGTGTGAAAGTTTAGACCTTGATTCATGCATCCATTCACAAGAGAAAAGTGATTTAATCGTGCCAATACATCATTCTTGAAGTGTGGTTATTTCCTGGTACAATCTTCTCTACTTGTTTCATAAACAAAGTAAACATGAATGCACACAAAGAAAGATCTTTTCCTTAGACTAGAAAAGATAATTTCATTGATATCAAATGATCCATGAATATCGTCTACTTGTAGATGATAGAATTATATGAATCAACATATAAAGTTTTCTCATCCTTCATTTTGTAAACTATTTCTTTAATGCTAGACACAAACTAAAAGTGTTGGGGTTCATCATCCTTTAAATATTTTGTATCATAAATCCTAGCATTGCCGGCTTCTATTGGTTTTTCGATCAGTATTAGAGATGGTTTGACTATAGGATTCCTTATAATAGGAAAATGGCTCTCTGTATGCCTCATATTCTTAATTCTTACCTTCAACTTCTTGTTCATATAGTACATGATAATCAATGATATTCATAACATCTTCTTCCTGGACACTCTGAACTTTTAGGACATGGACTTCAACATCACTTAATGTCTCTTTATCATCATGCATCCATATTGATTGTATTGTTTTATTGTTCCTTATCTGCAATATAATTTTCACATTCTTGATTATTTTCCCAACGATACATGAAGATTGTCATCAATGGAGTCAAACAAACAAATCTATCATTTTTAGTGCACACTTTGAAAAGAGATTCCACATTTCAATTTGTTAGTATTTCATTGGGAACTATATAGGTGTCATTTTTTTCCATTAATACTGTAACGTTTCAATGAGAACATTGAGGATAGGTTTGGTCACAAAAATAAATAAAAACTACTGGAAAGAAGAAGAAATGGTTATTCATCACCCCAATATTTATAGCACGAACTCAAATTCCTCAAGTAAATAACTATCAAAATAGCTAATTTTGTAAGTAACTTGTGTTGGATTAAACATATACCATTTCTAGCATCCCATATAAGATTTCGATGTGAATATGAAACTATTCCTTGTAGTATATATAGATTTCATTCTACTTGGGGTGATACTTACTGCAAATTGCTTCTAGGATGGAAACTTTATTGATAGAACTAGCATATATACATAGATGTATTCATGAAACTTTCTGTTTCAGAATCAAATTCTCTTGTATTATGATTTGCTATCACTCTTAAACTCTGTAGGTAAGTTCAAGAGTGACGGAACTAATGAAGATACTAGAAAATAAATAATATTATTAGTTGTTGTTTCTTGGTATAATATCTCCATTTTAACCAAATATGTATCTCTTTCATAGTATATCAAAACTAGACAATGAGGTAGTCACTCTTATTATCAATATAGCGTTCCTTAACTAGATGGAATATTATAAGCAATGTGTTAAATTATTGAACCATTGATCTACAAGAAAATGAGAGAAATTGAAAGATAGAATTGTGCACTGAAATATCAAGAACAATGTACACTGAACAAGACAAACTTGAGAAAAATCTAATAAGAATTTATTAGTGAATTACAACATTAATATTCATTAATTCCAATAGTATACAACATTTTTACAATAAGGACGATTCGAATCATGTGGATAGGATTCTGTTGAGGCCTGGAAATTCGCAGGCAACAACAGCAAGGGATTCTCCCCAGTCAACGTTCCCAACTAGCCCGTGACTGTTTGGTGTAGGGAATCCGTCCGGTTTGTGGTCCAGATACCGTAGGTCAGGTAACAAAAATAAAAAGGTTTTACCGGTTGCGGCCTGGTCCACTGTGTATATTTTTGTATTTTTTTAGTTTTAAGTATGACATGCAAATGCCTATCTAAAATGCATATTGATTGAGAATGCAAGGAGTGTTCAAAATGTGATGTGCAGGTTCTTGCCTCTCATATTAGGTTCTCTTGCATCTAAATCACACACACAACAAGAAATTAAAACTAACTACCTAACCTATCCCTAGGGAGCAATATTGTCACTTATTAATGAGTAATGTATTTTGTGCATGCATTGTAATAAGAAATCACAGATAGCTAATACTTATTTCAAACACATGAACATTTAAAGATATTTGAACAACCAAATAGCCAATTGTTTATGAACAACATTCATTACTCATAGTGGAAATTTGCATAAAATAAACCAGAGATCACACATACAAGAACATAGGTTCAAAGAGTTAGAACGATCTCACAGTTAATGGACAAAAAGATGAAAATGAAATAGTTCCTCTTCAACAAATCCATAGCACAACATTTGAACATTCCACCAAGCTTCCTCCAACAGGCAAACTGTAGTTATTTATTGCAAAAGGAAATAGTTCTTCTTACAATATGTCTTCACCAATCTAACTGGGAAAAGCCCCTCTCCTCTCTAACTTTCCTCTCTTTATACAAAAACAACAAACCCTTGGGATTCCCCAATCGTCTGACCTTTGGGCTTCCCCCAAAACCATTTAATCTCTTAATTTTGTCTTTTTCATGAGTACTCATGATTCACATAATGCGTTACATTTCGGATTCCAATGTATGAGTACTTCATAAACGGGATCGGATCAGTAATTAACGGACCCCTTCCAAGCATGGGATTTTGTTGTCATCGATTTTACCTTGTCTTTTATTTGTCCTTCTGAGATCTGTTGATTTCAAAATAAACTCTTCTTGTCACTTTTCAGCCAACTTTCTTCAGCTTTGTCCTTTAGCTACGTCTTCTCGCAGCAGTAATATGAAGAATCTTCTGAGTCCGTCTGCAGTTAAATAAAATTCACATTAATTAGGACTGCATTGTTTCAATAAACTTGAACTATACTAGCCACAAAAATGATCATCAAAATGAGGTCTAGTACTGCACCCTCGTTGCGAAATCCTTAACAAGAATAAAAAACCACTGCTTCCCACACAGGGCTTTTAACTTCACAAGATGGCGGGAAAAACCTTATCGATGGCTTCAACCAATTAAACATCAGCCGAATAGTCTTACTTATAGCCACAATGACGGGTTTCAAATGGACAATGAGTTTCATGGGACCGTTAATTCTATCGGAGTCAAAAGAGCTAAATGCCAAAGCATCGGGCAAAAAAGTTCCCTGTCGATGAATGGAAAGACATCAACATCAGGAGGTTAGTGCACTATGCAGCCGTAATAGTGGAAGATGAAAATACTACGGGCCCCACGGCCAAAAGATGAAACAACGAAACCCAAACAAAGCATCGATGAGCAGAGCAATTATATGGCAGACACTTAGTTCATTTGGGAGCCGCAATGGCGGAAAATAATCAGACTATAGCCTTCGATCAACATCATAAACTTTCTGCTATGGTGCAAAACATTGTGAAAATGTTAAGTATCCGGAAAAATTAGGGTCGCGCAGTGGTCAAACATGTTTGTCTCACTTCCAAAACAATGGCTTCATAAATATCAAACAATGCCAAATCAAACTTTGACCAACATCCGACAATGCAAAACAACACAACATCAGAGAAGTCAAGACTATCTAGCAGAGCACTCATCATTCAAATTTTGCAATGGAGGCTCCATAAGGACATATGGATCCGATGCGTTGTTTAAATGGCCTCCGAACAACCAAAATAAAAAAGTTACTTTCGACTGGGAAGTGATGAAGTTTGTTTCACCTCCGAAACAGTGGCGAAAACAAGAAATAGACTTCTGAAAACAAAGAAAGAAATCATAGATCAAAGGGAAATATTTCATACCAAACTCGAAGTTCCACAACCCAAAACAGTTTCAGAATTTTCTGAATTTTCATTCAGTCTCCTCTATCCATAGTGTCCTTTTGTGTGAGAGATGTATTTAACTTTCAACTCATGGACGGAGAAGAACTTTTGGAAATTTAGTACTTATATGGTTCAGTACTTTGTTTTGATACAAATTGCTTTCATAGGAGTATCTGACTCTTATATGCCTTTTGGCATTCAATTTCTGACATGGGATCATTTATATATAATATACTGTTTACCGTGCTTCCTATCCGTGGGCCTTTTGCTGTCACCCCCTAGGACATTTTTTTAGATGTGAGATAGATGGAACCTCAAAATAGTATTCCAGACTTTTTGATCCTAGTTTATTTAATAAGGATTAGTAGGACTTCAATGTGTTCATAGCCATTTGGGAAAACTGCTAAACTAGAAGAAGTTCTTTTAGATAAAACAATAATACACAGTCTTACACTCAAGAGCTTTAATCATTCCAGAATTCTGATGCTCTCCATGCAACCAAGAGTTTGCCTCCTTTTATTGAAATCAATCAAAGTCTAAACTAAAAACAAAATAGAAATCAAATAAATCAAAATAAACAACCAAGTCAATTTATTTATGGACAAGATAGAAGAACAAAATCAAAACTCAGGAAAAATAAGGTTTGAGAACTAAACCATTTACTGGTAAGTTCTCTTCCCACCCCTATAAATCTTGCAATTTATAGGTTGAGGGGCCAAGCTTTGTCACAATTTGGAAAGGGACTACCCACAACTGTTGAAATTTTGTGTGTTTTCCTTTCTAATCATGGGGGTGGTCCCACTTGAGAACCAAATCTCCCACCTCAAATTCTTTTGTTCTAGCCTTTTGTTTATCAAACCATCTCTAAACTATCTCATCTTGTTGTTTAAAACATTCTCTGTCCTTAGATCTAGATTCCTCTCCCTTCAAAAGGTTATGTATCCTTACCTGCAAGACTTCATTATCTGATCCTCTGGATTCCTGAGCTATTATGGAAGAGGGTAGCATGATATTGGGGGGTAGAATGGCCTCTTTTCCATAAACAAGGGTATACGGGGACACACCTAACAAAGTATTGGGGTTGACCCTATCAGCCCAAAGAGCATTTGGTAAGGCTCAGTGCCAACTCCTCTGATTTTCTATCACCATCTTCTTTAAAATCCTAATCAGATTCTTGTTTGTAGATTCAGCTAAACCATTTCCCTGTGGATAGTAATTAGCAGAGTAATGCAACTTAATTCCTTTCTGTGTCTATGGAGATCCTCTTCTTAGAAACCACGTGACCCAACAACTTACCTTATTTAACAGCAAACACGCACTTCTAGGGGGTTTAGTGAGATACCATATTTTCGGCAGTGTTCAAAAATATGCTTTAGATGAAATGCGTGTTCCTCTCTTTTCTTTGAGAATATTGTGATGTCATTGAGGTATACTACAGCACTATGGCCAATCAGGCCATAGAAATCTATGTCCATGGCCCTCTGGAAAGTATCTCCAGCGTTTATGAGTCCAAAGGGCATCCTTCTGTAAGGAAAAGTTCCCCACCTGGTCCTGAATGTCATTTTTAGTCTGTCTTCTTTGGCTACTAATACTTGATTGTAGCCTGAGAATCCATCTAACAACAAGAATAGTTCAGAACCTGAAACCATTTTCAATATCTGCTCCATGGGTGGAACAAGATAATTGTCTTTATCTGAAGTGCGATTTAAGTTTCTAAAATCCACACATAGCCTGATTTCTCCAGATTTCTTCCTCACCGGTACCATATTTGAAACCCATTTCGAGTGTCTAACCTTGAAGATAATTCTAGCATCCAATAGTTTCTTAACTTCACTCTGGATTAAAGGTTCTAATTTTGGATGCATTTTCCTTAAAGGCTGCTGATAAGGTTTGATTCTAGATTTGATGGGGATAACATGCTGGATGATATTGGTGCCATATGTCTTTAGATATTCATATGTCCATGCAAAAACATCTTTGTATTACTTGAAAAGAATGATGAACTTATCCCTTTTAGCTGGGGAGCATCATTTTCCCAGATTCACATATTTAGGCTCCATCTCAGTCCCCAAATTAATCAACTCGAACTATAGAGAAAAGCTATGAGTCTTCACATTTGCTGGTCTTCTAAATTTCTCATTCAAATCAAACATCCGTTCTAAAGTCCTGGCTCCCTTAGGAATAAAATTATCGAATTTTAGCTCGGCCTAATGTTTTTCATCATCAATAATCGCCCCTTTGAAGGCCTCGTCATTTGTGAAGCATTCTATAATCTTCTGATCATCATCGAACACTTGTATATTGGTAATCATATCTGGAACTGAAGGCCTGAAAAGAAATTCAACAGAGCACCGATTATTAGAGGGAACAAGCCTTGCAGTCGAGGTGGCCAACAAGTCAGCTGCTGCATTCTTAGGTCTTGGAATCGATACAATGTTAAATGCATTAGAATATTTAAGTAAATCCCATACTTCATTTTGATAAGCTTTTAAATGAGGAGAAATGCAATGTATTTGATTCCGAATTTGTTTTACAATTATTTCAGAATCTCTAAACACTTTCAGATTATTTGCCTTTAATTCAATTGCTTTCCTTAATCCCTGAACCAACGCTTCATATTCAGTTGTGTTATTGGTACATTCAAACTCTAACCTACATGAAAGAAAATGTTTGTTTTTCTTAGGGTCAATCAGGACACAGCCGGCTTCTGACCCCTCTAAAGTTTTAGAACCATCAAAGAAAAGCGTCCGAAAATAGCTAATCGCTACTGTGAAAGAATTAACATCTACGTCTACAGCTAAGTCTACTATTTTACAATCGATTTAATCAGCCTGTGAAAACTGAAGGAGATTACGTTGAGCATCTGATGTATCGCTGGCTTCTTTCGCTTGATAGTTTCCTTGTTCTAGCTCAATAAAGTAGTTTCCCAAAACAGAATCCACTGGTTCATTTTTTTCTTCGAACTGAGTAACATTGTGTTTCATGTGGGGCTCCCTCAAAAATTTAATTTGATTTGGGCTTCCTTTATATGGAAGCCATAGATGCGAACAGTACGAGGAAAAATATCCATTCAGCTTTGCCAACCAATCTCTGCTCAAAACAAGTCCATAAGCTTTCTGTATTTCAACCACCACAATATCGATGACTTGACACACCTTATCATTTGAAGATAAGCGAATGAGAACATCCTCCATTTCCCCAATTACCTTCACATTCATTCTATCCAACTGAATGACCCTCCAGGTAGATGGTTTAGGTTGTCCATTTATCCTTCTGCAGACCGACATCGGCATGACATTGACTGATGCCCTCGAGTCTACTAGGCAGTTATGCACGTTATGGTTGAAAATTTCAAAAGTAAGGAGAAAAGGTGGAATCCTGCTTTTAGGCTTACCTCCCATACTTGCTTCACCAATTTCTTCTTCTTGGGGCTGATTGTTAGTGGGCATCCTCTCTTCTGATACTTCAAGTGCTTTTAATAGCTTTTCTTTCTACTGTGGCACATTACACATTTCAAATAATGAGATGTTTTCCATTACCTTCTTGATATCCTCCACAATGTCATAATCCATCTTAGGTTCTATGAGATTCGATCTAACATTATTTATTTTTTCTTCATTGGGCTTAGTAGGCATGCTAGTCTATCTAGGATTTTGACTGGTGATGGTAAACTCTGGAATTTTATTGTCCGAGGAGCTATTTTGAAATTTCTTAACATTCTTCTGAAGTCTTTTGATCTTCAGGAGCATAAGACTATTTTCCTTAATCAACCCCTGGATTCTTGTCATTACATTTGTTTCTAGGATGCCCTCGTGTCTCAGATCCTTTTCTTGCTCTCCATCAAACAATGATACACAGTCCCATAAAACCATAGCTTCATCCTCCTTTTTTTCTGTTGGTTTATTATTATCGTTTCCTTCTTCATCGTTGTCTTCAGTTAATTTGGAATCCAGAAGTTGATTCATGACCAACGTCATTGAATTTATCCATTAAGGATAATTCTTTTCAGAATGGGGTTGTTGGTGGAAAGTGCAAAAGTTATCCATTCCTACCTCCGTTAAGTTCATAGATGCAAGGCTGTGTGAAGGGGGTTGGGATTGATTGTTATCTTCCCTTTTCTTGTAATAAGGCTTGTAGAACTTTTGGGATTCCTTCTCCTTTTCCAAGTCTATGATTCTGTTAGAAATCTTCTGCATCATTTTTTCCATTCCTTCAAAATCTGGTGATTGCTCCTCTTTAGGCTTAGTAAACAACAAATCTTTCCTCCTGACATTTTTTCTCCTAACCATTCAGGATAATCTTTGATACTTTCCCTCTCAGCCTCTACTCTCTCCGGTTCCTCATAAATCTCTGTTAGCATAGGTTTGGCCTTCATTTTGACAAACATGGACAACTCGGGTCCTAGAGCTAAGGTATAATATTCAATTAGGACTTTATCCGAGGGTGTGTCAGCTTCAAAAAAATTCTTAAGATAGGCTGAGAATCTTTGGGTAAAAATATTTACCTTCTCTTTTCTTTCTTTCCTCAAGGTGCATAGTCCTTTCATGAGAGCTGCATGAGTTTTTTGGGTTGCATATTTACTTCTAAAAATCCTTTCAAAGGTATCCCAATCAGGGATAGAGTTCGCAAGCAAACCAAAGTACCACGATGCTGCTGCTCCTTTAAGGGTGTGTGGAAAAAGTCTACAAACTACATCCTCATATTTCCTAGCCCTTAATCCTTCTATTGCCAAATAGAAACTTTGCAAGTGATCATCTACTAACATCTTCTCATTTGGATCAAACTTGGGCAGCATGTTTTCAAAATATTGAGGTAAATCATGCAAAGGAGGTGTTAGGTTTAAAGGTGATCTGGCTTTCTAGGTAGGTGGTGGATTTGGTGGGTTGGGTGGCTGATTTGCGTTTACGCCTGCCATGAGTCTAGGTGGAGAGTGAGGTGGTGAATGAATAGGAGTATTAATAGGTGAACCATAAGGAGTATCTGGGCCTACTTGATTCAAAGGCTGTACAACTTCTTGTAAGGTTGTTTCTACAAGTTCTTCCAAATCTCCAACCAACACCGAGTCTTCTAATATAGGGCGGTCCTTCCTTTTATATTCTCTTTTGGGCAATTCAGGGATAATCGGTAATCCTCCAATCTTCTTCACGTATGACCTAGTGTGTCTTCTCAGATCATTAACAACTTTGTTGTCTACTGAATACAAATGTTCTCTACCCCCCTCTTGAGGAATTGGATTGGAAAACAAACTGCCTTCTAAACTGTCACCGGTGGAATAATTTTGAGAAAACGGGTTTCCTCGGCCAGCCATGCACTGGCGGCCCTCCTTCTAGCACCAGAAACTGTTGAGGCCTAGAAATTCACTGGCAACAATAGCAAGGGATTCTCCCCATTCAACATTCCCAACTAGCCCGTGACTGTTTGGTGTAAGGAATCCATCCGGTTTGCGATCTAGCTACCATAGGTCAGGTAACAAAAATAAAAAGGTTTTACCAGTTGCGGCCCGGTCCACCGTGTATATTTTTGTATTTTTTTAGTTTTAAGTATGACATGCAAATTCCTATCTAAAATACAGATTGATTGAGAATGCAAGGAGTGTTCACAATGTGATGCGCAGGTTCTTACCTCTCATCTTAGGTTCTCTTGCATCTAAATCACACACACAACAAGAAATTAAAACTAACTACCTAACCTATCCTAGGGAGCAATATTGTCACTTATTAATGAGTAATGTATTTTGTGCATGCATTGTAATAAGAAATCATAGATAGCTGATACTTCTTTCAAACACATGAACATTTAAAGATATTTGAACAACCAGATAGCCAATTGTTTATGAACAACATTCATTACTCATAGTGGAAATTTCCATAAAATAAACCAGAGATCACTCATACAAGAACATAGGTTCAAAGAGTTAGAACGATCTCACAGTTAATGGACAAAAAGATGAAAATGAAATAGTTCCTCTTCAACAAATCCATAGCACAACATTTGAACATTCCACCAAGCTTCCTCCAACAGGAAAATTGTAGTTATTTATTGCAAAAGGAAATAGTTCTTCTTACAATATGTTTTCACCAATCTAACTGGGAAAAGCCCCTCTCCTCTCTAACTTTCCTCTCTTTATACGAAAACAACAAACCCTTGGGATTCCCCAACCATCTGACCTTTGGACTTCCCCAAAAACTGTTTAATCTCTTAATTTTGTCTTTTTCATGAGTACTCATGATTCACATAATGTGTTACATTTCAGATTCCAACTTATGAGTACTTCATAAATGGGATCGGCTCGGTAACTGACGAACCCCTTCCAAGCCTAGGCTTTTGTTGTCATTGATTCTTCCTTGTCTTTTATTTGTCCTTCTGAGATCTGTTGATTTCAAAATAAACTCTGCTTATCACTTTTCAGCCAACTTTCCTCAGCTTTGTCCTTTAGCTACATCTTCTCCAAGCAGTAATCTGAAGAATTTTCTGAGTCCGTCTGCAGTTAAACAAAATTCACATTAATTAGGACTGCATCATTTCAATAAACTTAAACTATACTAGCCACAAAACTGATCATCAAAATGAGGTCTAGTACTGTGCCCTCATCATGAAATCCTTAACAAGAATAAAAAACCACTGCTGCCCACACAGGGGTTAAAAAACTTCACAAGACAGCGGGAAAAACCTTATTGGTGGCTTGAACCAATTAAACATCGGCCGGATAGTCTTACTTACAGCGACAATGGTAGGTTTCAAATGGACAACGAGTTCCGTGGGACCGTTAAGTCTATCGAATTCGGAAGAGCTAAATGCCAAAGCATCAGGAAAAAAAGTTCCCTGTTGCCGAATGGAAAGACATCAACGTCGGGAGTTTAGTGCACTATGCAGCTGCAATAGCGGAATATGAAAAGACTATGGGCCCCGTGGCCAAAATATGAAATAGAGAAACCCAGACAAAGCATCGGCGAGCAGAGCAATTATATGGCGGACACTTAGTTCGTTTGGGAGCCGCAATGGCAAAAAATAATTAGACTATAGCCTTCAATCAACGTCATAAAATTTCTGGTATGGCGCAAAACATTGTGAAAACGTTAAGTATCCAAAAAACTTAGGGTCACGTAGCGGTCAAACATGTTTGTCTCACTTCCAAAATAGCGACTTCATAAAGATCAAACAATGCCGAATCAAACTTTGACCAACATCCGACAATGCAAAACAACACGACATCAGAGAAGTCAAGACTATCCGACAGAGCACTCATCGTTCAACTTCCACAATAGAGGCTCCATAAGGACATATGGCTCCAATGCGTTGTTTAAATGGCCTCCGAAAAACCAAAATAAAAAAGTTACTTTCGGCTGGGCAGTGATGAAGTTTGTTTCACCTCCGAAATAGTGGCGAAAATGAGAAATAGACTTCTGAAAACAAAGAAAGAAATCATAGATCAAAGGGAAATATTTCAAACCAAACTCCAAGTTCCACAACCCAAAACAGTTTCAGACATAAGCAATTTCTGAAAAGCATGAAGACAGTTAACCTCAAAACAGTCCAGACTTGTAGCAGAGGGAAAACAAAACAGAGTTCATGGATTCAAACAATTCTAGGCAAGATAAAAAATTAAGAGGAGGGTCCAAAATTTCAAAGATTTGGGAAAATAGTTGCAGTTGCAACAGATCCAAATCTACCATCTAAACCTGACTGACTGGCTAACTAAGAGTGAATAAATCACTGCATGGGAGCCACTAGTATAAATCCGGATGTATAAATAATTCCAACAATCAGTTAGACTAGTAAAACTAGTTAAACTGATGAGCTATGTGGAAAAAGGAGCCACTTCCCCATGAAGCCATTGAAAACGGGTTCTAGACTAACTGAGAGTGATCTACCTGAATGCAACTGAAGGTTTACTCAACATAACTTCCTACCTACCACAACCAATTGATACAGGCTACTGGTGGCACTCAGAGTGGCTTCTATATTGTAGGGAATGGTCTCAGAGGCCCATAAAATCATGCATGAACATGCACTAAGTGGTAGTGAACCTATATATATGTTCCTCACACTTTAGTACAATAATAATGTCTCCCTATACTAGACAAGATGATCAAATAGACTATATATGGACAGGGGAGGATTATATAATCCTAACACCCCTCCTTAATCCTAACTTGGACAACTTTAGGCCTTGGCAGCTAGGAGAAAAGTCACCCATACAATCTAATGAAAAATAAAACTGCTTAATAAACTAAGGAAAATGGGGAAAAACCTCATGGGAAAAACCAACCCTCAAAATAAGCAGGAATCTAGAAAATAAGCTATACTTAGGATAACAGTTTCCTCTTTGGGTAATAACTTATAAAAATTTTGCTGCAATTTATAGCTCTGTGGAACACCCATGCAGAATCATGGTTCTTCTATGCATCATCATCCTATTGTTAGTTTTTCTAATTTATTTTACTTAGTATCTTTATCTGAAGAATAACAAGCACAACAATACATCAAAGATACACAAGAGACACAAGGCATAAATATTTTCATTAGGGAAACCATAAAGGAGAAAACCCCGCAAAATTCCTCATAATAGTTTCGTCACAAGGATAAGATGATAAGATAATAACCCAAGAACAATATATGTATGCACCAGCTCTTTGTCCCTCCTCTTCCTCTCTCTCCTAAACCACACATGAGAGAGAAAGTGAAGTGTGCGACAAATGAGGAGGGCACCTCCATATTTATATTCTTCTATTGAGTTGTTAACTCAACCACTAGGTCTCCCAGGTTACTTGTGGGGCCGACCTACATAATATTAATACACATAAATAAATTTTACTTTCTTTAACCTAGGGAATATTGCCCCGACTTACAATGGAGGGTTTACCTTAGTGATAATACACAATGATCACATTCCCAAAGGAGGAACAAACGTCCCCAATGGGTGTACAAAAATATACAATAGAAATATACATCAGAATATCTTCCAAAGTTACAATTACAACAACACTCCCTCTTGACTAGGAAGGTATTCTTTCACCAAAGTCATCAACACATATGGTCATCGTCACTGGGTCATCATCGTCGATGGTGCTATTGTCCTCATCTTGTCCAATCTGTCGCATATATTCGTCATAGGAAGTTTCTACAGATCCATCCCTTTTTCATGTTGGATGTAGGCCTAGAACTCATCTAGGTCTTCATCATATCCACAAGCAATCCATCACGTAGGTATATACCAGGACCATTCTTTACATTTCCATTGCAATAACCTATGTCTCCTACCATCTTCTCTTCATATCAGATCATCGTGTAGGTACGACGTGGGACCTTATTTACATTTACACTTCAATAACATGTGCTTCCTATCGCCATCTTGTCGTCATCACATAGGTATAGTCCAAGAACTTATTTACATTGCCACGACAATAACCTGCATTTCCTATGTTTATCTTTTCGTATCCAGATCATCTCTTTTGTCCTGCAAAAAATTGAACAAAGAACACAGATCACAACCCAAATGCAGACCACCTTTGTTCTATCAATATAGGAACATGTCAAGATGTCACCAAGATAATCCTACATCTACCACTATGTGAGAACCTTCAATGATCACACTCAGTTCATTACGTCTCTCCATGGTCAATCTGTGATCTACCAGTAAAGGAGAACCACCTAGGTGCACCTCTCATGCTTCGTGACCTTATCATATAAATATGGGAATATACATATATGGATATATACGTAAGTACTGATTATGACCAAACAACATGCCGCATCAATAACTTCTACTTTCTAGCTCAACCTCAAGGAATTACATCTGAACAACTTGCATCCAATATCTTTTCCGTTCAAATAACCTTCAGGGTGTATTACATTTGAGTAACCTGCTCACCATGCCAAGTCTCATTTTTAAGCTCGGACAACCCACGGGACTTATTACACATGAATAACCTATGTACCATGCTAGGGCTCATATTTACATTCAGATAACCCATCTCAAGACTAGTTACATCCAATAATAATTTGCGAGCTTCGCCAGGATTGATTACATCCGAGGACAACCTACAAGATTGATTACATCAGAGCATCTTGTTTCACTAGTATTTTTCTTTCTTCGACAACATATCTCATTTAACAAGTGAGATATCATGCATATGGTGCATTTGGTCCCTCTCTATTTCTAGCATTGAAACATATCAGGACTGATTACATGCAAGGATAAGCTATGAGATTTCCTAGGATTGATTACATCCAAGGACAACCTACAAGGCTAATTACGTCTGAGAAAACTACGAGCTTCACCAGGATTTTATGCTTAGAAAAGTTGTCTCACCAACTATACTAGAACTCATGAATCCCTCTTTCAAGAGGTCTCATTCTAGATCATGCCAAGTCTTTATGTGAAGTATTCAAACTTCACTCTAGCTATTTCTAGCATAGAATCACATTAGGACTAATTATGTCCAAGGATAACCTGCGAGCTTCACCAGGGCTGATTACATCCAAGGAAAACCTACACGATTGATTACATCCAAGTAACCTACAAAATTCGTCGGGACTTTTAGACTCGGATAACCTGTATCTCTAGCTATGCTAGAATTCATCACTCTCTCTATCGAAGGGCCTCGATCTGGTTCACATACTGGAACTTCACTGCTCCTCTCTACATCATACACAAATGCAAGTTAGATCAATCAAATAAAGTAGTAGCTTTCAATAAACACGGTACCTCACAACTAGCTGAGCAAGTGGAAATATATTTTTCCTCAACTGTACTCAACACCATGCAGGAATGCATCCTTCCAATCTAGTAGACCATACTGTATCTCAAATTGAAGAAGAAACCCAAAATTCTCTTCTCCTTAGTGGTGATTCCTACCTAATCCGAATCAACATAACCATGCAAGTTATTCTTTTGATTCGTATCATACGTGATCCCATACTCAATTGTACCCTTCAGGAACCTCACTAAATTCTTTGCAACCAGGTGAACATGTCTTAGATCCATCAGGAACTGGCTCAGGGTGTTCATAGAAAAGCATATGTTCAGTCTCATATTTGTTATAAACATCAGTGAGACAGTTATCTGACCAGACATCATGGAATCAACCGACTCTGATGAAGCTGTTATATTTTAACATTAAGCTAGCACAACATTAGGATATTTAACTGAGAGAACAACAAGCACATCAATCAAACATAAAAGACAATGAACACAATGTTTTTCCTCAGGGAAACCATAAATGGAGAAAACCCTGCAACTTCCTTAGAGATAGAATCAGCACCAAAAGTGAAACTCAAAAATAGTAAGATGATCTCCCAACAACAGTAACCTCTTTCTTCCTTGCCCCAGTGTCTTTCTCTTCCTCAGCTATGTGCTACAACTGAGTGTGAGTGAGTGTGTGATAAATAGAGAGACTAGCTCTCTATTTATACTAATTCCCGACTTGAATAAACCCAAATAGGGATGAATTCACTAGGTGAGTCTAATAACCCTAGTGCCCCAGAACTGCAGGGACTTTAATCCTTAGACAATAGGAGGGTTACCCACCTTGACTTGACATGGCTTGTTTACATTATAGAAACTATCGATAGGAACCTTGGGGCATGACATGACTCAAGTACATTACAAATACATCCTGGAATAAACATCAGGTTACAATACATAAGAAATACAAGTGAATACATTCCGAAGTTACAATTACATCAACACTCCCTCTTAACTAGGTAGGTATTCTCTCAATGCAATTTATCAACACAAGTATTCTTCTCTCTATCATTTGGATCATCGTCGATTCTTCATCATCTTCACCTTCAATTCATCTCTATCTTCAAGCAACCTTCATCTTCAAGTCATCTTCATCTGGATTTGGATCATCACTCGATCTGGATCATCATCACTGGATTTGGATTATCCCTCGATCTGGATCATCTTTGGAGCATCATCACTAGATCTGGATCATCTCTGTTGGATCATCATCACTGGATCAACATGGGTGCTATCTCATTATTCTTCTCGTCACAGGAAGTTCTATAGAGATAGCCCTTTTTCATGCTGGTTTTAGGCCTAGCCTCCATGTAGGTCTTCTTCCAGCACTTATATCTGACCCTACGTCAGAATGGCCCATCCAACACTTACATTTGATCATGTAAGAACCAATCCTATAATCATATCAGAAAGGCACGCCTAACACTCACATCTGACCATGTGGGAACACCTCCCACAATGATGTCAGAAAGGCCTAGCACTCACATTCGTCAACCAATGTCGGAAAGGCTCAGCACTTACACTCAGCCATGCAAGGAACCAATCCTCCATGCCAAAAGGCTCTGCACTTACATCTGACAACCAATGTCAGAAAGGATCAGCATTTATATTTGAACACGAAAGGAACCAATCCTTCATGCTGAAAGGGCTCTGCACTTACATCTGACAACCAATGTCAGAAGGGCTTGCACTCACATCTGATCTTGTAGGAACCAATCCTATATTCATATCAGAATGGCCCCTAGTCCCAGACTGAGCTACCTGGTAATTGACCAGGTGCCTCCATTCCAATAATGGCATTCAGCGCTTACTTTTGATCATGTAAGAACCAATCCTATAGTCACATCAGAATGGCTCAGCACTCACATCTGACATGGAAGGAACCAATCCTCTCACCATGACAGAATGGATCAGCCCTTACATCTAAACATGGAAGGAACCAATCCTCTCACCATGTCAGAATGGCTCTAGGTCTCATCATTTCCCCTTGGAGGAAACCGCGATCTGGAGAACACCGGGCTTCTCCTTGAAGTACTCAAACTTCACCCTAGCCAATGGCTTCGTCAACACATCAGCTATCTGTTCCTCCGTCGCAACATACTAGATCTTCACTGCTCCCCTCTGCACCATATCCATGATATAGTGATACTTGATCTTGATATGCTTCAACTTGTCATGTAATACTGGATTCTCTGATAACTTCCCGCAACTCTGGTTGTCACAATGTATACAAGTAGCATCCATCTGGAGATCAAATAAATCCGATAGTAGCTTCCATAGCCATACTACCTCACAAATAGCTGAACAAGCCACGACATACTCTGCTTCAGCTGTACTAAGTGCCACACAGGATTTCTTCCTGCTAAACCAAGAGATTACACCTGATCCCATACTGAAGCAACACCCTGAAGTGCTCTTCCTATTGATGGCACTGCGTGCCCAATCTGAATCAACATAACCCTCTAGGTTAATCTTCTAATTTGCTTCATAATTGAGCCCATAATCAATTGTACCCCTCAGGTACCTTAGAATATTCTTTGCAACAATAAAGTGAACATGTCTTGGATCTGTCAAGAACTGGCTCAAGGCGTTCACAACAAAGTAAATGTATGGTCTCCTATTCGTCAGGTCCATCAAGGACCCAATCATCTGACGATACATTGTAGCATCAACCGTCTCTGATGAAGCATCACTCAATAGCTTCAGGTTCAATGCCATAGGTATGGTCATGGCCTTGCAGTTCATCATCCCAAACCTCTTCAGGATCTCTACTGCATACTTCCCTTGTCCAAGGGAGATTCCATCTGCATTCTGCCACACCTCCATGCCTAGAAAATAATGGATCATACCCAAGTACTTCATTTCGAACTCGACAGCAAGCTTTCTCTTCGTATCAGTAATCAACCCATCCATACCTGTTACAAATATATCATCTACATACAGTAGGATCATCACTGGGTTACCATCTTCAAACTTGTAGTAAAGGTTGGAGTCTGCTTTACTCTTGGTAAAGCCCAAACTAGATAGAAAGCTGTCAATTCTGGTGTACCATGTCCTGGGTGCCTATTTCAAACCGTACAGGGCTTTCTTCAATCTGCACACTTGAGACTCCCTGTCATGTGTCTCAAAACCGAGTGGCTGTTCTAGATACACTTCCTCTTCCACTACACCATTCAAGAAAGCAGTCTTGACATCCATTTGGTGTATCTTCCATTTCATTACTGCAGCCAAAGCAGGTACTGATCTGATGGAAGTGTATCTGGAAATAGGTGCAAAGGTTTCTTCATAATCTATTCCTTCTTTCTGTGAGAAACCACGAGCCACGAATCTTTCCTTATATTTCTACCATCTACAGCATGCTTGATCTTGTAGATCCATTTGGAAGTTACAACTGACTTCCCTTCTGGTCTTAGGACAACATCCCAAACATCGTTCTTCATGATTGATTGATATTCTTCGATCATAGCATCCTTCCATTATTTCCATTCTGCCGCTTCTTCATAGTTGGAAGGTTCTTTATTGATAAAGTCACATAGTAAAGCTACATATCCGAAGTAGGATCTGGTTCACTTTCTTTCTTTGTGATTCTCTTCTAGAGTCCCATATCTTTCCACACCTTGGATTATTTCCCGTACCCAAGCATGTTTCCTCTTGTGAGGATTCTTCTCTTGAGGTGGATCTATAGGTCTTTGTGGTTCTTCAAATTCTCGATCTTCTTCTTGAGTTTCTTCATTCATGGTTGTATCATGAATTCTGGGTGCTTTTTCTTCTTCAGGTTCTTCAGCAGGTCTCTTTTTGATGTCGATCTTCTTGAATCCTGGGAAGTATATTCTGTAAGTCTTCGAGCTTTCAGAGTATCCCACAAATATACCCTTCTTTCCTGAAAGATCTAATTTTGTTCTCCTCTCTTTTGGAATGTATATGTACACTGGACAGTCAAATATTCTGAGATGGCTGACTTCTGGTTTCTTGCTGGAAAATACTTCTTCAGGTGTATTGTTCTTGAGTACTCTGTGTGGAGTATGGTTCTATACATACACCACTGTTCTAGCAGCTTCTGCCCATAGATGCATGGGAAGATCCCGATCATGAAGCATTGCTCTTGCAGCTTCCATGATAGTTCTATTCTTCCTTTCTGCAACCCCATTCTATTGTGGATTATATGGAGTGGATAACTCCCTCTTAATCCCTGATTCTTTGCATAAGTCTTTGAATTCATTTGATGTGAATTCTCCACCATTATCTGGTCGAAAGGTCTTGATCTTCTTTTTCTGTGTGGTTCTCGATCAAGGCTTTGAATTCCTTGAACTTGCTGAAAAATTCATCTTTGTTCTTCAAGAAGTAAATCCATGTCTTCCTAGAAAAATCATCAATGAAATAAACATAGTATACATACCCGCTTAGTGAACTTGATGACATTGGTCCGCATACATCGGAGTGGATGATTTCCAAGATTCCTTTTGCCTTGCTCTTGCTACTTGGAAATGTCTTCTTTGTGTTCTTTCCTTTCGCACATCCTTTGCAGACCCCTTCCTGTTTTGCTTGAATTTCTGGAAGACCTTCAACAACTTTGCTTGCAAGTGGTAGTGCTCTGTAATACACATGTGCAAGCCTTCTATGCCAAAGTTCATTTGGCTCTACTGTGTCATGGACCAATGCTTGTTCTAGATGGCCCTTCAATTTTTATAAACCTCCTTCTTGTTCTCCAATTAATATTGCATCGTCAATAGTATTTCCTCTTGACCACATGAGGACTTGGCCATATACAAATGCAACCCTCATGCCTTTTTCATCTAGTGCCGATATGGATAGAATATTCTTCTTTATCCTAGTACAAACAAGACATCCTTAATTTTCATAGACTTTCAAGAGTTTAGCTTGTAGGAGGATTCACCACTACCTTTTATGGGATATTGGTAGCCATCCCCAAGTTTCACCTTATGGGGTGAATTATGTTCGGATAGTTTCTTAAAGGATTCCTTGAAACCTGTCATGTGATTGGAAGCCCCACTGTCAATAAGCTAATCTTTGCTTCCATGAGTGACAGTTCTTGTGAGAGCGGAGATCATAACATATTCATTTTCGCTTGAAGAGTCTTCACTTTCTTCTTTTACTCTCTTCCTGGGAGGATCATCATCCTCAACAGTGTGAGCATGATGTATTCTTTTGGAGTTCTTCTTCTTCTTGGATCCATTCTTATTCATGGGACAATTTCTAGCAAAGTGTCATATTTCATCGCATGTATAACATCTGAGTTTGGATGGATCCCTTCTTACAGGATTATTTTTCTGATGAGAATACTTACCTTGCTGATGATGATTTTCCCTTCTTCCTTTCATGGAGTGTACTATGAGAGCTTGATCTTCACTTCCCATATTTTCTTCTCGAGCTGCTATTCGAGCTTCTTCTTGTGAAAATTCTTCCTACGGTGTAATGAACTTGACTAACTTCTTCCTAGCACAGATTCCTTGGATGAAAGAATCCCATGACCTAGGGAGGCCATTCAAGGTTGTCATCACAATTTCTGCATTCTCCACTTATTTATCTACTACTTCCAGCTATTCTTTGATTTGGGAGACCCTTGTGAAGTATGATTGGATGGTCTCCTCATTCAGGATCTTTACATTCTTCAACTGGTTCCTTAGAGTCATCTTTCGATTGATGTTCTTTCCTTCAAACAATTTGGTTAGGGCATCAAACATGGCTTTAGGTGTCTTGAGGGAGGACACCTGTGGTATGAGGTGATCCTTGTTAGAATAATCAATTATCCTCTTTTCCATAACCAAATTCTTCTTATGTAAGGCCTTTGCCTCATCTCCCTCTAGAATTGGAACCTCCTCACTAATATAGGAGTCCAACTCATTTTCTTCTAGGACCTGGGAGATCCTATACTTCCAGGCTTAGAATTTATCAGCTCCCTCAAGATTTTCATCAAGCTTGGTATGATGAGACATCTTAACTAAGAACCTCAAATGGAAATGCAAAATATTTAGATCTTACCAGGTCAAGATGTTGGATCTGGATTTGGAGCTCAAATCCTGCAGTGCTGGTTCAGGAGCAGATTAGGGTTTTTCTTTTCCAAAGTTATGTCCAACCAAATGTTTTTATTTTGATCCCTAACTTTGATTTTGGGGAGGAGATCAATTCAATCCTGGGCTCATTGAAAAATTCCACTTTCCTGAAAAACCCTAATTTCCAGCAGCAGTGTGAGGTCCAAAACTGAAAAACCTCAGAATTGGATTCTTCTTAAACAGAAAGATGCTCCCTAGGGAGGAGAGTTATTCCATTGTAATTTTGCTAAAAATATATGGAGAGAGATCCACAAAGTAGGAAGCCCTAGTTCCCGTAGCTGCATAGTGTCTTCTTCTCAGGTTAGCTCTGATCCCATGTTAGATTTTCACATTAAGCTAGCATAGCATTAGGATCTTTAATTGAGAGAAAAACAAGCAAAACAATCAAACACAAGAGACATTGAACACTATGTTTTTCCTCGAGGAAACCATAAATGGATAAAACCCTACAACTTCCTCAGAGATAGAATCAGCACCAAAAGTGAAAGCCAAAAATAGTAAGATGATCTCCTGACAATAGTAACCTCTTTCTTCCTTGCCCCAGTGTCTTTCTCTTCCTCAGCTATGCGCTACAACTGAGTGTGAGTGAGTGTGTGATAAATAGTGAGGCTAGCTCTCTATTTATACTAATTCCTGAATTGACTAAACCCAACTAGGGATGACTTCACTAAGTGAGTCTAATAACCGTGTGCCCCAGAATTGTGGGGACTTTAACCCTTAGACAATAGGAGAGTTACCCACCTTGACTTGACATGAATTGTTTACATTATAGAAACTCTCGATAGGAACCTTGGGACATGACATGACTCAAGTGCATTACAAATACATCCCTTAATAAACATCAGGTTACAATACATAAGAAATACAAGTGAATACATTCCGAAGTTACAATTACATCAACATAAGCATCATGTTGTGCCTTCAAGTTTAATTCCATAGGTGTGGCTATCTCCTTGTAGTCCAGTATTCTTAATTTCTTCTAATTTTTCCACTGCATACTTTCCTTGACTAAGGAAAATCCCATTTGCATTATACCACACCTCCATTCCTAAAAAGTAGTGCATCATCCCTAGGTATTTCATCTCAAACTCTATAGAAAGTTTCCTCCTTGCATCTTTAATGAGTTCCTTTTCTCCTAGCAGGAACATGTCTTCAACATATATTAGGAGCAACACTGGTCTTCTTCCTTCAACCTTGAAGTAAAGGTTCGGATCCAATTTACTCTTAGTAAGTCCTAGGCCCATCAAAAAGTTGTCCATCTTGTCGTACCATGTCAAACTTGAGGACCTTCTGCAGTCACTCCCTCTGAAGCGGAGTATTATCCTCCCTCTATGTTGTTTAATCTATGTATCAAAACATTCTTTAATGGAGTGACAAGTATCCTCCTCTGCTACTGATCTTGTATGTATCCATTTAATGTCACTGGATACCAAGATCCTCTATCTTGAACTTTGTAGAAAAGTTCTTCTCACACCCATCAATGATCTTATCATCCTCTATAGGCTTTCATCTTCAACCTTGTAGCAAAGGTTAGGATATTCATCACTCTATGTGATATTAAAGATTCTGATGTAACTGTATGTGCTATCCCATGGGTGACTTCTGAGCTCATACAAGGCCTTCTTTAATTTGCACACATGAGTCTTCCAGTCATGTGTCTCAAATCCCAGTGGCTTCTCTACATACAATTCCTCCTCGAATACACCATTCAAGAATGGTGTCTTGATATCCAACTAGTGTGTCTCCCATCTCATACCTACATGTATCGATATATTGGAAGTATACCTCGCAACTGGTGTAATTTATCAGTGTACTTTATGCCTTATTTCTATGATAAGCCTCGTGCTATGAATCTTGCCTTGTATCCCTCGGTGTTACCATTTGCTACATCCTATATCTTGTAGAACCATATGGAAGACACTACATACTTCCCTTCAGGTCTCAACACCGCATTCTAGACATCATTTTTCTTGATCAACTAGTACACTTTGATCATAGTCTCCTTCCCTTTATTCTTCGCTACTTGTTTGTAGCTTGAAGGACCTACATCAATGCTGTCTCTCAACAGTGTCACATAACTGGAGTGTGTACGAGGCCTCTTGATTTATTTGGAAGTCTCATCATAATATTCTTCATCTTGGATGATTTATCATGCCCAATATGGTCTTCCTCCTTTGAGGTGGATCTACCGTTCTCTTTATATTATTCTAAATCTCTTTCTTTCACCATGGTGTCTCTGACCCAGTAAGCTTCAGGTTCCTCTTCTAAATTGTCGTTACTTGTTCTTCAAAATGATCTACATGTCAAGTTCGATTGCATGGTTAGAAACATCTCATAATTTTCAAAACATATTAATAATAAAAAATATATGTCACATAGTGATGCAACTATCTTAGCCAATGCTACAACTTTTATCCATATCCCGTACACATACAGTAACTTCTAGATTCCTTCTACCCCAATGTTATTAAGAGTGTGTACTAGTCCTAATATTTGAGAAAAGAGGTTTCCATATAGATAACTAGCAATGTAATGTTGTGCAACATCATTGAATTCTTACCCATCATGTGAAATTTAGTAGTATAAATGAAAATGCTCAAACATGCATAACACATCAACTGAATATAAACAAGTTCACAACCAAACAATATCATGAAATGACAATTGAAAACTTATCTTTCTTTTTTTGGTGGGTATAATCCTTCTTAATCCTTCATCTTCATCATATTCTTCATTCACAACTGTATCATTTCTTATCCAAATGTTGGAATGGATAGGAGGTTCTTCATGAGTTGAGTCCTTCATATTCCTCATCGCGTAAGGAATCTTCTTTGAATCGTGAGAGCTTGATATTCAGTTGCTCCCATATTCTCTTCTCTTATTCTGAGCCGAGTTTTTTCTTGTGTGAAATCTTCCTAGATTCTGTTCAATGTAATCAACTTCCTTTTGGCACACATTCCTCGAATGAATGAATCCCATGACCTTGGGAGGCCATTCAAGGTGGTTGTAACAGTCTCTTCTTCTTCTTCTTCTTTGATTTATTCGTCATCAAACACTTCCTTTTGGTTTATTCAAGGATGAAACATGAGGGATCAAATGATCCTTAATAGAATATGTAATCATTCTCTTGGATCTATCCTTAGCCTCATCTTCCTTAGGCTCTTAGATAACTTCCTTACTGAAATAATGATCCAAGTCATTTTCTTCAAGGATCGGGGAGGTCTTATACTTCCATGATCAGAAGTTTTCAGCTTCACCAATCTTGTCATCAAGCTAGATATGATTATTCATTTTGAAATGATAACCTAAAATGGAAATAGAAAAGATTCAGATATTACCGATTTGAGGAGTTCGACCTAGTTCCGGAGCTGGTTGATCTAGGGTTTGTCAGATAAACATTAATTTTCCTACCTTTGAATTTCAAAATTCTGATTGGATAGAAATATGTGTCTCTTCAATGAGATCTATCCAATGTACTCTTTTTCTTAAAACAGTGGTGGGAAGGTCCCAGAACAGGAAGCCCTAGTTTCCCCAATTTATTCTACAGAATTGTCTGATATTGATTCTCATGCATCTCTGAAGTTTCAGCTCGTTATAGTATGAAAATGCACAATGAGATAGAATTATATGTCTTATTTCCAAAACCAAAAGTTAGAGAATAATTTTATTCTCCAAGTGGTACTTATGATGAGTTTCCCAAGGTGATTGTTTTGAGGACTATTCAACATAGAGAACTTGTACGGGCTTCCACATGTCATTGTTCCACATTTGATGTCTAAAACACAGACCACAAAAACTAAAGTCTATACCCTACTTGAAAATTATTTCAAAATTTCATTTGGACATTCCTAGCCTGAGATATAGAAATTATCCCTAGTTCACATGTTTATGATTGTATTCTGGAGGAGGCTAGAACCCTGATTTGGAGGAATCATATGTCCTGAAGTATAGCGAATCAGAGGCTGAAATTTTTAAGGTATTAAAGATTTCCTCTTCGTCCTATAAAAATTTTGGTTCGTGATGCTTATCCATTCTAAAGTTTTAGAGAATGTTCAAAGATTACAATATTAAGTTTTGTAGCATTTTCAAGCATGGAGCCCTAATTTCCAGTAGCTGCAATTGTAGTTGTATTTCGGCTGCACAGTTCCTTCTTTTAGGGTGTCTTTGATGCCATGTTAGTTTTTCTAAGTTATTTTACTTAGGATATTTATCTTAAATAATAAAAATCACAAAAATACATCAAATATACACAAGAGACACAAGATACAGAGATTTTTATCGAGGAAACAATAATGGAGAACACCATGCAAACTTCCTTAGAATAGTTCCACCACAAAGATAAGATGACAAGATAATAAGCCAAGAACAATATGTCTGTAGTAGCTCTTTGTCCTCCTCTTCCTCTCTCTCCTAAAGTGCACATGAGATAGGAAGTGAAGTGTGTGACAAATGACGGGGGCACCTCCCTATTTATATTCTTTCTTTGAGTTGCTAACTCAACCACTAGGTCACTAAGGTTAGTTGCGGGGTCGACCTACCTAAGAATACACATAAATAAATTTTAATTTATTTAACCTGGGGACTATTTTCCTAACTTACAATGGAGGGATTACCTCAGTGGCCATACACAATGATGATATCCCCAAAGGAGGAACACACATCCCTGATGTGGGTACAATAATATACAATAGTAATATATATCAACATATCTTCTGAAGTTAGAATTACAACAACACTTGGGATTGTTCATGTGAAACTTTTCGTCTTCTTGCGATCTGCTGAATGTTTCTTTTGTCTCTTATTTCTAGAGGAGGAATGGAATGATCCATTTTGTTCTTCAGTGGGACAAATTATGGATCATTCGCTATCATCAAGTAGCATCTTCCTAGAAGTTTTTTTCACCACTCTGTAGGTAGTGGAGCTATGTGAGAGAGTGAAAAATAATCATTCTAATACTGGAACCTCATTTTTCTTCTATCATCTAGATCCCCAGCATTGTTCCCAGTTGCTTCAATGAGATTTTCAACCCATTTAGGCTTTTGATTTGAAATAGGAGCTGGATCTAGATTTGGATCATCTTGAGGAACAATCTCAACATCAAGATCATGTTGATCGTGTTCCTCATATTCCGAAGCTGAAATCTTAGACAACATATCATTATCAGAAAATCGAGATGAAAGAGAGTTTATACCTCCCATTTTGAATGGCTGCTGAGATTGTGTTGGAGTTGAGCATGGATGAAAGTGTGAGAATTAATATGCCTTGGAGAAATGGTTTGCAACACCCTTCGCTATAATATTCCTAGTTGATATGTCTGAGATCTCCACTTCGTCAAGAACAAATATAACTTTCTTTGGTTAGCCACTATGTGTCATATGATAAACATATAACAAAATTTCTGCAAGAGAGGGAACACATAGTACATTATTGAACTCACAATGTTGGATTTTAATAGAACCTCTATGTGATGTTGGGATCTATGAATTATCCCCCATATGAATGTTAGGTCCTCCTGATAGAGTGATAGTGGTGAAGTATTCCATGAAGGAAACCATGTGGTTGGATGCTCCAGAAGCTATCAAATAATCCTTCGACTAAGTGAGGATTTCCTTCAAGGAATGGAACATCTCATGATATTCTATTGGTTTTCCAACATTAGAATTATTTCCTCGTTGTGGAAGGGAAATATTGTTCTGTTCAAGGAGTGTTGACAGTTGATTGAAAATCTTATTCATTCATTGGCTCTCTGGATGAAAGCCTCTCATACAGTAGGGACATCTAGTCTTCTTGGATTTCTTCTTTTTCTTGGAACCCAAGGCTCCATCGGAAGATCTCTGATTCTCCATTGTTCAAATCAGTAGATTTGGGCTCCTTCTCTTTGTGCTTCCCTCTGGCTTGCACATTATTTGAGTCTAACATCAAGAGTGCTTGATTCTTGGAGGTTTGAATCACTCCTATTTGAACCAATTTATCTTGCTCTTGTATTAAGGACTCAACAAAATCATTTAGAGAAGGAATATTCCAATTGGGCATGAAAGCTCTTTTGCAATGGAATGTAGAGACAAAGACTAAGTACTCAGAGTCAATCTTGATCAGTACATACAACACAAGCTGGTCATCTTTCCTCTCTAATCCATATTGTTTTCATTGTAGTACTAGTGACTAGTATTTTGTAAAGAATTGCTGAATATATTCGAAACTGCTAGGTTGTAAAGCTATGATCTCATTCTCCAATATGTTCCCTCGAAGCTCATATTGTTTTCCAAAAAAAAATTTAATCTTTTCCCATGCTTCCTTTGGAGTCCTAAGTCCTTGAATATGGAGCAACAGATCCTATGAGATATGAGTGCACATGAAGCCAAAGGCCTCATCAATCCAATTCAAAAATTTGTTCTTCTCAACATACTGTTGAGGCTCAATTTATCTACCCATTGTCATCCTATACAGACCAAGCTTACGTTGGGATACTTGCATATTGTTTAAATCACTCGGATCACTAAGTTACCAATAATACACATAGAGAATCATATAATCATAACAGAGACAAGAGACAAGATAGTCGGTTGAATAACTATTTATATTACACAAAACACATATGGGTTCATACAAACATCAAACCGAACCAAGTTCGTATATGGCTCAACAGACTATTAGATAGAATTAAAAAATAGTTATGAATAACTACTTGTCGGTTCAGCCAACCAAAACAACCTATGGAGGTTGACCTAATCTCTAATTAGTCGACTAACTAGTCTAGTCAGTTCACTGACTAGCTCCTCCAACATCTCCGCCAGAAAAAAATAAAAATAAATCTTTCTTCATCCTGAAGAAATAGGGGAGGTAACAAAATTTACACTGTTTGAATTAGTTTTTTCCAGCTGCTCTTTCTTCATGGGTTGTGCACACGAATGGATGGTATCTTCTGTACACATACCTACACAATGAATTCTACTATAATGGCTAATTGGTGCTGGAATTTTGTCCAATTGTGGAGGGCATTCTGAATATCAATGGTCAAGGTTGTAATACTTGACAAAATCGACATCTTCTCTTATATTGGAAGGTATGTGATATTGATCATGTCGATCCCCAATAGTTGAGTTTTTTCCTCTACTGTCTCAAGAAATATTTTCATCCGTGGGCAAATTTTGTCGAGTGTATCGAGGCTGGGTAGTTCCTGATTCATCCACTGATGTGCTTGTTTTTCTAGTTTTCCAAGTTTTGTTGTCTCCAATACAATCTGATCTTGTACTGTGCTCCTCATTTCTTCTTCTAGAACTTGTTAGTTTTCTAATGATTTGATGTTTTCACGAGTCTCTCAAACTTGCTGGAATACCTAGCCATAGTAAGTATACCAGTTTCACAATACTTATTCTGTGGTGGTAGACTCCTCTAAATGTTCCTGCAGTACCTTGTGGGCTTCTGAAAATGTTGTGTACTGATGTCTCAGTAACGCAAAAGTCTCTTCTTTTTTCTCATCTTTCTTGACCTGCAATTGTGTTTTAAGGTTTGACACGACACTTTCCAGCAGTTGGTAAGCTCTTTCTAGTGGTTTGTCGGTGTCAGTATCTGTTGTTTTTGGTAAAATTGTTTGTGTTAAATTCCTGCATTTGGTCAGGAATTTGACTTGTTCCTCTTTAAGTTTATCTATTTGTTCCTTTCTACTTTTATTTCTTGTTGCACTTTATTTAGTGAGTGCTCCTAATAGTTGGTCCATTTCTCCATCTCTAAGTGTTTGTGTGTCGACTACAGTAGTCGATTTTAGCTGATGAAGGTGCATAACTGTCACCACCTTTTGCATCTGTTGCTGTTCTTTTTTCTTTTTCTCATTTCTTTTGCTTTTATGTTTAGAGTGATGGACCACCATTGGTCCTGTTGGTGCTGATTCTGGTAGATGTTGCTCTGTTTGGTTCTCTTCAGTTGGCGTATGTTCGATTGACTAAGCTTCTGTTGTTGCAAGGTTAGCTGGCTGAATTTCATGGGTGGGGCTTGTAGCTATTTATGCAATGTGCATCCAGTGGTGGTGAATATGGTGGTTCTGGATTGTGAGAGGACTCTGGCACTGGTGGTGGTGACGGTGATGGAGAATGGTCTAGGGTTAATGGAGTGGTCGAAAGGTTATTTGTTGGCATGGGGTCTTCAACTTTTGGCTATAAATCGATAGTGTTTTTGGATTCTTTAGAGTCCATGAGGTTAGTGATTTCTTGATCTAGTGTCATTTTATCATTTCCCTCAAGAACAAGTGTTCCTTCATCTGCTTCATTAACCGAAGGGTCTGGGATAGTTGGTGTGAATGATGAGATTTTGGTTGCGACAACTGTGGATGTTTTCTCGGGGTTTCGGAGAAATGAGGATCTGATGAGTCCCAAAACTCTTGGATGTGGAGAAACTTGGTCGGTTTGTGGGGTGATACTTCATTGAGCCGAGATCAACTCTGTAATTTTATGAGTGGTGTTTATTTGTTGGGAATTTCGAAATAGATGTGGTAGGTTGTTGATAAATTGCTGAAGTTCAGCATCTTTATCAATTTTTTCTTTAAGGGTTTCAGTGATTATATCTTTATAGGACTTTGGTGATATGGTAGTAGTTGAGTCCGGTGCTATTCTAGTTGGATATTGTCAAGGGGACTCTAGTGTCAAATCAATAGGACTTATCTCAGGAGGGGTAGAAACTCTTACCTTTTTAGGTCTTCCTTGCATCTCTCCTGATTCGATGAACTGTTTGAACTGTGTTTCGAAAGATACTTTGTTCATTGTGGTGTCCTCCAAAATGTTGGAAGCGGTAGCAAGTAATTATTCTTCATCTTTTGATTCCTCTTGGAGGATGAGTTTGCACTTCCCCTTTCCTTGTGCCTGAATCCCTTTATTTTTTCTTGATGTTGATGTCTCCTGAGCTATTCTTTTCATATTCTCCTTTGTCATAGCATACTAAGGTTTTTCAGATTGAGTTTCTTCATTTGTCTGTTATCCTGCCTCCTCCTCTGGCTGTTGAGTCAGGACAATAGTATTCTGTTATGTTGGTACAATGGCTTGTTGTGTAGTCGATACTTTTACAATCTAAAGAGGGTTTTTCTCTTCTCTCAGGCTATCTTTAGAAGTGAAGGTACCAATATGATGGTGAAATTCATAGTCTTCTTCCTTCTCTCGATCGGTCTATGGCTCCACAATAGTTTGGTTAATCCCTTTTGTACTCACTAGTATGGCTATTTTGGTTTTATACTACCTTGATAACTCCGTGAAAATCTCCTCGACTGTTGGATAAAAGTCGAGGGGTTTTTCTTTTGCTTTGGATGCTTGTAAATGCCAAACTACAGTGTGGTCGAGTTCCAGTTGGATAAGTGATGTGGGAGGCATACATCTTCTGACGTTTTGAGGCACCCTCCATCTGGCTATTTGGATTTTTAGATTTTGAAACAAATTTTCTAAGAATAATTTGGCTTCTTCCAGTTCCCATGGATTTCAAGCCATTGAAAACAACTTGAAGCACCACATATGAAATATGGTCGGTTCTAGGAACTGTGGATGTGCGAATGGACACAAATGATACATGGCTATCCATATTATCAGTGACGAAAATCTGATTATTGCACCTGTTTCCTAACATTTTTTGCAAATGGATTTGATCATGTCGGTTACGTCTTGAGCCCAGCAGTAAATTTTCCCTGATTCAGCTATACGGTCAACAAATTCCAACATGTTGAGTTTGAAATCGCATCCTCGTCCTATGACAGTCAGGCCTGTAGACACGATTTTAGCCACCATCTTGGGTGTGGTAGCTTGAATTTGTGCGACAATTAACCCTTTGGAGTTCTTTCCTGCCAGCGTTCTTGTTAGTCTTTCAACCAATCCATGTTTAATACCCATAGGGATGAGATCTCCTTTGTTAGAGAGATCAGTAAGTTTGTAGATGGTTTCACCTAATATTTCCATTGGTTTGTCGAAGTAAAATTTCCCATTGTGGTATTGGCTGATGATGAACTTGGCTATAGTTTATTTTGTCCCATCGAAACTCACCATGAGGGGTGCGTTCATATAGTTCATGATAGTGCTATGGTTTATTTTCAAACCTTCCTTTGTCATTTTTTTCTTCTCATAGGCCCATTATCTCTTCCCAGATTCACACCCACGAAGGTTCCTGTACTTTTGAATTTTTAATATTTTCCAATTATTTCACTAATGGAGTTGTAGAAGATTCCAACTCTTTTGCTTTTGCTATCATGGCTCTGGTTTTCTTAGGAGCCCTCTTGTCAGTTTCTATCTCGGCTTTCTTCATGGGTAATTTTCTCTCAGACGTCTAGTAAATCTGTCGCTCTAGGTCTTCGTAAAGTGGTATGAAATCTTCATCCGATGTAGTATTTATAGGTGGAGTGGATGGCGATCTTGTCGATGGAGTTATTAATGGCAAATTTGATGGTAAAAGAGGCTCTATTCAAGGCTCTTTTAATGCACGCTGGTTTTGGTGCTCCTTATGTTTGTAGTCATGATGGATTGATTGGACCTTTTGATTCTCTTGTTGATGTTGATTATATGGTCGGCATGTGGTATGTCGATGATGGAAATGCCGATTATTGTTGAATTGCATTCTACTACATATTTTTAGATTTCTTGTCATTTTGGTCTTCTTTGATTCTTCTTTTTGTTAGTTTAGGCATTTCTCGTTTTTATAGAATTTGTTAACAGTTATGTAACCATTTCTCTTTTTATTTTTATTATTATTTTTATTATTATTTTTCAGTTTTGATATCGCTTTAGTCGAGCCCTGTGTACCAGTTTCCGAAACACTCTGCTTTGTAATATTCTTAGTCAGACTGATCCATTGGCATTGATTTCCTCAATGATATAGGGTCCCATCCACTCTGTATGTAGTTTATTTGGTTTTCCCTTCACTCGACTGTTATACAACAGTGCAGGATTTGTAACTGATAATTTATTGCTTTTAATGTTTCGGTCGTGCCATGCTTTTTGTTGCTATTTTTTAATTTCTTGGTGTTGTATAGCCATAAGTCGGTCTTCCCCTAGCCTAACTAATTGCATTAGTCGGTCCTTCTTTTCTTCCTTGACATTAATATGTAATATGTCATCTATTACTGGTGTCTGATGTTAGAAGTGTAGGGGGACAACTACTTCTTGGCCATAGACTAGTTGAAATGCTATTTGGTTAGTAGATCGTTTATATGCTATTCGATAAGTCCATAAGACAGTAGGAATTTTTTCATCCCAGTCATCTTTATTAGTGTTACATATTTTTGTTAGGACTTTTGTTAGGGTTTTATTAAATGCTTCTATTGCCCCATTAGACTGAGGGTGATAAGTTGTACTTTGTCTGTGGTCGATCTTGAATTGTTATTTCAATGTCACAATAGTTCTGTTAATAAAATGTGATCCTTGGTCGCTTATTAAATTCAATGGACAACCAAATCTAGTAATTATGTTTTTATATATGAATTTGGCAGCCACTTCACTAGATTAGGTTTAGAGAGGTTCTGCCTCATCCCATTTAGTAACATATTCCACTGCTGTTATGGTATATCATGCACCTTTCCTTCTTGTTGGGACTAGAAATGGTCCAATGAATTCGATAGCCCAAATTTAAAATGTTAGACCTTGGTTTACCAATATTAGAGCCATCTCAGTTCCAGGTAAAGGTCAACCTAAACGTTGACAGTGATCTCATTTACTAACAAACATTAATCGATAATCCTTGTGTAATGTTGGCCACCATAGTCCCGACTGTTGGATCTTTTTGGCTGTCGTGTCCGACTGAAAATGTCCTCCAGTCAGTCCATAGTGCACCTCATACATTATGTTTTATCTTTCATGCTCTAATACACACCGATGGAGTACTTCATCTAAGCCCATTTTATATAGGAATCTGTTAATTAGAGTGTATGGTGCGGCATTTATTGCTAGAATTTGTTTCTTTTTAGTGCTCATACCTTCAAGTGCCTGACCATTCTCTAAAAATTGATCTATTTCTTCTAATTCTACTGGTACAACTTCTATTCAAAATAAATGTGCATCCAGGAGATCATCTTCAACTCCTTTCGGTTCTTCCCCCGTGTCGATTCTCGACAAGTGGTTAGGTCCAACATTTAGCTTCTCTAGTTGAACTACTACTTCGAACTCAAATTCTTGGAACAGTAACAACCAATGACATATCCTTCCATGATGTAAGGGTTTGTTTACCAATTATTTTAAAGCTTGGTGATCTGTGTAGAATTTGAAAGGATTAGCTAGTAGGTAATGTCAATATTTCTCTATTGTAAATAACATTCCTAATTCCTCTCTTTTTGTCGTTGAATATTTTCATTATGCCCTGTTTAGTTTTCAACTACTATACACAATTGTATAGTACATCCCGTCATCTCCAGGTTTTGTTAATATTGCACCTATTATTATTCCTGATGCATTAACGTGGACGTGAAATTTAACTAACCAGTTTGGGAATCTGAGAATGGGTGCTTCAACTAATTTTTTCTTCAACTTGTCAAAGGAAGCATCACATTCCTCAGCCCATTCATATTCGTGGTCTTCTTTGACAATTGTTTGCACTTATGCACTCAACTTCGAGTTTTTCAGAGATAAAGGCCTTATATCTTTGGGTATCTCAACCTGGAGAGATTCTTGCTTCTCTATCCACAAGTATTCCTCCATTGGTGACACTTCTTCATCTTCTACGCCTTCTTCTTGTCGGTCATGACCCAAATTTGGAGGATTTATTTCATATGCTGTCACCCTAGTATTTATTCTTCTCTGCAGTGCAATGGCCTGCTCTTTGCGTTCGTCCCTTCTCTTCTACCTCTTATCTCTCTCGATTTTCTGCAAATCCAGAGTGCTCTTGTGTGTCCCAGTCTGAATTGTTTCTTTCTTGTCCCAAATTTTCATTGTCGGTGGTTCCTTCTATACTTGACTAGAATTCTTCTACTCTACCCTGACTCATGACCAGCTACCCCCCCATAGCCTACCCAACGCTTTAGAAATCCCAGATATTTTTGTATATTTGTTCAATAAGTACTCCCACTCCCTTTCGGTAATAAACTTTTCCCATGATTTTTTCTTCTATTCCTCTTTTGTATCCGATGGCGGTTCGATCAGTGATGGACAAGGTTTGAAAATATTCCCTACTCCTCTATCAATTAGGAATCTAAACAAAAGGGTTGGTAATGAGCAAAGGAATTGCTCAGTGAAATCGTTCTAGAATCTCACTTCGATACTCTTGACAGAGAATCTCTCTTCCACCGCGCGATCTCTGCAGAATTCATCTGTAATTTTTTCAAACCAATCCAATAGGTTCGTTTGTCCTCCCCTTATCAGTTTCTAGAGCAACTCTTGTTCCTTAGTGTCTACCAGATTTTTCATCCAGTAAATTTTTCATAAATTAAGGTACCGATTCTACAAACTTTTCATGTGTTTCAGTGAATAATTTCTCTTTCGCCTGAGAAATAGTCAACTTGTTTCTTCTAGCATAGTTCTCCAAATAGTTTGTGATCTTACGCTCCCACCAGTATATAATCTCTTTCTCTAAGATAATTTGCTAATGGTCATTTCATTTGTACATGTACTACCGACAATGGAACCAATGTTGTAATCACTCATATCACTAAGTTACTAATAATAGACATAGAGAATCATATAATCATAATAGAGACAAGATAGTAGGTTGAATAATAGTTTATATTACACAAAACACATATGGGTTCAAACAAACATCAAATCGAACGAAGTTCTTATCTCGTTCAACAGCCTATTATATAGGATTACAAAATAGTTATGAATAACTACTTGTGGGTTCAGCCAACTGACACGACCTATGGAGGCTAACCTAATCTCTAATTAGTTGTCTAACTAGTCTAGTCGGTTCACTGACTAGCTCCTCCAACACATATCTTCCCTCCAATCAGATTAGTTGAAGGGTGTAAGGATTCAAGGTATGAGAGCTTAAGAATCTATCTATTTGTATGTTGAAACAGTCATTTCCTCAAGAATCTATGTAGGTACCTACAAATATCACTTCAAAAACCAAATAAATTTGCAATCATGTCAATTTCAAGCCTTTCCACATCAACATGTACACTTTCTCAAAGTCTGTCACACCTGGATAGATTTCTCTGAACATAATTCAGATGGATCATGGCTATCATTCAAGGATTTATGTGGAAACTCAGTTGCTTTTGGTGTACAATGGAGATCAGACAATAATTGTTTCTAGATTGAACAAGGCACTGATAAAATGTTAAATTATTTAACCATTGATCTACAGGAAAATGAGAGCAATTGAAAGGTAGAATTGCATAGAGGAATATCAAGAACAATATACACTGAACAAGACAAATTTGAGACAAATATAATAAGAATTGATCAGTTAATTCCAACATTAATATTCATTAATTTCAGCAGTATACAACAGTGTTACAAAAAGCAGAATTTGAATCATGTGGATAATATTTGAATATACCAACTAAACCTGATTGACTGGATAATAGAGAGTGTTTAAATCACTACATGGGAGCCACTAGTCTAACTCTTGATGTTTGAATTAGTCTGACAATCAGTTAAACTAATGAGGTAGGTGAAAAATGCACCAGTTCCCCATGCATCCATGAAAACCCGTTGCTAGACTAACTCAGAGTGATCACAACCAATTGATGGAGGTTGTTGGTGGCAGTCAGAGTGGATCCTATATTGTAGGAATTGGTATTAGAGGCCCTTAAACTCATGCATGAAAATGAAGCAAATGGTAGTGAACCTATATATGTGTTCCCCACACTCTAGTACAGTAATAATGTCTCCCTATGCTAGACAAGATGATGAAATAGACTATATATAGACAAGGGCGAATTATATAATCCTAAAACAATGAGTATTTTTTTATTGACATATGAATTCCCTTTCCATGGGGTTTTGTGATACACATGATAGGACAATACCGCCAAAATCACATGCTAATTCTATATCCACTAATGTTAAGTCAAGATCCTCACATACACTCTTATTTTTTCCACCTTGATGTTTACCTAGTTCTACTATTGTGGTGGTAGCAACAGTTGCCCCTGTGTTTCTATTACAACATTGTAAACCATCATTAGCTGGATTTAGTAGTAATGCAACATAGTCAGGCGAACAATCAACATGTGTTGTACTTGTCAAACTGAATGTTCTAAAGAATCCCAACACAACTAGAAAAAACTCAACAACCAATGTAGGTGTAGATGATTTATCTTCCATAAGCACTTATCGAAGATATACTAGGAAAAATAGCCCTCAAAAGATGTTTACCAGAATTAATCCACTTCCAAAATGTGGATTTTAAAAAATAATTGGAAGGGATTATAATATATCATTATCAAATTCAGCACTGGTAGGCAATTCAGATATTGAGGGAACTGTAGAAATTGAGATATTTGATTGTATTTCAGTATCTTATGAAATTATAGATAGAGTGATTTATAATGATTCCCTTCAAAATATTCATGATTATTATCTCAAATTTAACACCTTATTATGAAATGAAAAATGTAATAGGTTTGACTCTCATATTCTCAATACCAAGCTTTCTTTTAACACACAAACCTCCTACTTGAACTCATCACATATTGAAACTTCAATGGTCACATCAATGAAAATTTGTTTGCATCATGAATTCAGAAGATCCATTTCATCCAAAAGAGTTGCAAGAACATTTAGGATCATACATTAAAATAACCTCAGAAACAAGGAGAAAAGAAAAACATGAACTTCCATTTGAGGATAATAAAAGACATTTAGTTTCACAGGCATCAACTATTGTAACTATGGTGTGCAGTGCAGATGGTGTTGTCATGATAACATGTGATCCTCACTCTATTTACTTGACTGGTAAATATATAAACACAACATATCATATCAAGGCTTCAAATTCTTATATTCCCAATATCAATACTTATAAACTTGAATGGTTGATGACATAACTACTATTTTTTCTTCCTCATGCATAATATCTGCTACCTTTTCTACATCTCCTTGTAGATAATCTAGCATGGATAAGGATAGAATCTCAATAGTAAGTTTGTAATCGAGTGAGAAGGTGTATGAATTTCATTTTAGAATAGAAAAATCAAATTGCTTGGAAAATATTCAACACTACGAATCCAACACTATGAATAATATCAATACAGATGTTGGGAAGAGCAATATTATTTCAAATATTCTCTTCATCAATTTCGACATTTGGGAAGTCAATTTAATATATTTCCTCCACAATTTATCCAAATTATTTCTTAGTGAGAAAGATATGAAGGCTAGTTTTCCAAAAGACACATCAGGTTCATGGAAATTCTAGAATAGTGGGTAGTATAGGTTATCATTTGCTAGAGAAAATGAATCTAAAAACTAATCAAGTAAGTTATCTAGATCCTTGACATCTAACGTACAATTGCATAGTACATGGTCGAAAGGAAGAGAGTATTTAGAAGGCATAAATGACTACGATGGATTGAATCCATCAATAAATGATGCAAACACTTGTAATCAGAATGAACTTCAAATTACCAATATATATACATCTATGTCCTCTTCTGAATTCACATGTCAGTTGATAAAAAAAAAATATTTGCAGTGCTATTATTATCACTTCATGTTTATGTTTATATTTCTTGCATTTCTTGTGTAAATTAAGGGTTTAAATTCTTTTTTCTCATGTTAAACCTATCTACCTTCCTGGAAAGTAAAATTTATTTTATTATGTGATTTGAGTTAGAAATTTTATGTGTGATGTTCCTATTCTTTATAACTGAGTTATATAGGATGGTACAAAAGCCATTCATTTCTTTGCTATGAAATGTGTATATTTAAGTATTTGCATACAATTTCGTTGAAAGACCTGAAGTAACATCTAACATTACCAAACTTGGAGATTATGAACTACATGACATTGTGCAACTTGAGTAAGTTGTCAAATACAATTATATTATATTGCAGATTTAAAGAGCTATTTCTAGGTTGCGTGTTCTTAGTTTCTTGATGTGGTGATATTAAATGAGTATTTTTTTGATATACAACTTTCATACATGTAATCTTATGTATTGAGAGTGATATTTTTCAAGTAATTATATAGCAATAGGAAACACATTTTTTCCTGATATTGTGAAGGAATCTTGAAAAACATTTCCATTATCATTTTAAAAATTTTCCTCGTTCTCTCTTCTAAGATATTAAGGAGCGATACCTCCTACTAATTTTCATCACTCTATTTCATTCTATCATTCCATCAACATAGATTCTTTTTTATTTGATACAAAAGAATATATGTTTAAGCAACATCCATCAACTCTTATATTAGGTTAGTGATATTGATATCCAAAAAATTTCTTTCTGGTTTTGTTTTTTTTTTCACTTTGTAGGCCATGGTTTATTATTGATAAGAGTGGGGGTGATAAAATTATGTTCCAGTATTCAAGTTCATTTATTAATTCATTATGATTCCCAATTTTTGAGGGTGGGATCTCAACGGTGCCCATAGACTAGTCCATGGTCTTTGACAAAGTCAAAGAGAATAAAAACAAAAAAAAGAGTGAAGAGGAGTTGCTTTAAAAAATTGGAGATCTCGACGTTTTGATCCCTACTCTGGGATCATCATCAGGAGACAATTAGAAGTGTGATCGAAATTGTCTAGGACACACATAATGTAAAAATGATGATAATAATATCATTTCACACAAGATTATGACACTAGAGATCCTAATATTATTGTAAATATATATTATGTATGAATTTGTGATGAATTTTCATTGTTTTGTTGTTATTACAGTGAGATGATGTGTCTTTCTCTTTTCCTGCTACTGAAGAGGAGGTGGCTAGATACATACTTTAATTCTTGATCATGCATAAATGCTTGTTACATATTAATAATGTTGTAGAAATGGCTATGATTTTTGAGGTTGGAAGATGGATGGGGATGGGATGCTCTTGAGTACACTACAAATGTAATTTGATGTTAGGAAATGGGACACTACCAGAAGAAAGAAAATATTAGTGCACTTTTCATTGAAATTATAGTTTTTACTTTGTATTATAATATTGGGGTTTTTATGGTTGGGTATTCAACATGAGCATATGATTACAAAAAATTAGGATTTTTATTGTTGGCATTCAACATGAGTATATGATTAAAACATTTACCGGATCCATAATTTAATATCCTAATGTAATCTCTTTCATATCATTCCATGAAACAACTAGACCTAATATTTTATTATCTTAAAGAACTATACATTATATTGGCTAGGTATAAGAACTATGTATTTGTATAACACTTTATTAACATCTTAATCCATTTGATTTTAATCATAATTCAATCTAGGTATAGATATTTGTAATATACATCTAGACTAGTAAGGATTATATATAGATATATATTGAACTAGAATAAATTTGTAAGCACATTCCCTATCTAAGGGGCATGTCGATTTAACCCTTGGTGACTGGTCAATTCATATTCACGTATAGCACTACATGGAATTGTAATATTCTATTAATAAACTATTTATATATATTAATTATTACTATCGTATATGTATTTCTATTTATTGTCTTTCTTATTTTGAATATTTTCTAGGAAACAAACCTTGGTCATTTCACATGGTTGTGTCTCTCTATGTACCACTATTATCCTATAAAAGGAGTAGAGACCTATCAATACACTAGAATCCTTGAGGCATAATTCAAAGGGAACCAAATCTCAGATTTAGAAGTCATGTCTAATGGAAAATTAATTTGAAAACAAAATAAATAATATAAAACTGAACACTTCTATTAACTTAAAAAGTTAGTTTAATAAAGAACAATAGACTTCTTTTATAGACAAATCAAAATTGGGGAGAATTTGATTGTGTCATCCCTTTATTTTTATAATAAGTAAAATATTAAATAAATTATTATTATGTAGCACAACTATCAACCAATTTCTCCCACCCTTGGATTTTGTATCATGTGACTTCAAATTCATTTCCAAGGAATTAAGGGAACATTCGTAACATGTGGTATTCTTTATCCCTAAAAATAAAATAAAAAACAAGATATATAAAACTTAGGATGCAATAAACCAGAATTTATAGAGAAGAACAAGAAACTTTAGACAATAGAAATATAAATATGGCAAGAAATAAGCTTTATATTATGAGAATAATTTTGAGAAGCAATTTTCACATACCTCTTTAGGTGGGGAGATGTTTGAATTGAGTAGAGTTCTTTTACTATAACTATCAGAAAAAATATTCAAATCCTTGTAGCTCCTTAATAGGCTTCCCATATCCAAAAATCCTAACTATTTGACATGGTCAAATAATTAAAAAGTACCAACCTCCTACTGGGTCCTAATTAGTAAGGAAATAATTTTTATATTGATTTTCAACACTAACTAAATCGTCCTTTTTCAAAGAGATGTCCTTAAACATTGTATGAAGAACTCTTAAATTAAGGAAGGTTAGGGTGGGACCTAACATTCCCTATCCCTTCAAAATAATGTTGTACTCTACACTCGAGGAATGTAAATTTCTATAAAATGTGTTCTAGTTCAAATGTGCCTTCTTTTGTCATCATATATTTCCACTCCACTAAAATTTATTTGAGTGTGTGCTTGCACAATTGTATTTCCATCAAGCATGGACGAGGTGAATCTTAGAGTGGTATGGAAATCAAGCTTGTAGGATACATTTACAACATGTTTGAGGATGGTGTAGGGCCTATAGAGCTTCTTAATAATGAGTATCTAGTGAATATGGAACTTGGGGGATACTTGTTTATAAGGTTGGAGTCAAAGAAAATTGATCCCTTACACAAAGAATCACTCAAAGTGATCTAGATCTACCTATTGTTTAATTTTTCTTTCATCCATAAACATATTGTATTTAATGGTGTAGAGAATATTTGCTCTGGTGAAAAATGTGTTGTCTACTACTTGAACCCTGGAGCCACTTCATAGATAGGAAATCATTGATAAGATATTTCGATCATACATTGCTCATATGGTGTCATCTTGGTTGAGACATGATACGTTGTATTACACCGCTATTGATTTAATGGGATCCATTGGGCATAGTTTGTGGGATTTTCAATGAAAAGTATCCCATGTTTCCAATAATTTATCGAATTATTCCATTTGAGGGTGATATTGTGTGTTTATATTAAACTAAGCTCCCCAAATAAAATAAAATAAAAACTATTTCCAAAATCGGTCATAAAAGTGGGGTCATGATTATATTCAATAGGAGTGGGCATGCCATATAGATTAAATAATTGATCCATGAAGAGTTATGCCATTGGTGTTAGTGTAAAAGTTGTTGGTATGGCACAGAATTATGTATATTTAGTTAACCAATTGACTACCACCATAATGATTGTTTTATTTCCTATCTTAAGAAGACCTATAATGAAATTCTTTGATATGTCTATCCATATATGTTTGGGAATGGGATGTCGATACAAAGTGTTGAATATGAATTGTCATTGATATCAAATGATCAATGATTGAAAATGAATTGTCGTTGATGTCAAATGATCAAATGTTGAACTTATATTTGACATATGTTGTAATTGATAAAATGATTCTAAAAGAGTGTGGAGAATTCCTCACAGAAATCCATTTTAAAGAAATACATATTGAAAAATATGGAATTTTAGAAAGAGAAAATATCGCACCTTAAAACTGGTCATATGTGCACATACAATAGTATAGAAAGAAGAATATTGAGAATGGTAGATATGCAAAAATATTTTTTGCGTGGAAATTATGAAAGAAGAGCATGAAATCTAAACTTATGTGTAAAAGTCCCAAAAATAAAATGACATGTGGCATGGGAACTTGTGAGAAAAAGTCCCACAAGAAAGTTGGCATATGTGTGAAAACCCCACAAAGTTGGATTGTGATAAGTAGCATGCTGACGCAAAACATAACTTTAATAAAACACAAACAAGTGGGTGATTTATTCAAGGATAAGTGCCTTCAACAATGTGCACATATATCTTGAGCCATGAAGACTATAAATAAGTGAGAGATAGTTTTGTTGAAGTATGCTTGTAGAATGACGACTTGAAGATATTACTGTAACATACCCATACAACCTATGAAATGCATATATAAAAAAATTTGCAAATAAAATTTCTTTCACATAAATTTTGGCTACAACCTTTCATAACCATTCATCCTTAAGAAAAAATATAAACAACGTTAATTTCCGCAAGTAAATCTACTTCTGCAACTAGAAAAGTTGTTTCTGCACTGAAACTGACTTTTTCGACTTTCGCTTTCCGCATTCCTCCCTTCCACTATGGAATTAACTCATGATGGGATCATCCATCTGCACTTCTTCTTTCCACCTTCTTTCTTTCCACCTTTCACTACGAACTGCAGAACTTAGAGAACTTAACACTCTACAAAATTGTTCATCCACACTTCCAACTTCCACCTTTCTTCCTTTCACTATGGATTGTGGAACTCAGAAAACTTAACACGCGATGAAATTGTTCCTCCACAATTCCAACTTACACCTTTCTCCTTTTGACCTTTCACTACAGAAATCAGAACTCTAAAACTTAATACGCGATGGAATCGTTCATCCATTCTTCCGCCTTCCACCTTTCACCTTTTCTCCTTTCACTGTGGGAAAAGGAACTCAGAAACTTAACACGCGACATAATCATTCATCCATACTTTCACCTTTCGCCTTCCGCCTTTTTGCCTTTCACTGTGAAAATCGAAACTCAAAAACTAAATACGGAATGTCATGCATAAGGGGTTTGTGCAACACATTTAAATTAAATCGTTTTTATATTTGCAATATCAGGCATGCATATCAGTGATAAGATGCTAAATACAACAAATACATATTCACACAAGCAACTTCTTCTAACTCCATAGGTATCCTGCTTTGACCTTATACAATAATGGCACCCCCCCAAGACCTGCCTCAAGGGAAAACCTTTATCATCCCAATTGGTGTTTTGTTTCTTGCAGGCCACCATACATGGTTTTTTGCAATGTATCTCCTAACATGGTTCCTACATCAAACCATTAGTGCTTAGTTAATCAAATCAAAATATGAATTTACAATTATGTTTCCTACATAATTAGATTTTTGCAATCCTGAGGCCATCCTCATATTGTTTGGCTATGGTAAGTGGCAGTACTTATCCCCTATCATTTACAGTTTCTTCCAACCTGGAAAACCACATATAAAATGTCATCTTAATGCAATTCTAGATTAGTCAAATAATCAATATCAAAATATCAAAATTCCAAATCTGGGATTTAGAAATCTATTTTGTTTAGTTTTCACCGCCATGAGGTCCTTCTCAGATGTTTTGTCCCTCGAACATGGTTGATTCTTGTCTTTATTTTTTATTGGGAATAACCGTACTTCCCTATCTTTAGTAAATTCTACCTAAATTTGTAACTTCCAAACATCCAAGCAATTTTGTGGGCCTCTATGTATACAATCCTTTCATCGCAGGATTTGCACTAATATTTGAAGTGATCTTCAAAATTACAATGCTAAGTAATTCAAACCATATCAATTAATACCATTTATAGGACACTACATGGTTATCTTATATGCATCATTAAAATAACCATACATTTTCACCTTATTCATGTAAATGAAACAACCTTCAATACCCAAGATTAAGCAATCTTGTTCATCATGCCTTCATACTAGAACATCGCACAGTCATGCGCCTTTCACCCCATACCGTTGTTTACATTTCTATAAACTAAACATTCTCTGTTCATCCTTCTTTCTCACTACTTCATGTAGCTTAATGGTTTTATTTCAGCGAAAGGACACTCTGATCTTGATGCCCAACTTCCCTGTATACATTCTTTCTTGTGATTGATGATCAATTTAGTCAGGTTCTATATTTTGGTATAACCTCTAAATCTAAACAACTCGACCATTATTCCTTTAGCTCTTGATGAAGAGTGGACTTCAAATAGGAGGTGAGTTGGATTTCATAAAAATTCCGCGTCTGAACGAGACTATTAACCAGCTCTCTAGTTGAATTAGTAGAATTGTTAAGGACCATTAGATATTGATCCACCCAAATTGACAGTGGACTTCAATTACTATGGATCAGATTATATTAAAATTCCCCACCCATTCCGTTTTGTGAAGACCACGCAAATTTAACCAGCAGAATCATTGATAACCATAGATATTCTTCAATGATCAACCTCATCCATTGATATTGATGTCCTTCACATCAGTTAATTTCCAATTCCATATCCCGACTCACCTTTTAAATTGTGGAAATTGAACCCAAGAGATAGAACAATTACACTCACAAAATTACTAATCAAACATGCAAAATTCACACCAAAGGAGACTGAAATTGGAGCATAACACTAATCTGTATTGAGTAAGTGTACAATAGACAACATTATGAAGTAATAGGCTACTGCAATATATAATTACATGAGAGAATCAAATGCATAAATATGCCATTCGAAATAGTCAAAAAGCAGGCTTACCAAATCTAATCAAATCCACCATAGGTACATAAAGCAGTTTCCAAATCTAGGTATATGCTCACGAATTGGCTAAGTCAAGTGGGAAATATAAAGAGGGATGGAAAGAAAACTCATACATGCATTTATTTGGAGAAAAGGAGGGAGAATGATGTGGGAAAAAAACAAGGCAACTACACCTAGTCTAGCTTTTCCTTTTGCCTTAATTTAGAAATAAAACAAGGAAGCTTTTCAGAAAAAACAGATATGCACTTTGGAGGATCTGGAATAAATTAGACATGCTAAATTGAGTTTCTAGGATGTTTTCCAAGCACTCCATGACTCAGTCTTAGCATGTGTTGACTTCTAGGATGTGTAGAACGAAACTAGCATAGAATGGAATCTAGGAAACTAGGTAATAAGACAAAAATAATTAAATTAATGTTTAATGTAGGTAATTATGGGTTGATTATTCTAACACCCCCCCTTAATCCTGAATTTATGAGTAAATATTAGAAAAATATAGGTCCTAGTAACAAGGCTTAGTCACCCTTTACATACTGCTTGTCCATACAACCAAGGAAAGAGGCAAAAACCCAGTGGGAAAATCCTCCCTTAAACATGGACAGGAAAAACAAAATTTTGGAAATCTTGTCATCAATCATGCTTCACAGCATGATCAGCAATCCCCAGCAGTGATTTCATATTGCTGAATGTCTTCTCACAAAAAAATTTGGTGAAGATGTCTGCTACTTGTTCTGAAGATGCATAGAAGAGTAGATCAATGGTACCATCATGCACAACCTGTCTGATGTAGTGCATATGGATCTCAATGTGCTTGGTTCACTATCTCTGAACTGGATCATTGCATATTCGAATGGTGCTTTGATTATCACAGTAGATAATAGTTTAAAACTCTGATTCGAAGCCACATTCTCCAAGTATCCCTTGCAACCACAAACATTGAGTTGTTGCATTTACAACTCCTCTATATGCTGCTTCTATAGATGAGAGTGCTATGGCACTCTATTCTTGCTTGACCAGCTGATTGGTCCTTCTGCAAGCATAAACACATATCCTGATGTATACTTTTGATCTGTGTTGTCACCTTCCCAATCACTATCAGTAAACCCAATCAAATCAAGATCATATTTTGTTTTGTAGAAGATCTCATGAGTTCTTGTTCCTTGAAGAAAGTTTAGGATCCTTTTGGTTTCTCTCCAATGGATCTTGTTATCTGCCTAAATGGCACCTCTCCGTCCGAGTGCTGAAATTCCTCATGTTGGTACACAAAAGGACATCTATGGATTGAGGTTTTCCCAGGGTACTATAGATTAGCTTGCTGCACAATACATTTTTCCCCTATCCAGCTGGTTACTTTGACATTTTACTATGTTGACTTGCATTCGCGATTTTCCTTTTATGAAACTCGCGATTCATTCGCGAGTGTCTCTTATAGCAATTCATGTATGTTTGTATTCGCGAGTTGCTCTTGTAGCAAGTTGCGAATCATTCATGGGTTGTCCTTCTATACACCCGCGAATATGTCCCTGCATAGTTAAAAATAATAACACACGCTAGCTTGAGATTAGTTAAGAATTTTTTCCTTAATGCTCTTAACTGTCTCAACCTCCTCAACTTGCGAAAATGCCTTATTTCCTCCATATAAATACAGGCCTTGGGGAGGGTGTTTGATAGACAGACTTGGAGAGCAAAGTTATGCTGGTGGATTGTATACAGAAGTCTTTGGAGCAGTGGAACTCAGAATCCTTTGGTTGCAGAGGAGTCCTTGTCTCAGACGTTGGGTTGTAATCTGAACTCTTTCCATTATTGATAATAAAGAGAATCCTTCTACTATATGTGTTTCATGTATCTTGGTTTGATAAATGTTTATGCCTCTTATATGTGATTTATCTAACCTGTTTATATATATATGAATCATCTTGTATCTGGAAGAGTGTTTCTTGATAGGTGAAAGAGGAGCAATCTTGAAGACTTCGGAAGTGGAACAGAGAGGAAGAGGATAGCAAGGATTGACCTTCGTTTAACAAGTAAGTCCTTCTAACCCTCCTATTTCCTATTCTGCACTTTAGAAGTCAATTGTCTGCAAGTTAATTGAGTATGCTGGTAACCCCATACCTATGGTTATTTGGTGTATATTCCTTTACAACAGAACTGGCGACTCCACTGGGGATGACTAGACTGCTGTAGGTTTTTCTGTATCCTAACCAGTCTTTGCTTGGGAGTTTGTCTATGATCTTTTGTCCTGGTTTATACTTGCTTTAGTATTCGAAAGTCTTGTTATTTTTCTTGTTTTTGAGAAAAATTCTCTACCCATTCGTGAGTTGTCCTTCTAGACAGTCGCGAATGCATGTTCACATTCGCGGGTTGCTATACTGGAAAGTCGTGAGTCATTCACGGGTTGCTCTTATAGACAGTCGCGAATACTCTTGGAAGTAGGGATTTTCAAGTTAAAGTTTCCTTGTTCTTTGCTTTGGGTAATCCCTGTTTCTGAGTGGATTTTCTTATGAATGTTGTGTGGCTTGTTTGAAGGCCTCTGTTGATCACATTTTGTGCTTTTTCGAAATCCCTTGAGTCTTTTTGCTTGGATTATTTACTGCTTGCATGCTGAAGTGGTTGGCCTGTTTGGGTTGTGGGCTAATGTGTCTTTGCCCAAATCTATGATCAGGGCTTTGGACTCTGTTTTTCCAGTCTGTCTTCTAACAATGGCTGGTTGTCATTTTCCTTTATAAGTCTACAATGATTTTTGTCATTGTGTGCACCCAAGATAGGGTTCCTAGCCTTCCTTGTTGGTTGTCTTTTGTTTCAGTCAGCTTGTTTGATTTAGTCTGTTGCTTTTAGACAGTTTATTTGATTCAAGTTTGCTCAAGTACAGTGCATTGTATTTTTTCTTTTGCTTTTATAAAAGAAAATTAAAAAGAACCTTTACTTGTTTGTGCTACCTGCCCCCCCCACCCTCCCCCCACCTCCTTCTTTGGCTTGACCTTGTTGGACAAGGTACTGAGTAGCCTTTGTTTGTAAGTTCAGATTGATACTTGGGACTTCTTGACCTTTGTTTATGTCAATATTTTTTCTCAGTCTTTTCATTCCAAAGTTGTTGGCTTGTTTATCTTTGTGAGCCTTCTTTTCAAGAGAGGTCGATATCTAACTTTAGGGAAACCTAGGGTTTGTTTGTGGGGTGTAGAGTAGTTTTCTATTTGCTTTGCTTTTAGTACTTGCTTGCATTAGTTGATAGGCTGATTTTTCTTTTGCATTTATAAAAGAAAAAGACAAAAACACATGTTTGCTTTATATGCATGTAGATTAGGTTTCTAGTCTAGATTGCATGGCATATCATTGTTTTTGAAAAATATAAAAAGAATTTGTTCTTTTGTGGCTTTCAAGTTTTATCAAAGAAAAATAAAGAGAATAGTTTTTGCTTTCATCATTTCATATCTCTTTGCTTAGTCATTTTGTTTCAACTTTTGAGTCAAAACACCACATAAGTTTCATGCCATTTACCCTCTGACTAAAAACAGCCCTTAAAATAAACGATATAATTTAAAAATTACTAGTAAGTTTTATTTTATAGGGTCATACACCAACTAGCTTAGGCTAGATTTGTGGGATAGGGAGTTTCAACTCCCCACAAGTGTTAAAATTTCAGATGTAGTTGGCCAATCACTAGGTAAATCCTTGACTTTATCGACTGTATCTAGGAAGCTCCTCTCAAACGAGAGTTAAGCACGAGGCCGCATGGAGGCTTGGACAGAGCAGATAACCCTCTGAATCCTTGTCAAAATGTAACTCAGGACTTTTACGCATATGGGGATTCTGTCTTAGACAGAGTTTCGGGATCAGCTACCCTGCCCATGCGTACGAGTCCGGCTTGCGACTATCCCCCCAGAATGTTGGTATATCCAAGGTAGCCTTTAGTCTCTTGACATCGAGGGTTCATACACAGGTACACCGGAAGGTTATTTCTGGTTGACTTTGGACGGACTTGGAAGGTAACCCCGGTAGAAAGAGTGGGAGGGCGGTGGGTGATTCCTTCGCTTGTGCCTAAGAACATCTATAGGGACGCCAAGTAACTGTCTATCAGCTTTCTTCTGGAAAGTATATCTTATACCTGTTTGTCTGTTTGGCTTTAGAAATTTTTTAGTGAGTGCTATGTGGTTTGTCTGTACTTAGTGTGCCTTTAGGTGTATGCTTTGTAATTTTGGTTGCCTATCAACCTCAGACTTTGTCTCTTGTTTTGAATCTATGGCTAACCCCCCTTTGGTCACCAACCAAGAGATCCCTATGCTGGGAACTCCTTGTACTATTCCTCTCACGGGAAATGTTGGTGTTCCCTTGATGGCCACCTTGAATCTACCTGGATTCACCCTAGGGCTACCGGTGTGGTTTTTTTCCACTCCAACTGTCCTGAATGCTCCTGATGCTTCTCAAGTAAGCTCCTTATATCAAGGGCATCAAAACATTGCTTCCCCTTCACCTGTAGTTGATTCTCCTTCTCCTTCTACCTCATGCGGTGAAAGTACTGATACTAGTAACCGGCAGTCTAAAAGGAGTAAAAGAAGGAGGAATAGGAAGAAGGCACATAAGCAAGGGGGCACCCATTCAACCTCTGCAAGTCAAGTTGAACCTCACCACCTAGCCTCTGCAGTTCATGCTGGGGGCACCCATCCAACCTCTACAGGTCATGTTGGATCTAAGCACTCAACCTCTGCAAGTCAAGTTGACCTTCACCATCTAGCATCTGTTGATCATGATGGTGGGATCCTTCCAACCTTTCTAGGTCATGTCGGATCCAGTCACTCAGCCTCTGCAGTGCATGCTGATGGCACCCGTTCAACCTCTAGTTTTCAAGTTGAACCTCCCCATCCAACCTCTTTTGTTCATGTTGGATCCATCCACCCAGCCTCTATTGTTCATGCTGGGGGCACACACTCAACTACTGAAAAGCTTGTTGATCCTACCCATTCAACTTCTGTTGTTCATGTTGGTGGTGCTCATCCAACCTTTGCAAGTCATGTTGGACCCAGTCTCTCAGCCTCTGCAGGTCATGCTGGGGGCAGTCTCTTAGCCGTTGTGCTTCATGCTGAAGACAATCCGTCAACCACTGCGAGTCATGTTGACACTGTTGAAAAGACTCCTCGTTCAAAACACAAGCCCAAGTTTCCTTGTAAGCTTTGTGAGGGAGACCACCTTACTTATAAATTCCCTTCTATCATGGAGGTGCGAAGAGTTTGGTTTAATGGTCATCCCGTTTTTGAACATTCTGAAGTCTCTCAACAAATAGACTCTCTTAGTCAGGTTGGACCCAGTCACCCAGCCTCTGTTGTTCATGCTGGGGGAAAACTCTTAGCCTCTGTAGGTCATGCTGAGAGAAAACAATCATCCACTGCTAGTCATGTTGACACCGTTGAGAAAAATGGTCGTTCAAAGTGCAAACTTAAGTTCCCTTGTATGTTATGCGAGGGAGATCATCTTAATCACCTATGCCCTGCTATCCCAGAGGTGCGAAGAGTGTGGTCCAAGACTCAAGATTTTCCTTCTCCTAAAAAACCTATAGTTTCTCAACAACCTACTCAACCTTTGGTTGATCAAGTGGTTGAACCAATCTCAGATTTGGTCGATCCCACTCTTCTTTCAAAGAGTGATCCTAATGTGATTGAACCAATGGCATCTTTGGTCAATCCCACTCTCCCTTCCAAGAGTGACTTTCACGAAGCGGTTGAATCGATTCCAATATCGATCAACCCCACTCTTCCTTTGGAGAGTGAAGTGTCTACTAGTCACATTTTCTTCACTACTAGTTCAGAACTTACTGAGCAAGGGGTCACTGAAATTGCTTTGGATAAACCCCCACCAAGCTCTCGGATTGCTTCCTTTGATTGGGATAGCCTAGTTGAGCCGTGCCTTCCTTCCGCTGCACCTTTCTAGATAAAGATCAAATTTGAGCCTTACACGATTGCTCGTTGTATTGTTGATGAAGGAGCCTCAGTTAGTATTTTGTCTGCTCGTGCTTGGCGAGGCATGGGATCTCCCAGCCTTGTGTCGATTGCTAGTCAGTTACTGGAATTTGATAGAAGAACTTGTATAGCCTTGGGAATTCTCGCTCAAACACCTGTTACTTTGGGTGGGAAGACCGTCTTAGCTGACTTCATGGTGATAGAAGACCCCTTGGACATGATTATGTCTATGCCATGCAAGCTGTGGTGTCAACATTCTTTCGTGTGTTGTAATTTAATCATGGCGAAGAAATTGTCACTATCGATTAGTTGGATTTTATTGATCCGTCTCCTGACCCAAATAGAGACCAATTCTTTCCTTTATTGATTCCCAGTGTTTCTATAGACACTACCCCACCACAGGTGAACTATGTGGCCTCTTGTCCTTTATGTTCAATTGCTACTGAGAAGCAGCCTCTGTTTTCATGCTTACCTTCTCAGGACTTGGTCCTAGCCATTGAACAGGTGAGTCATCCTATACAGACTGTAGAGCCTTCTCTCCACTCTGTTGATCCATTTGAAAGTTTAGACATGTGTCCTATCTCGGATGATCTCCTTCCTTCGGATGAAGTCTTCCTAGAGTCTTTGATACAGTCTGACCTTCTTTTGGATGTTGGTTCAGTTGTGACTAATTCTAACCCTGATTTGCCTAGTAGACCTGACCTTTCTTCTTGTGTTGGTCTTTTTGAGTCTTTTCACTCTTCCTTCGAAAAGCAAGTCAGTGATCCTGATGAGTTTGATTTTTCTTGAATTTTTCAACTCCTGTGATGCTGCGTTTGTTCCTGCAGACTCTATCTCCCTTGTTGATTTTTTCTCTCCTTTTGAGATCGATCTTATTGATTATAAACCCTTGAGCCTTTGTGCTATAGAATCTTCTTCGGTTGATTCTGCCTTGACTTTCCCTTTTATAGAAGATAGCAAAGTCACATGTGTTTCTACCAAAGTGACCCGCATCGGATTGTTTCTTCTGAATATGATTCTGATGTTGTTGTTTCTTGGAGACAGGATTTGTAGTTGGGTTCACAACTGTTTACTGGCCTCACCTTGTTGTTCAAGCTGTAATTGCATTTGCATGTACCCTGCTCGCGCTTATGAGCCTGATGCCGGCTTCCATGCTTTTAGCTCGTTGTATAAGCCCTCATCTTTGTTCTCATCGTCGCTAAGCCTTGTATCATTTTGCCTTTGCAACTTGAAACCCTTTACCTTACGGAGACATTCCCTGAGTGTCCTTATCTTGCTCACTTTCCTTGCATTATGCATAGGTTTGTTCCTTGCGCTTGGAACTAGTTTCACCTGTCTATGACACTCGTCTCCTCGTTTTTAGAGCATTCTTTCTGTTCTCCTTCAAGCTCGTTAAAAACAGTATGGAGGCCGTGAGTTGACTTTTTCGGACTGGTTAAAACTTCACGGCAAAGATATTGAGTTTCTTTAGGCCCAAGTCTGACTCCTAAAAATAGACTTGACTGCCGAGTAAACTTGTCCGTTCAGGCTCGTTAAGAATATGTGAACAGGCATCCACATTGGTGGTAGGTTATCTCTTTCTCGGACCATGTGGAATAATACGAGAAAGGATCACTCTCTTTTCTTTTGAATTGAGAAGAATATTCTCAGGCATAGGTTTATCACTTTTCCATACCTGAGGGACTAAAATTACGGAAAAGGAACCCCCGGTATGAGCTTAGTTTTCTCTTTTTCATGCTCTGGACCAAAACATGAAAAATATTTCGAGTGTACTTTATGTCTTTGTCATGCTCGTTAAACCCTAAAGGACAAATCATCGAGTTTATTGTTGTAAGCCCCATTTCTCGTAATCAAATGTATCTTTCCAAGTGATCTTGCCTTCCTTCACACTCGTAAAACTCAGGCTATATGCTTCTTTTGAAGGAGCGTTGGGTAGGTGGTAATTTAACCTTTTTCGGACCTTCCTGACTAAGTACAAAAAAGGTGCGCCTTTTGTTCTTCAGAAGTTGAGAGAGTTCTTATTTGGTTTGTTTTATACTTTTTCGGCCTCAGGAGACTAAATTGTATGAAAAAGGACCCCCCTGGAGTCTTCTTTGGAGTTTTCAGACTCTCTAAACTATGAAAACACCGTCGAGCATGTACTAGTTTGGGCTCGTAAAATCCACGAATTAGTGTTTTATCAAGCATTCTTCTTTATTTTCTTCTAGCTTGCCAAAAATGAAGATGGTATCGAGTTTTCTTTCTTGGACTCGTTAAACCGTTACAAGAAAGAGGGGATCCTATCAAGCATTATTTTCCCATCTCTTCAAGCTTGTTAAAAAATGAAGAGGGAACCGAGTTTACTTTCCTGGACTCGTTAAAATTTAACAGGGAAGGTAAGGAAGAAGTTTTCTCTTGTTTTCAGTAATGGCAGCATGTCATCCTTGAACATAGCACTCTTTGCTTTCCGATATCCATGTTTCAGTGTGTACTTGTGTTCAGCTATCACTTTGAGTTTCTTACTCCTCCTCTTGTCCGTTATTCCTGGGGAATCTGATCATGTCTCCTATATGACAGATAAGTCTAGTTTTTCTCTCTATCCATTATACTCTACCTTGGGTCATCCCTGTGGTGTGCTCACTGTTCAAGGACTTTTCCCAATGTATATTTTATATCCTGATCCCATCATTGTTATATCTGTTATCTATTTGTGTTTCCCTTCTTTTACCCAGTTCCTAGTCACTCTTGTGATCCGTTGGAGGATCTGTTGCCTTCCTTATCACAACATGGTTCCGTTTCAACACTTCCTGATGACGAAGACCTAGAGTTTTGATGATGGTACCTCATGATTCACTTTCATTCTTGGTGAATTCCTTTGCTTCAGTTGTCAATTATCATCTATTGATTGACAAACTGTTGAATCCTTTCCCTGTTCGACTTCAGTTTCCCTTATTCACATGGCTTGGATTGTACTGGTTCTTTGGGATCCTTTATGAAGACCTTAGTTCCTCTTCGATGGACTAAGTTGCACAAGATTATGTTCTATACACAGCTTCCAGATCTTTGAAGACTCATTCTTGTATATTGTGGCTTCAATCCACCTTTGTAATATACATGGTGCTATATGATGTACTCAAATATTGTAAAGGAGCTAGTGTTCCACTAAATTGAACATAGCATCCTCAAATGTAACTTTGTATATGACATTACTATGTATTTGTTTCAGGTACTCTTTCTGCTCCATTGGATTTCTGAGTTCCCCAAAGCTGATGTTTATAATGTATTTTGGCCATCGTTTCCCTCTGACCTCACACATTAGGGGGCATCTGTTATCCACCTAAATGGCACCTCTCCATCCGAGTACCGACATTCCTCATGTTGGTACACAAAAGGACATCTATGGATTGAGGTTTGCCCAGGGTACTATAGATTGGCTTGCTGCACAATACATTTTTCCCCTATCTAGCTGGTTACTTTGACACTTTACTATGTTGACTTGCATTCGCGATTTTCCTTTTATGCAACTCGCGAGTCATTTGCGAGTGTCTCTTATAGCAAGTCGCGTATGTTTGTATTCGCGGGTTGCTCTTGTAGCAAGTCGTGAATCATTCATGGGTTGTCCTTCTATACACCCACGAATATGTCTCTGCATAGTTAAAAATAATAACACGCGCTAGCTTGAGATTAGTTAAGCATTTTTTCCTTAATCCTCTTAACTGTCTCAACCTCCTCAACTTGCGAAACTGCCTTATTTCCTCCATATAAGTACAGGCCTTGGGGAGGGTGTTTGATAGACAGACTTGGAGAGCAAAGTTATGCTGGTGGATTGTATACAGAATTTTTTGGAGCAGTGGAACTCAGAATCCTTTGGTTGCAGAGGAGTCCTTGTCTCAGACGTTGGGTTGTAATCTAAACTCTTTCCATTATTGATAATAAAGAGAATCCTTCTTCCATATGTGTTTCATGTATCTTGGTTTGATAAATGTTTATGCATCTTATATGTGATTTATCTAACCTGTTTATATATATATGAATCATCTTGTATCTGGAAGAGTGTTTCTTGACAGGTGAAAGAGGAGAAATCTTGAAGACTTCGGAAGTGGAACAGAGAGAAAGAGGATAGCAAGGATCGACCTTCGTTTAACAAGTAAGTCCTTCTAACCCTCCTATTTCCTATTCTACACTTTAGAAGTCAATTGTCTGCAAGTTAATTGAGTATGTTGGTAACCCCAGACCTATGGTTATTTGGTGTATATTCCTTTACAACAGATCTCATGAGGCTGATCCATGTATCTCGAAGACACACTAACTGCATAAGATAGATCAGGTTGAGTGTGTGTAAGATAAAGAAAACACCCAATCAACTTCCTATATAGTATATTATTTACCATAGGAGAAGAACCTGCTTCTTCAAGCTTAACTCCTGAAAGGAAGGGAGTCTTTCTTGGCTTGCAATCTTTCATGTTGAACTTGTTCAACAAATATAAAGCATAATTGGACTGATTTACTTTGATTCCATGTTGGGATTGAGTAATTTTGAGACCTAAGAATTGGCTCAACAATCCCAAATCTGTCATAGAAAATGCATGGTTCATTGCATCCTTTAAGGAGGCAATCTCTTTTTTTGAAATTCTTGTAATCATAAGGTCATCCACATACAAGACAATAATCATCAAATAACCATGAATCAGCTTCAATTAGACATTAGGATCATACTTTCATCGAACAAAACTCAGTGATAGAAAAAAGCCATCAATCTTGGCATACCAAGCCCTAGGGGCTTGCTTGAGCCCATACAATGATTTCTTTAACCTACACACTAAATATGGATTAGAAACAAACCCTTCAGGCTGCTGCATGTAAATCTCCTTAGTTATATCTCCATTTAGGAAAGCACACTTCACATCCATGTGATGCACTTTCCACTGCTTTGAAGTTGCAATGGCTAGAGCTAGCCTTATGGAGTCCATCTTTGCCACTGGTGCAAAGGTTTCATTATATTCAATACCATGTACTTATGAGTATCCCTTAGCTACCAATATTTCCTTATATTTCAAATGTGAACCATCAGCAGCAAACTTAGTCTTGAAAACCCACTTACATTGAACTAGCTTCCTCCCTGGGGGAACATCAACTAGTTCCCAAGTGTTGTTCTTCTGGAACGAGCTGAATTCTTATTTCATGGCTGTTTGCCATCTTGGATAATGTGCTGCATATTCATATGTCTGTGGATCTGATCCAACCATCAGATAGAACTTCTCATCAAATAGAGGATCTTTCACACAAAGGGCACTCTCAAATTGAGATCTAGTCCTCCTAGTGTCATTAGGATTTCCAGCTAGTTCCCTAGCTGCATGAATGGTATTTTCTGCCCATTTTTGTCTTGTATGACTATTAGGATCTACAATAAAATCATCATTGTCAGAAATATCAGAATCATCAAACTCATTAGTCTCTCCACTTACAATAAATGGATCTGGTGGTGAAGAAGACTCTCCAACTTCAACTGCTACTAAAGGCTCTTCTTGGAACTGGACACTTCTTTCAATAAAATATTTGTTAGTTCTCAAGTTTATTAGCTTGTACCCTTTTGAATATTTATAATACCCAACAAATATGCACTCTTGTCTTTGGGGTTGCAAAGACTTCCTCTTTTCAGTTGGAATTCTAGCCCAAGCCTTTGAGCCAAAAATCCTGAAATGGGTCACATATGGCTTGTGCCCTCTCCAAGTTTTGAAAGGATTCATACCATAAATATGCTTATGAGGCACCCTATTCTAGATGTAGGATTCACAATTTATATCCTTGGCCCAAAACTTTGGTGGAAAATTCTTAGCCTCCATCATGCAGGTTTCCATCTCCTTCAGTGATCTGTTCTTTCTCTCAGCAACACCATTTTGTTGTGGAGTGTAAGAGATTGAATGCTGCATCTGAATGCCTACATCTTTACAATACTGAATGAACTTAGAATTGACATACTCACCACCATTGTTAGATCTGAGGATCTTGAGTTTCCTCTCAGACTGGTTTTCAACCAAGGCTCTAAAGACTTTGAAGAGGTCAAAAACTCCAGACTTATGCTTTAGGAAGTAAATCGAACAACACCTGAAAAATTCATCTATGAAGGTCAGCACATATTTGGCTTGAGTCATGGACATATGAGGGAATGGACCAGCAATGTCACTGTGGATCAGATATAGAGGTGCAAAGGTTCTCTCATGACTAGCTTTCTCATACTTGTGCTCTGGGTGTTTTCCTAGGATACAACCTTGACAGACTCCCTTAGAAAACTTGACTAACCCTATGACCATATATTTTTCACTCGAATAAGAAAGATACTTGTAGTTAATATGGCCAAATATTTCATGCCAAAGCTTTCTTACTTCATTAGCATGAATCAGAAGAGTAGAGGGGTTTGAGTAGGGTAGAAAATGGGAAAACTTGTATACCTTCGAAGTGTGATCAACAACACCTTTTTCTATGACTTTACCATTCGAAATCTCATTGATTTCAACATCATCAAGGGAGAAGATGACCTTCTTTAGAGACCCAGTATGAGTCATCTGATACACTGACAAGATATTAGAGGCAAGACCTGGAACATACAACACATTATTGAACTTACCATGGTCAAGATCAATCCTTCCCTTCCCTAAATTGTCAGTGAGAGAGTCATCTCCCAAAACTATTGGTGGACCTTTCAACATGTCAAGAGAGGATAATGTATATTTTGTTGAAACCATATGTCTAGAAGCTCTAGAGGCTATGGTGAATTTATGTGAGCTTGATGTGCCAACAACCAAGGCATGTACTCTCTCTCTGTTCTCTAAATTTGATCCTCCTTCCCTCTTATTTGAGCAATCAAGAAGGAAGATGTTATTATTCTCCATGATTTGGGTCAACATTTCAATTTGCTTCTTCATACAAGATCGCTCAGGATGATAGCGCTTACTACAGTATGCACACTTGCTCATTTCTCCTTTGTTATTCTTCTTTTGGGAGTTCTTCTTGGAACCTTGGGGCTCCTCTTGAGACTTGTTCTTGTCTCTCTTTTGCTCAGGTGGTTTTTTAGATTTTTTCTTGATTTTTTAATCCACCCTTGAATCTCGAGCAACCAAATCTTGGTCTTTGGGATGTTTGATGGTGCCCATCATCACCAACTTATCTTGCTCCTGTGTGAGGGATTCCATGAACTCTACAAGCTTAGGCATCTTCCAAGATCAAGCTGTCAACTTGGTGGCATGGAAGGTCAAAATAAACACTAAATAGTTAGGACCAAGCTTATATAGTATGGCCAAGACTAGTTTATCTTCCTTCTTTTCGATCCCACACTGTTTCAACTGCAAAACAAGGGCCTTAAACTTGGAAAAATAGAGTTGCAATGATTCAAAGCGACTAGGACTCAAGGAGATTAGCTCATTATCAATTTGATGTCCTCTCATCTCATCTTTCTTTCCAAAAATATCTTCTATCTTCTCCCACACTTCATTAGGTGATGTCAATCCATCAAGATGGAAGAGGAGGTCTCTTGAAATGCTCAGACACAAAAGACCATAGGCCTCATCCCTCCTGTTGTGCCATTTAATTTTCTCTGCAGCTACATTAGGATCTGACTCAATTTACATAGTCACCCTGTAGAGAACTTTCTCTCTCAACATTATCTCCACCTCAGCTTTCCACTCAAAGAAATTGAATGGAGTTAAGATGATCTTCTGAGATTGGTCCATAGCTCAGAAACTGTGCCCTCCAGTCAGCAGAATGCACTCCCAGTCAATGATGTCGAACCTACAATAAAAATTTGGAAGGAGATAAATTGATCTACAAAGGCTCTGATACCATGTGGAAATTGAACCCAAGAGATAGAACAATTACACTCACAAAATTCCTAATCAAGCATGCAAAATTCACACCAAAGGAGACTGAAATTGGAGCATAACACTAATCTGTATTGAGTAAGTGTACAATAGCCAACCTTATGAAGTAATAGGCTACTGTAATATATAATTACATGAGATAATTGAATGCATAAATATGCCATTCAAAATAGTCAAAAAGCAGGCTTACCAAATCTAGTCAAATCCCTCATAGGTGCATAAAGCAGTTTCAAAATATAGGTAGATGCTCATGAATTAGCTAAGTCAAGTGGGAAATATAAATAGGGATGGAAAGGAAACTCTTACATGATTTTATTTGGAGAAAATGAGGGAGGATGACATGGGAAAAAAACAAGGCAACTACACCTAGTCTAGCTTTTCTTTTTGCCTTAATTCAGAAATAAAACAAGGCGACTTTTCAGAAAAAGCAGATATGCGCTTTGGAGGATCTAGAATAAAGTAGACATGCTAAATTTGGTTTCTAGGATGTTTCCCAAGTGCTCCATGACTCAGTTTTAGCATGTGTTTACTTCTAGGATGTGTAGAAGGCAACTAGCATAGAATGGAATCTAGGAAACTAGGTAATAAGACAAAAATAATTAAATTAATGTCTAATGTAGGTAACTATGGGTTGATTATTCTAACATAAATTTTGTGCTCGTCCTTCTAGCAGAATGTTACAGGTTCATTGGATCTATCTCTAGTCAGAACGAACAATGGACTTCCATGTCCACATTCCACAATTTAATCTTTGTGCACTTTAGTTCAGCGGAATTCCTACCAACGGTTGGATCATCCCATTCACCATATCTCAACCATAGATCTACCCACATAGGTTAAGTTTAATTCAGCCATTCTAGAGTTGTATCTTACTTGTAACTCTCATTTTTGGAATCTATCCTCAGCCGTAGATTTGTCTCAGTTACATATATTTAACTTAGGTGATTCACAATTGGATTTATCGTAGGAATGATCAGTTTCATTCATACTCTCTCTGTGTTGATTGATCATAGAATCAATCAATCTATCTCTATATAATTCGCCAAGCTTGTCTTTGTCCAATTCTGAACTCCATTCTATCATTCGGAAAATCTATTTATCTCCTTATGGACCCTTGAAGGTAGGGATATCTGGAATGGTTTATTAGTAGAGGCTCCATCTGTTGGGTGTAGGGTCAACATTTCTAAATTAAATTTAACCCTACTACATACCTTTTCAACCAATCCATCCCAATCATCATATACACATACATTTGCATGTCTACGAAGGTTAATATCAACATCATATACATGAATTAGAATATAACATCACTATATTTCATGATTCATAAGGGTTCCAGTATTCCTATTTGTCCTATTCACTGATAGGTAAACTTATTACTTTATAGGGACAAATTTACTTACAGTGTATATACCTTTTTATAAGTATTTTTCTTGCAAGTGCCTTTTTGGTTTCTCTTGGACGCCCAAGCCTAAACAAACCAAGTGTTAATAGCACTCTCAATACTCAACCAAGCTACCTAACAACAAGATAATTAGAGGTAAAACATTCAAATTATACCTTATGGTCTCGTATGTCCTCTCCACATTCATCAAATAAGACCAGTTACCTTTTGTTTAGTTCTAGTGGCTGGTTGAACTAACCAGTGTTTCATATGTTTTACCTTGGTGAGTTGGCAGAGCTCCATCATCTTTAGGGTGCTGCAACTCATGTGGCTCTTGGATCACTTACTATAACAACAATGGGATTAGAAATAATACCTTCCCATTCCCCATTGTTCCTACTAGTTGCATTTTAACAAGGTATTAGATATATATACATGAAGTTCATCTTCAATAAAGCTACATGAGTCATGCTTAATCAATTACACGATTAGCACTTACTTTTCAATGATGATATCATAAATACCACTAAATTATTACTAGTACCCCTTCAATACTCCCACCAGATACCTTTCTAGTGGATATCACAAGGGAAACTATCTTCACATATCACCTAAAATACTTTTCTTTTACTGCAACATGCAGAGCTAAGTTACATGCAACAATTCCCATATAGCTGAGAATAAAAAAGGGCAGCAACAACATATCGCTCTTCATATTATTTCAAAGCATATTTCTTCTCAGAATTCATTCAAGAAGCCATTAATCATCGATTAAAATCATTCGTACAATGATCCTCATGCATACCTAATCATTAATTCATAATATCTTAACCTATTTCAATCTTATAATAATCATGTAATGTCCACCAAAGACAATCCTTCATGAATCACTTAGCATACGAGCATCCCTATTAGTACATCAAGAAAAATCATGATCCCTCATACAACCACTAGAACACATTGATCAAAACCCATCAATTTGAATACACAACCAAAGTACATTAACCAGGATTTATCAAGCCAAAGATGATTGTCGTTTAGTGTGGTTCAATGGAACTAGATGTTCTCAATAGGCGATAGGGTTAAACTCGTGTCTTTATTTTTGTATACTAAATAATCCAAGCAAAAATTTCAATGGTTATAATAAGTTTTTCTCTGCTTCAGCAGAACTAGATGTTCCCAAAAGGCGAAAGGGTTGAAACCTGTAGCTCTGATACCATATCTAACATACCCATATAACCTGTAAAATGCATATATATATATATAAATTGTAAATAAAATTTCTTTGACATAAATTTTGGCTACAACCTTTTATAACCATTCATCCTTAAGAAAAAAATTAAATAGTGTTAATTTACGCAAGTAAATATACTTCTACAACCATAAAATTCATTTCTACACTGAAATTGGCTTTTCTTAATTTCACTTTCCACATTCCTCCCTTCTGATGCATATGTAACACATGATGAGATCGTCCATCCGAACTTTCGCCTTCTGCCTTTCGCCTTTTTTCCTTTCTCTATGGACTACAAAACTCAAAGAACTTAACATACAACATAATCGTTCATCCACACTTCTGCATTTCACCTTTCTTCCTTTCACTACGGATTGCGGAACTCAGAAAACTTAAAATGCGACAGAATCATTCATCCACATTTTCTCCTTCTTCTTTTCTGCCTTTCACTACACAAATAGAAACTCCGAAACTTAACATGCGATGGAATCGTTCATCCACACTTCCTCCTTCTTCCTTCCTCCTTTCTGCCTTTCACTATGGAAATTTGAAATCGAAAAATTAACACATGACGGAATCGTTAATCCATAATTCTACCTTCCACCTCTTCGTCTTTCACTATAGAAATTGGAACTCAGAAACTTAACACGCAATGGAATCGTTCATCCACACTTCCACCTTCTGCCTTCCGCCTTTCCTCCTTTCACTAGGGAAATCAGAATTTGAAAACTTAACACACGCCTGAATTGTTTATCCATAATTCCTCCTTCCACCTTCTTCCTTTCCCCCTTCCACCATGGGTTGCAGAAATCAGAGACTTGACAAATGACAAATTCATTTATCCACATCTCTTCCTTTCGAATTTTTCCTTCTGAATTATTTCTTCCGCCTTCTACAGAAGGACTCCAGATCATGGAAAAACATGCTCGACCTTGTTTCTCCTTCTGATTCTGCCTCTCACATTCCACCTTCCACTACAGAATCTAGGGTGTGTGTTATAGCGGATTTCACCACTCCAGGTGAATCACACTTTGTATGGCCTTCCCCTGTCCCGCTGCAGACTCTTTAGACCCCATGGACCATATTTTATCCTTTGATGTTTCCTTGATCATCCCTAAAACTATATAAAAAATGATATACGCATATTTTTACTCGATAACCATGTACATATGCGGGTTTGACCCCTATAACCGCGTACATCGAGATGTGTGCATAGTCAAAATCCTTTTGGAGTTTTCCTTGACATGGATCCGACTCATTCGACTCCTGGCCTTCCATATGCCTTGAGATCGCTCGGATTCGACCCTTCATTATCCCTTGTGAAGCTATATAAGGAACCCCTTGATACATTGAAGGCATATAGAGAGATTGAAAGCAACGAAACTATAGTCCATTATTGCTGGAATTTATGCTTGAGTCTGCATCCCTTTGTCCATTTGGGGCACTTTTGTGTTCTTCCCAAGCTTACCTTTTGCTAATGAGCTTGCTATCGTGAGATGGAGGATTGAGGTGGTGGAGGCCCAAGTGGGGGATTCAGTTTCTTCGGTTCGCAGACGTGCCATCAGAGGTTGTATCTATCTTGTAATCTCTGATTTATATTAATAAGAACTATCTTTTCCTGTCCAATGATGTGTATTTGATTGAATATTGTATCCATTGGAATATGTCAAATGCTTTTACATTATTGATTATATATGCTAGAATAGATATAACACCATGATATATAGTATGCTTGTATTGTTTACATGTTGTTGAGGAAGTATTATATCAATTCAAGCTGAAGATTGGAAAGCTCAACGGGGATCTACTTCAACCGTCCGGAATAAGGTACGAGGTCTAATCCTTTAGTGTTATACATTTTATTTCTATTGCATATTGGGAAAGATTTATTTCTGGAGTCAAAGCTATCTGTTGTGGTACCCCAAGCCATAGGAATTTCTCTCCGTAATAGAATTGGTGACTCCGCTGGGGAATTCCTAGTCATTTTTCCTTTGGGGGTTTTTATCTGTACAATGGGCTTGATATTCTTGACTTGCTCTCTGTTTCTCCCTGTTTCTGTGTTGCATGTTATAGTATGTTTGTCCATTGACACTCCCCTTTATTGGTTTGGCCTTGGCCTGCTTTTTACCACTTCCTTCTCTGTATACGCGAGTTTTTGGCCAAAAGTCACGTACATACGTGGATTTTTGGACAAAAGTCGCGTACATACGCAACTGTTCTTTATACAGTCACATACATCCTCCCTTTTGGGTGAGTTTGATGTTGTGGGAATTTGTTGGGTGGGTTGTGAGTGTGGTTGGGTCTTCCTAGGGTCTGATGTTGTCTGTTGGATGTTTCTTTTGTGACCAGAGACCGCATTTTCATTGATTTTTATTTGAAAGTAGTTTTAGTCATTTTAACTTTTTGTTTTGCCATTAGTGCATTACTCTTTTTGTCTTGGTGTCTTGCTGGGCTTGTCTTTTATACTTGCTGCAGAGACTGAGAGTTTTAGATGACTTTTATTGCATTTTTCATTCTTTTATATTAAAAAATACAAAGTAGTTGCACTCTTAGTTGCATCTTAGATATGGATTTGAGGAGGTACTTGCATTGGATTGCTTGGATGAGAGTTGTTTTTAGGCTTTCATATAGGAAGGATTGCATTGACATTCGGAAAGGAATATATATTTATGCATCTCATGTAGTGGCATACCCTATTTTTCATTTGACAAAGATTGCACTTAGCATTGTTTGTTATAGTGTGCACTTTTATTTCACTGTTGAGTCTTCATATCACTAGTTGCACGGCCATTTCCCTTTGAGTAATTATAGCCAACTAAAATCAACGCTAATTAAAATGAACTACACTCTTTTCTTTTATAGGGTGCACCAACAAGCTTAGGTTTTAGGATCTTGGAATAGTTCATTGTAAGTCAATTCTCCAAGATCACTAAATAACAACATATAGGTGTCTGTCCAGGGAGTGTGTGAAATCCTTGGTATAACCATCGTTCTTAGGATCCTCCTCTCAAACGGGAGTTAAGCACAAGGCAGTGTGAGCGGTTATTGATTGGGATGACCCCTAGTCATAACTGAGTAGCACCGGAGATATTTCCAGGATTGTATTCGTATCTGGGGGCTCTTTCGAGAGTTTCAGGCTTTGCTACCCTGCCCATACAGTCAATCCCGCCTGCGACTGTCCGCCTGAGCTTTGATTATATTGAGGTGACCTTAGTGACCTTACCTAGGATATTGAGGGGGTACTTGTAGAGGTTATTCTGCAGGTGTCTCGGCCAGGTTGGGGTCGGACAGCACAGTTGCTTTACGCGTTGAAGTTGAGGGACACTATAATTGGTTACGTACCTCCGCTTGTAGTGTATGGAAGTTTCGAGCCTCTCTTAGGAGAGACATACCTACTACATTTGGGAGATCACATATCCTCCCCTTGGTTTGCTTGTATTTTGGCTGTATATTTTCTTAGGAGTGTGCTCTTTGTGCGCTAGTTGGCCTTTGGGATCGTGGTTACTTCAGGATATTTATTCTCTCTTGAGTTCAGGTCCTTTTATTTTTGGCATGCCTGGTATCCTATCACCCATATTGGTCCTAGTACGGACCTTGGTGTCAGACTTGGGGGCATCAGAGCCCCTTACTATGCTCATAGATTTGGGAATGGTCATATTCCATCCTCTACTCCATTTGTGGAGGATTTTTTCCCTTTGCTCGGTCTTTACACTAGTGGTCACCCTCACTGGGGTGGTAGTGGATGTGTGAACGTTGGGTCTACACCTTACTTTCCTTTTTATGTCCTATCGTTCACTGCATTGTTTCCTTTGGGAGCATTTGTCATGATCATTCCTCCCTATATCCTATAGTTTGGATTCTTTATTGACTATTTTGGGTTGTTTTGGACTAATATGGTTGTCATGTAGGGTCCAATTTTTGTACACTCTCTCCGAGGTTTCAACCCATTTGTTCCTATCACAGGTATTATGTCTGAACTGGCATATAGGTTAGGATTTCACATCCGCTTGCACTTATGCATTGCCTTATGACCGTTCCATCTTAACCTTAGGTACGAACCCATTCCATGGTATCACGGAACCTTCATGCTGCTGTTAGAAGTGGTACTATGTCAATGGTAGAGCTTTCCTATACATGGGTGTCCTAGTTAACTCCCCTTTACATTTGGTACCCATGCTGTGAGTCCTCTCTTAGGTCTGGGAGTCCATTGTATAGTATTGCCATGACATTTCGCAAGAGCCTCATACTCCTCTTGATCTTATGCTGGTCTATTTCCCTCCGGACTCCCCTTATGTCAAGTTGTGAATGCATTATCATGAGCTTTTCCTGCCTTATTGAGCTTTATGACGGCTCCCATGACATTACGTTTCAGCCATATAGCCCGAGCTTGTCTCATGTCTAGCCATGCAGAGCCATTTTATATATCCTTCGCAGCTTGATTTCCCTTTTCACCGGGAGGGGATTTTCCCCCGAGTGTTGATATCCTACACATGTATCCTTGCATTGAGCATAGGTATGTTCCACTGCTTGGAACTAGTTTGTTTTCTCTTATGACACTCGTCTCCTCCTAGTTTGTAACTATAAAGCTAGCTTTTTCTTTTTTCAAGCTTTTCAAATAACTGAAAAAGTCCAAAAAAAATCAAAAAACCAAAAAGACGGACAAGGAAAGATGTTATCTTTGGCAGCTATCGAGTCATGTCGCCTTCGAACAGAGCACTGTATATCAAATCCATTGGTTGGGTTATAGTTTGACTTAGGAGCTATACTCGTTTATCTGAGTTTATCTCCACCGACTGGTTAAGCTTCTAGTCCCTATGGAGCCTCTGTTGATGCCTCCTATGTCACAGAGATGTCCCATTTTGTATATCGAGTCTATGCTTCCTTCATTCAGTCACCATACACTGTTATGCTCTTGTTCAAAGGAAGTTGAAACCTGTGTCGGCCATTCCTCAGTTATCTTGACTTTGCATGTCGGCCATTCCCGGTACAGTTACTGGTTCATGCACCTTATGATCGAGTCCTTCCACATTAGATAGCTTTGCTGAGTACCTCGTGTTGGATGATGGGGGATGCCTTAATGCCCTCCTTCTAGTAGATTTCATCCCATCGACTTCAGATCATTTATTCTAGGATTGGAATCTAGAGTCC